>CP139505.1:11357858-11957858 GCA_021014915.2 Artemisia tridentata subsp. tridentata | reverse complement strand
AAAACAGAAAATATAAAGTTTAATAAGTCAAACGCTTAAAACTGTCAGGAATACGTAGCAGAAACTGACAGAAAACTGTGTTATACTGGAAAGTCAAAAGGGACAAAGGGAATCTCCCTATGATTTGACATCATAGAGAGGCTTGTATAGTATAACCCTAGTTTATAACCAAATTGTTGTTCAGTTGTCTGCTGATGTGTTTCTACTTTCTCATTTACAAATGGAACAAGTATTACATCAAAAGTATTTTGCAAAATGTCACGCGAGGATTCAAACAATGAAAAAATAAGCAGCTAAAAATGAAGAAGAAGAAGCAGGAAAATGACCGTATTTGTGTTTCCAGATAACATGAATAACAACCATACTTCAAGGATGCTTTTTTGGAAGTCATGTAGTCCCATAACTCATTATGTTACTAGTACTAAATAATTCTATCTTTGGGTGATTCAGTCAAAATTCATATCTAGCTTATTCATTTGTCATTTATTTTGGTTCTAACAAGCGAAAATTGAACTTATTATATATACAGAAAAATATTTGTTTCACTCTGAATTTGGATTGCCAAAAAGTTCGTTTCAGCTCGTTTACTCTTGAATGTGTAGTAGATTTTGTTTGAGTTTTTTAGTTGATGAGTCGAATAAAAGAATTAAAAAAAAAACAGCTTTAAAAAAAAGGGGGCCGGTTAAAACTTACGAGTAACCATGTTTTTGATGTGTTGACGAACAACTACAACATTCTTTTCGTAGTCCATCTTTTGAAGATGGGTCTGTTGTTATCTAGGCATGGAATGTTAAGATTCTTTGAATATCATATGAAAGCAATTAAAAGGAAGCAACATGCAAACACCAATCACTAAAAACTGTATACGATTCTGGAACAAAAATGATAAAAGTAAAACTAATCTGGAACAAAAACGATAAAAGTAAAACTAATCTTACCTAATTCTAAGATAGTCAACGGTGGCAACTTCATTTCAAATATGTTTTTTTCAGCAGGAAGGAATTTGCGCCAATGCCATGGATTGAAAACAGCTTATTGGGATGCATAAAAATATTTGGACAATCATACCCACGAGTATCAATGTTGGCTTTATGTAGAACACCGCTTTTGAGGTTGTAAACGACGAGCTGCTGCTTTACATCGCCTTCGTTTTTTATTAACATGTCCCCGTCTTTATTCCAACACCCCAGAACCTGTATGTAGCTATAAGGAAGGAATTGTTTTATGTCAAATCGACAGTGTGGCACCCAATATTGTTTCTGCTTCAATACCCAAACCTCCCACTTCTTATGTAACACATATCCAACTTCACCATTGAGATCAACCAAGTGATCACAACCCAAAACCCAGGATAAATCAGACATTGATTTGGGGGGATTAATCAGCCCAAATTCCTCTTTGTTTACATCAAACCATATTACCCCTCTTCCACCATCTTTGTCAGTGCGATTAAACAACCAATGCAAACAACCATTAGCAAATATGGCATTTCCAAATATTGGATAAGACGGGACTTGGGGTATTTCTCGCCATGAGTTTGTGCCAAATACATGCACCATTGTGCATGTATTTTGCGTCACCATATCAGAGTTATTAACTGGTGCACGCTCTTTAAAAACACACACCATCTTCAAAGTGTTGGTGGAAGCATCAAAGCCAAGCCCACACGACGATTGGCTGCTCATGAAGTCAGACCAACGCAGAAGAAGAGGTACAGGTGGAAGCTCGTAACATTCTTTCCTTAAAGGGTGGACAGCAACCAAAGCCGTTGCTACCATATTGTCGTCTTGTGATAAACACAACACCCCATTGCAATAACCTAGAACTCGAATTCTGATTAGATAAGATGAGAGCGGTTTCACGAACAAAAACTCCGAAAACGGGCCCTCTTTAGGTTTCAAGTCATAATCATGAGTACTCTCAGTTTGTTTAGATTCAATGACATGGAAACGTAACCTGAGGGTTGTTCTATCACGAGAAAGATGTTTATCGTACAAGATGGGTGTGGGTTCTTCTGCAGCTCGTTTGTCATGAATGATCATAAGGTAAGGATCATCAATGTACTTGCACCATACTTTTGATACGCACCGGGCTCGAGCCAAACATTTAACAGGTACTCTTGAGAAGATGTCGAACATGATGTTTGAAGGTAATCTATCCATGATGGAACTGTTTAATAATAAAAACTATGATTATGGAGGTGACATTTATAGGGAAAAGAAAAGAGAACTAACAGATGATAGGTTAAGGCTTAGGGTCCATTAGGTTTAAAGATATGTTAACTTATTCTGTAAGTTAAGATATATCTTAGAGTAAGTTAACCAAATGAAAATTATAGACGGAAAACATGAATGACAACCATACTACTATCTAAAACAGGCTCCTTTGGTAAAAATCCGTACATCATGAAGCATGATAAACACGTATTCAGCCAACAATAACAACAATAATAATAATACGAAGAGTTAATGTAACCTACTTGGTCTCAAGTGGTTGATCCTCCCTGCAGCGTTCTGGATCCCATCTTGTGATTGTACGCTCTTTGACACTATATCCTTCTAAACAAGAAGGTGACGAACCAATCAAATTTGAACCATTTCTGTTCACATGAAGAGTCAACAATGTCTTTGCAACACTACCACAAAGTCGAAGCGTGCATTGATAATCAGACCAAACTCTTAACCGATCATTACCATTCGCATTCCCTTCGGATAAAACCAGCACAGCGTATTCAGAGTGAACAAGTGAAGGATGGTGACGGTAAGCAACAAAGTCAACACCATACCTATGCCCTGACATGACGACCCAATTCTTGTCCCGTAGATGAGAATAAGCCTTGAAAGAATCAGGGAAAGATGGTTTTTCGGAAGTCATGTAGTCCCATAACTCATTATGTGTTTTTATACTATTACCATCGCCTAAAATCTTAATACATTTTAAGGAAAAGCATAGATAAAAGGCCTCCTCTAAAGTAAACTCAAACGACTGCTTATCTGTAACTGTGATAATTGGTTTACCAAAACAGGTTAAATTCAAAAGCTCAGTCTGTTCACGATTACTTACAAGAAGAAGAACGTTAGAGCCACAGAGTATTCCTTGAGAATTGGATTTTATTAGAGAACACTGAAGATCCAAAATCGACCTTGAAATGGGATTTGCAAGTGCTTTCGCTTCCGACCCTTTCCCTTTCCATCTTGGTCCCATTACAACCTTCACAAAACATAAAACGTGCAGTGTGAGTGTTAATATGAAGCTTAATTAATTAACGAAATGCACGTTACTTTGAGGAAATATAAATGATTAGCTATAGAAAATAACAAATTCAATGACACTATCACTAAATAAACAGAACGACAACCTTGCATATACGTACATGTTTGCATTTTAACACATTATACATATATGTATTGAGTCTATTTGTTCATGCACTTTTGTATTTCAGTTCATTTAATACTAGCATTCTGGTTCTATTTGTTCATAGAGCCTGTTTGATTTGTTGATGTGGGCATGTGGCAACATTTGCTCATGCAGTTACAATATATTTCAATGAATAGATATATAACCAAAACGTTAGTAACAAGTAAACCAACTTATAATTGTTTAAACAAATAATTAAAACCAATGAACAAATATCACAATCACCGTGCAGCACATTACAAAATCGAACAGCAGAGTTGAATGAAGCAGTAAATGAACTAAAATACAAATATGCCCAACAAATTACATACACATAAAACGTATTGAAAGAACACACTTGATACCAAAATGGTAAGAGGTTTATAAATCTGCTTATAAACCATTAGAATCTGCACTAATTGTTCACTAGCTATACATACATGATTTTAATTATTATTACATAACAGTAGTAGAAGTTGTGTTTTGTCAAGATAAAACACAACAACAACAACAACAACAACAACAACAACAACAGATATCCAGCAAGTGCAGGTGTGCGGGTGAGAGAGAAAAGAGAGAGCAACAAAGACAGTAAACAACAAGCAAACGAAAGCAGGCAAAAGCAAGCAAGAAAACCCACAAACAGAGCGAAAAACCAGCAATGTTTTGTCAAGATAAAAACATACTCCCTCCGTCTCAAAATTCTCAAAATTATTGTCATGAGAAAGAAATCACAAAGTTTAATAAAAGTGGGAATAAAATGGGGCACTTCAACCACTAAAATGGAATATTCCTACACTAGATTCACTAGTTTTAATATCGACAATAATTTTGAGACGGCGTGAGTAATAATTTAATTTATTGGTTGGATTATGAACCGTAGGAAAAACAAGATATCCAAGAATCATAAACAGAAAACGCATTGGTAAAAAGATATATTTAGTGTTAGCACTTAAAAAGATAAAACATAATAATAAAGTTTAATTTGATTGATATCTGTTGTTATTGATTCTGGTTGAATTTTTAGGGTTTTAAAATATCTCCCTCTTTTAAACTTTGACTATACAACCTACGGCCACCGGAAAACCTTAAAAATGTACGTACTACAAATTACATGGATGGTCCCTGTGGTTTTGCCTAAAATTTCATCGGTTGTCCCTCAAAGTTTAAACTTCCCAAAAGAATAACATTCGGGTATTAAGTAGATTCTGTTATCATTTACACGTTAGCATTTTTAGTTAACGATCGTTGCATCGTATATCCTTTACGGTCCTTTATAATTTAAAGTTTTCCAACTTTATGTACGTTTTTATACCCTTTTATATACGTTTTCGTCCGTTTTTATATGCTTTCATCTGTTTTCTTACGTTTTTGTCCGTATTTATATAATTACTTGCTAACATCTTTTCCCGACGCATTTTTATTATGATTAAATCTTATAATTATAAACATTTTTCTTTGTAAAGTGGGATAACTTACATAGACTATTTATGTAATATTTTTAACATAAACAATCCAAAAATTCTAAAATTGGTAGGTAATTAAAAATACTGCTTATTTAAATTTTTGTTAGAGTAAATTGCAAAAATCGTCCTTGTGGTTTGGTCAAATTGCACGTTTCGTCCTTGTGGTTCAATAAGTGCAAAGATCGTCCTTATTTTGCACTGTTACGTGCACTTTTGGTCCTTGAACAGTGAAGTTTGGCAAACCACAAGGACGATTTTTGCAATGATGGAGGACCAAAAGTGCACGTAACAGTGCAAAATAAGGACGATCTTTGTACTTAATGAACCACAAGGACAAAACGTGCAATTTGACCAAACCACAAGGACGATTTTTGCAATTTACTCTTTTTGTTACACAAACAATCACAAATTTAACATAAGGACTATTTTGTAATTTTTTTTTTTTTTTAAATTTTAGAAAAAGGTTAAAAGAAAGTAAAATAAAAGAATGGTGAGATATAGATCTGTATCTATCTGTTTGGTTTTTTACACCAAAACAAACCGAATTCCCTCATTTAATCAAATCAAATAAAAATCAAATAAAAATAAATAAAAATGGATTTCATGAAGGTTTTCGATCAACAGTTCGCGAGATGTAAGAAAGAATTTCTTCTTTTATTTATTTATTTAAAAAAATGTATTATTATTATTATTATTAATAATCTGATTTGATTTGATTTTATTTGCAGCAAGAGGGAGGTTAATTTGAAAGTATTGAAGGTCCCTGAAATCGAACAAAAGGTAAAAAATAAGGGCTTATGATATATAAGCCGAAACACAAATAAGCTCATAAGCCCCATATAAGCTTAAACAAACACCCCCTATAATAATTGCGCAATTGCTTGGCTAAGTGTTTACTTTTAGTAGTGATTACATACAGTGGCGGATCTTGAAGTTTTTAGTGTAGGGGGCCTAATTTGGGGGGGGGGGGGGGGGGGGGGGGGGGACTTAATAAATATAAATTTTTTCGGACGAAATACGGATAAGTTAGCACTACTGAGCGAAAAAACGGGGGGCCCCCAACTAAGATCCGCCCCTGATTAGATAGATAGCTGTGGTAGATCTGCTTAACGTTGGTATTATTATTGGCGCAGGTATTAGATGCAACTGATGACGAGCCTTGGGGTCCACATGGTACTGCATTGGCAGAGATCGCACAGGCAACTAAAAAATTGTAAATATACATTACATTCACCAATACTGATTTATCGTCTTTACTGGTTGCTCACTCGATATGTATTTCTATTTCAGCTCTGAATGTCAGATGGTTATGGGTGTTCTCTGGACAAGATTAACTGAAACTGACCGCAATTGGCGTCACGTCTACAAGGTACTGTCAAGTAATTTTTTACGGCATGTCAAATTAACCTTTAGCTGAGTTTTGTGATAATTTATTGCAGGCATTGGCTGTGATAGAGTATTTGGTGGCAAATGGATCAGAGCGGGCAGTTGATGACATTATAGAACATACTTTCCAGATCTCTGTAAGCCCTTTTTTAGTGTTAGCGTCTTTCTTTTTTTGATCATTTTCTAGATATTTCTTTTGTTTTGGTTACTGACTTGTATTCTTATGATCGCAAAGTCGCTCTCATCGTTCGAGTATGTAGAACCAAACGGAAAGGATAGTGGAATCAATGTGAGGAAAAAAGTTGAGAACATAGTGTCGTTGCTGAATGATAAAGATAAGATACAAACAGCTAGAAACAAAGCTGCTGCAAACCGGGATAAGTAAGTGACGGTGTCTAGGAAATGAATTTATTACTATATTTTGTTTACTGTTTGGTGATGGAACTATGTTTTTTGATCATTAGGTATGTCGGATTATCATCAACTGGTATATCATATAAATCTGGCCCGTCAGCCTCGTTTAGTGGCGGTAGCTTTCAGAAAAGTGATAGATATGGTGGGTTTGGTGGTTCAAGAGATGGTGAAACATTTAAGGATAGGGAGCAATCAAGTGAAGATAGGTTTGAACCTGGTAAATTTAAGCCACGGCGAGAGGTGAGTAGCTCTACCCCAGGGAGCTCCTCAAAGAACGGATCGTCTCGTTATGGAAGGTTTGATTTTTATCTTTGCATTACAAGTTGCATATTTTGAAGAGTTTTCATAATTCACTGTAGTCAGTTCTGCTTTGATTAAGACCTGTGCAAATTAGTTTACTTGGTTCATGGTTGTGTCTGATGACGCTCTATACTGCCTGTAGTCGTTAAATCATGATCTGTGATATTGGTTTAGAAAATATAGCATCAAACTCTGCGGTTTCTGGTGTGACAACACCATAAAAGATCTTTTTGCACACATCTTATTAATCATAATAACATGCATTACTGGCTTTTTTGTTGTTGTGGTGTTTGGTGTCAGTTTTGTCGTTTCTATTGTTATTATACTATTTTTATTGTTTTCTCATGGTGATGGTTGGACTAAATATTCTTGATGTGGTACCGTGATCTAGGTTACTTTGTGATAATAATAAACTTGGTTATGAGTGTTCATTAGGAGTTTATAGTAAATTGAATATTTAGCATGATTGCTTTATAGATGATGCTAGTTTTTAGAAATAGATAAAAACGGTTGCAAGGCTATTGCAGATGGTGGCAGGCTTGTATAAGTAATTCAATGGCAAAAACAGTTCATGCCACATAACTTTGATGTAGCATTAGAATATGGATCAATAAAGATTTGATTTGGAAGAAACAATAAGATAACTAGGAAACTCAGAAGACGAGCATATGATTTCCTGGGATTTCATATGACAGTTTTGTCAAGGATAGAGAAACAATAAGATAACTGGCATTTCTGCTATTGTATGCTGCTTTCATCTTGTGGTTTTGCGAGAATTTTTCTGTTAAGCTTGAGGACGTCTCTTGATAAATAAGCAAGTATTTGGTATCTAGATATTTTTCGGCCTGCATTGGTTTTTTTTTACTCAACATGTTAGATCCACTTGTAGCTACACTAATTGCTTTGACTTGGTAATGATTTGTGTTATCTTGTTATTAATACTGAAATATTGACCTCAGCACTGTTGAAGACTCTCCGGCTACTGGTGCATCAAAAAGATCAGTAAACAATGCTGATGATGATTTTGATGATTTCGATCCTCGAGGAACATCGAATTCAAGTAAGCCTTCCACTGTGATGTTTTGCTAACACATAATGTCTTCCTAGAGAACATGCATTATTTGCACCGTCATATCACATTGACATCTGAAATTGCGCTTCATATTACATGACTGTCCTGATAGGAACGAATTGGGTCATGCTTTAATTGCATTTTTTTACAATATTGGTATCACTCCGAGATAAGCTTGTTCTCAAGTAAATTATTAACATGCTGGAGATGAGAATTTGGTGATTCTGACTTTTTTATTAATTGACATCCAAGATGTCTAAGTGCAACATTTCATGTAAATATTATCTCTTAATGAAGGTAGCTTTTAGTAGGTGAGTAAAAGTCACGTTTTATGTAAGCATGTTATGAGGTGGATAATTGATCATGCCCTTTGTGAGTAGAAGTCAAGTTTTCTGTAGATTCCACCATTTTTTTTTGGGTATAATGTTGCTTGTTCGGCTGTTCCTCTTTATTTGGGATAATAGATGTGTAGGCCACCAATGTATTCATCTTTTTTCGTTTAAGCCGTCAATTTATTATAACTAACTAACTTATAGGCCACCCAAGTATGTATTTGCTTTCATTTATTACAAAATCGGCAATTTTTTGTCCGAAAATAATGAAATAACAAGAACAAGGCTATACCCTTAACATATGCAAACAATAACAATTGAAATTGAACTGTAGAATATAAATTTGATCCTTCGTTTACGTGCATCTTTGTTTAATCAAAATCAAATTTTATGGGTATACGTGACATTTTTCATTCAACATTATATTGGTATTGTTTTGATACGTTAAGATTAACTTTATTCTTGTTATTTCACAAAGTTTGGACAAAAAATTTAACTGGAGTTGGTATAAAAGAAAACAAATATGTATTTCGGTGGCCTATAAGTTAGTTTTAAAAGATGGACGGCCTTAATAAAGAAAGTTGAATATTTGGGTGGCCTCCAGATGCAATATCCCCTCTTTATTAGATGAAAAAGTTTGTTTTTAGGAAACCCCTAGAAAAACTTTACTCTCCATTTTTTTAGTAATGTTATTTGTTAGTGTTGCTTTCAATAATGCTTTCTGAGGATACTAACATGGTACTTTATATATGATATCGTTTCGCAGAGGCGGCTGCTGGGAGCTCTCCACAAGTGGATTTGTTTGGAGATAGTTTAATTGGTGACATATTGGATACACCAACACCTGTCCCCACACAGGATTTAAATCGAAATAGTAAGTCAGAAGAAGTTGATTTGTTCGCTGATACTGCTTTTGTATCTGCACAGACAAGTCTGGCAGCACCCGCGTCCCAGGTAAACTCAATTGCATCAACTATTATACCAAGTGTTTGGAATTCCAATAATGAGTCATGAATACTTTAAAAATATCTCAAATATGATCTTTATCTATAAATAGTTGGTGTCACAAATATGATTGCTTTTGCAGAAGTTCTAGTTCGTATCTATATATATATTTTTTGTTTAACCGAATTTATTTCCATTTGACACCAAAGTTAGGGTTGTGTAGAAATGGATTACTGCTTAATAAAGTTGTTGGCATATTATGATTGCTTGCAGACTAAAGTTTATCTCTTTGCGTCTCCACCTGCTGCTGCTGCCGCTGCAAGTTCTCCAGCTGTAGACTTTTTTGCAGCTCCTGAACAAGTAGTGACACCTGAAATGAAGCCCGCAGAATCTAACATCCACTTAGTTGATCCATTTGCTGCTGTTCCAATGAACAATTTTGATAATTCCGACTTCTTTGGTTCATTTTCCTCTCATACTGGTTCAGCATCATCTGCAGAGCCCACTACCCAGAGTGTCATGGATAGCGGCAACAGCTTAAACAATCAAAATCATAAAACTTCTGTTGCATCAGCAAAAAAGGATGGGTTCCAAGTCAAATCTGGAGTTTGGGCTGATTCTTTAAGCCGTGGGCTAATTGATCTCAATATATCTGGACGTAAGTTTGTCTCGGTAACTGATTTATATATTAAAACGATTTAGGTGGTTATATGCCTTGAAATTTTTTACCAGTTCGTGCGAAGTTTTACCGTATTTCTTTGACCCATTTGAGATACATTCAACCCAAATTGACCCATTGATAAGTAAATGGTTTAACTATATGTTTGTGGTGGCAGCCAAGAAGGTAGATCTGACTGATGTGGGGATTGTTGGCGGTCTGTCAGCTGGAACCGAGGAAAAGGACAAAGGACTACCAAATTCACTGTATATGGGTAGAGCGATGGGTACAGGATCAGGGCTCGGTAAATCCGCTGGTTACTCGACTTCAGCAACAGCAGACATGGATGATTTTTTCTCTAGCCTTAGCTTCCAAAAGTAAAATTTTCATGGGTTCACAGAAGCTTATGCAATTACTTTGAATATTATACGTATTTTGATTATGAGTGACAGATGATTTGGTGTGAGACAATTCATGAGACTTTTTTGAGGCCTTTTGTTACGGGTGATGCTGCATTCATATGACGGCCATCATCACCTATGTAGTTGCTATTATTTGAAGAAATTATATATACTCCCCATATTGTACCCTGTGTATTGATTTACCCTAAACTTCTGACGTTTCTGTAGTATACACGATTGATCAAATAAATAAAATCTCGTATCCTGGAGATATAATAGAGGCGGATTTAACAAAATACAAAAACCAGTCACTGAAATACAATTCTGGAACAAAAACATTAAAACCAACACGAATCGGAATTCTAATACCTAATAACAAGATAGGAAACGCTGGCAACTTTTTTTCAAAACTGTTTTTTTCATCGGGAAGGAATTTGTGCCAATGCCATGAATTGAAATCAGCTTATTGGGATGCATAAAAATATTCAGGTGAGACATATCTTCCGGAACAAAAATGTTGGTTTCATGTAGAACGCCGCTTTTGAGGTTGTAAACGACGAACTTACACCCTCCATAGTATCTGCTTCTTATTAACATGTCCCCATCAATATTCCAACACCCCAAAACCTCTATGCCGTAGCCATAAGGAACAAATTGTTTTTCGTCAAATCGACAGTGTGGCACCCATTCTTTCTTCTTTAATACCCAAACCTACAGGCTCCTAGACACATATCCAACCTCGCCATTTAAATCAACCAAATGATCGTAATAACAATTATCGTCAGTTTTGATGTCACACATTCTTTTCGGAGGATCAATCAACCCAAATTCTTCTTTTTCTACATCAAACCATGTTACGTGCCTTCCACCATCTTCGGTTTTGATGGCAAGATTACTAACCAACCAATGCAAACAACCATTAGCAAATATGGCTTTCTCTATTATTGGATACAATGGGACTTGGGGTATTTCTCGCCATGAGTTTGTGCCAAATACATGCACCAGTGTGCATGCTGGCGCAATATCTTTGTTCAAAACACAAATCATCTTCAAAGTGTTGTTGGAAGCATCAAAACCAAGCCCACATGTCACTTCGAAATCAGAATTAAAACGCAAAGGAAAAGGTGGAACCTCGTAGCATTCTTTCCGTAGAGGATGGACCACAACCAAGAAGGTTATTTGATTATCTTCGTCTTGAACCAAACACATCAGCCCATTGCAAGAACCTAGGACTTCAATTCTGACTACAGAAGATTTAGTGAGAGGTTTCTTACGCAAAAATTTGAAAAACGGGTCTTCTCTCGGCTCCAACACATAAGTATGTCAGCAGTTCCAGTTTGTTTAGTTCCAACACGGGCCTTCTTGTGATACCTTCTTGTTGCTTTCTGCTTTGTTTCGGTGACATGGAAACATAAGCTGCGGGTTCTTTAACTACGTTTGACATGAATGATGACAAGGTAACGATCATCAATGTACCTGAACCATTCTTTCGATACACACCGGGAACGAGCCAAACATTTACCTGGTACTCTTGAAAAGATGTTGAACATGACGTTTGAAGGTAATCTATCCATGATCGATCTTTTGATTAAAACATTATGACTGTGGTCATGATAATGTCAATGAAAAAAAAAAAGAAAAATAAATCTATTTATGGTTAATGAAAACCTAATTACTGTTAATGGACTTAAATTTTAATAAGGAGTATCGAGTATTAATATTAGTTTAAGCCCAAGCCCAAGTATTAATTTGTCATTATCCTATAAAGCATCGGCTACGACGTCGTTCTACTGTTGCACTGCCACAATTGGCGAAGTTAGCGCAGTTGGCGAAATTGCGCTGTGAACAGTTGTGGGCCTGCGTTAGCCCAAAATCTTAATTTGTCATTAGAATTAATATTGGGACATATATAATCGCAATTATTACAAAGGCTTTGGTTCCATTGAGAAGGTTTTTAGATTGAGAACATTGAGAAATTTTCGTTTGAACTATTTATTCATATTTTTTTATTTGATTCACAAGTATACATTAATTAATAGTGTATCGAATCTATAAATCACAAATTTGATTCACAAATCTTTGTAAAAATCAAGTCATAGTAATGATTAATTAAATTTGTACAGATGATCCACAATGGTACTTATATCGCAAAATCGTGAAATTTTTGACATTGATTCAATTTTTTTTACACATTGTATATTAGAATCACATTAAAATGAGTTCTACACTTGAAAAACTTGAATCGAAGTTAAAAATCTACCGTTTCTAAAAATCCTTCTCAATGAATCAAGGTTCTTATTACAAATGTTCGGGTAGACTTTTGACAATGGTAAAAGCACATATATATAAATCCAGGTTCTTATGATAAACATATCGGATCATGAATCGTACTGTATTATGTAACTCAACTCTCGTATACATTTAGTCACAATTAAGCGCGGCGAGATATATACAACCAACTATACAAGACATGTAAAGCAGCCCTGCGTTTTTTCTGAACATTCAAAAATGTCAAGAAACAAAGTTTTGGTCTTTGTGGCTTGTGCTGCTTCAAGTTTGTTACATGTCTAGCTTTTGTCTATCATCGGCCTTAATAGTAGTATGCAAACGAGAACCCTCTGGTAGTCCCAACGGTGGATCGTTACATTCACAGTTATCAACATCAAACAGCTCCCACTCTTTGATACAGCATCTATCTAATGCTGAAACTAGCCTACCTTTTTCGATCTCATTTGGATACTCCCCATTTGGACTCACCAATACCGCACCTGTATAAGACTGCCCTGCAACTCTTGCAGCGCCACTATAATGAAACAAACCCCAGCTAAAGTCTTCAGAAACATCTACAATCGTCCAATACTCATTCGACACAACTCCATTATCCAAAACACTAAAATAAAACGTACCCGCCACTTTCCCTCTTTTGACTCTATACTTTCGTCTCCTCCAAACTAACTTACCATCCAATGTTTTAACTTGAAAAATGGGTTCATACCAAAACGAACCCTTTGCTTTTCCCCTATAGAAAAGCTGGTATTGACACGGGAACTGATCGTAAGCCGGGTTTTGACCTGCTACAACACGCCAACTCCAATCCAGATTCCCAAGCCAGCCCACAAAAAGATCCTCAGCAATCTCATGTGACAATATTTTATCTTGGAATTTAACCATTGGTGGGACAGATGGTTTTTCAGGGATCTTTGCATCAAGGTCCAGACAATTATGTTTTTGTAGAACACAAAGAGAAAATTCTTCCAGAATCGGGCTTTCGTATGAAGCAATACATTGATAGTTGCATACTTGATCAACCGGACTACATTGATTTAAGCATTGTAAAGCTTTCCTGCAGTTAGGATCTAGAAGACAGTTCAAGACCTGTCGACCGCAGTTTGAAACCATGCAGTTCAAAGTTGAAAATCCTTGGGCTCTTAAATTCTTTAAAATCGGAACTGGTTTTATGTACGCGTTGATTATGATCAATAAACAGAATCTTATATCATCAGAATTATTCCTGAGCCATGCTTCGGAGATAGTTTTTGATAGCTCAATTGTTTCCTTTGCTTTCTTGTTTAGTCCGTTGAATAAAAAGTTACCTTTTTCTTCTGTTGGGACGAAAGATCCTCCTAGTTTGTTTTGTAATACTGGTGATGAATCAAAGGAGACTATGTTTGGGATGTTTCGGCTGTAACGTTGAATCCATTCTACTGATTCTTGCTTTGTTACGGAAACAATCAGCAAGATGTTTGCAGACGTTAGCTCCTTTTGAAGAGCTGCATTTGAATCGAGGACGTCATCTGTGAATACCAGCATCTCGTAGTTGTCATCAACCCATTTCAATCTGTCTGCCTGTTTTCACAAATATGAGATATATAAGACTTGAACATAACACATCAATGCAATATGAATATAAAAGAAGCTACAATAACGCGCATTGTGTCTACAAGACTGTTAACAGACCTTTAAACTTTGTTATGTAGCAATTTAAATTATACTCCTATGTATATAGCTTTGGTTCTCTATACTATACGACTATACCTAAACGGCTATAGGCAAATATGTACACACGTACGAGACTAGTAATTTCTCTTAAGGAGCTTAGAAGAAACTAGCTATGAAACTCCGTACTTCCATTTTATATTTCATCAAAATAGAATTTACATAGTGGTTGAAGGCAAATGAGCAACAAACTGCGCCGCTAATATAAAATCGTCTAGCTAGGAAGCCTTAAAGAAAAACTAGCCATCAACAGGAAATGAAAATAAATATGAGTATGTACTACATACGGTATGAAGGAGAACATTTGTCCAAGAAGCTGATTTGAGAGGACTGACAGCACCTTCTCCTACAACAGCAACAATTCTAACATCATCATCATCAGTTGAACATAACAAATTTGATGATGAGTCATCAGTCTGTAAGACTGAACAAGAAGTAGTAGAAGATAAGGTTGTTGTTGTTGTAGGATTATTATTATTATTATAAGGTAAGCAGGTGAAAGAGCTCTTCTTGTGGAAGTGAAACAAGGACACAAGCTGCAGCTGAGATTGTTTTTGTTGTTTTAGATTATTATTATTAACATGATGAAGTTGAAGACAAGCAGGTGGTGATTGTAAAGATATAATTAGATTATTCATCACCACTGGTTTGGAACTAGCTAGCTAGATATTCTATCTGTCTTTTTTATTTTTGTTACCAAAGAGAATATATTCAAAAGAGTAAAATACAGAAATTGTCCCTATGGTTTGCTCAGATTGCATGTTTAGTCCCTGGTCTTTCGAAATTGCAGGCGGCATCCCTATAAGGAGTTTTTGGTTCCGTTTTGGTCCCTGGCTATTGCAGAAATGCTCCCTGTGGTTTGCTCATAATTGCACGTTTAGTCCCTGTCCAGGGACCAAAACGGAACTAAAAACTCCCCACAAGGAGGCCCCCTACAATTTCGAAAGATCAGAGACTAAATATGCAATCTGAGCAAACCACAGAAACCATTTCTGCAATTTACTCTATTCAAAATGAAAAATAACTTTCACTTAATGAATTGTAGCTGGCTACTGACTACTGACTCAACTATCTCACTAGTCACACTTATGAGAGAAGATAAGCCCATGGGCTGAACATGTAAATCAATTAATGTCAGGCCCACATTTTTAATTAACTAATGTACGTTTCGGTCCAAAAACAATACCTATATGTTTTTGTTATTGGCACAAAACTTATCTCACAAAAATGACAAGTGTTCTACTGTATGTTAAATATAAGGGGGCGTTTGGTATTTATATGAGAATGACTATGGATATGGGTATGGAATGAGTTTGTAAACCCACCACCATAAATGGGTATGGGAAATGCCCATTTTTATGGGTTTCAGACTCATTTTCAAAAACCAAACCCATAAACCAAACAATTATGTTGGGAATGAAAGCATTCCTTCATTCCTATAACTTCAAACCAAACGGCCCCTAACATCCGTTTGTTAAAAAAAATGATTCGCTAATCTCACACAACCTTGAATGCTTTATTTAAACAAGGGGTCATAGTTAAAGAGAAACCTTTGGTATTTGTGCTATTAACATCTCAAAATAAAGTATTTTCTACGATAACACCGTGAATAACGCATAGCAAAACAACGGCTAATACACCGGCAACTCGCATCTCTCTTCAAAGTTTGTCACCACCTCCAATATCTTTTTTTACATTGGTAGTAAACATGTCGTTATATAGAATAAATTCCAAACTTTTGGTCTTGTTGCATAGGTTATAGCGAAGACAAGAAGAATATTATGAGACGACACATTCCCATTGTGTTTTTGTAGCTTTTAAGGTTTGTGGTTATACTAAAACGAGGTCAAGTACACTACAAAACGTACATATATAAAGTTGCCATAATAAAAATATATTTATTATATTCTTGATGAACGGTGTTAATCTTTCAACTTTAATTAATACTAGACCCCATTGTGTCGTTGTCATTAAGACTTGATAATGATATATATTTGTTTTGTCACGAGCATTATTTGTCCTGCTTAATATAAAAGTACTTTTTAGCTAGTCAGAGGAGTAAATAAGATTATCACAGAGTGAAAAGCTTTAAGAGATAAGGAAAAGCTATTTTAACTCAACAAACCCCATCATGGTCCACAGTACATGCTATATGTCGATCCCCCAATTGGATTCGAAGATATGCATTTTATCAATAAAGAATTACCAACAAAAGATCTTAATTTAAAGGGAGATACTATGGTATTATAGTCTAATGTTAGCATGAACGGACCCACATGTATGCCGGGTGCGACACAGGCTACACCCAATTTTAAGTCACGAAGTACAAAATGATTTCAAAACTGCCGTTTTTGTAGTATGTGTAACCTCCCAAAAATTTTTTGCTACTTTCGTTTCTTACGTTATAACTTTAATTAGTCCAACATTTTTTTGTACAACACCCTTTTAAAAATTATGGGTCCATCTCTGTATGTTAGCATTAACACAATGGTTAAGTTGGTATGGCTAACGTCTAAGATAGGTTGCGAAATGAGGAGTGACATACGTGATACCCGATTAGTAGTTCAAACTTGGTTATAGGGTTTAGAAACTTAATAGTCTAGGCTTACACTAGTAAAGTTATATGGCTTTACGAAACTCGTGTAGCTAGTCGTGCAAAATGAAGTTCATATGGCCTAAAAAAGGTAATGGTCGAAGATGGTTTGTTTAGTTAGACCATACCCTGCTTTCAACGCGCGATTAATTACTTTATAATTAATTAGCTTGTGTGTAACAAATGCAGGCTAATTAATAAAAAATATATATTAACCGCGCGCTGGGCTAAATACACTCGAGACATCTTCGAAATATATTTTTAAAATGCACTCCTGATAGATTGATAGAGACATCTTCGAAATATCTTCAAAATGCACTCATGATAGATTGATAGATCTGACTGGTTACATTATTTGACCCATACAAAATTATACAAGTTGAGAAAATGTTAAATTTATTTAGTTTTACTTGACCAATATTAATTTTATAATAGAAGGTCGGAGCAAAGTGACTATGGGCATGTTTGGCAAGAATAATCACCTTTAAAATAAGTAACTTTATTTGGTTACATCAACTTCAAGCTTTTATTTTAAACAAATAGCTACTAAATGAAAATGTGATTCATGAAGCTTTTTAAACATCTTAGAGCTGTTAAACTTTAAATTACTGATATACCCTCCAAACATTTGTTTACAATTATAAATGTCCTTTTATGTCATTTTACATCCTATAATTACATTTAACAGCTAACTTAACAAACACTTTTATTGAAAAAAAAATACAACTTGTAGCTCATGTTAACAGCTTTGCAGTTTACAACTTACAGCTTACAGTTAACAGTTTACAACATACAACTTACAGTTAGTTTTGCCAAACATGGCCTATAAAATAATAAAAAATATAATAAAGTTGTAGCATGTCGAATATTTTATGTATTTCTTTCTCACAGTATCATAGTTTCTAAAATATTTTTGACATTTACCTTAACTTTTTCATTTTCTAATTTTTTTTTTTTTTATATACATTGTAGAACCATAGAGATGGTCAATAAGTTTTTCTAAAGTTTAAGTAGATTAAGTTATAATCATGCAAGCAATATATATTGATGGTGTTTAATAACAATTCATGTCATTTCTCTTTACAAGTTTATTTTGCGCGTGTTCGGATTTAAAAATTAAATACGGCTAAAGTCTCTTATATATTAAATTGATGTATATGAACAAAATTATAAATATCAGATGAAATCACGAATTACTGTGATATGTAAACAAATATACAAGATTATTTTGCATATATGAACGTGTAACAACTGTGAAATTTCGAATCATTATTTTATTATTTACGTTTACTTATTATCTTATTTTAAGTAAATTTCATTTACTAAATTGGACGTATGTCAAAACTCCCATAGTACGATTAATGTCAAAACCACGCGCGCGAGTATAAAACCAGTAAGATTGTGAAATGTGAATCGACTTTAATACCTTCTCAAGTCGGACAAAACTCTGAAACGACACACTACCAAAAATTTCAATAAAAGTAAATGAGATACCTAACCAAATCAAATGCAAAGGATCCTAACATTAATGAGTCATATATATACACTTTTACTTGTAACCAAAGATTTCAAAAGTCCAAGTTGGTGTTCCCTATCACGTGCAATGGACTTGAAAATGTTCCCTTTGACAAAAAAATCAAACCCATTCTTTGCTTTCGAAATGGGGAATACATCAAAAAGGAACCCATTGTGCCGTCCACTTGAAGCAAATACTTTTTTTTTTGGAAGACCACTTTCAATTTTTTTGATCGGAGTCGCACCTGTCACATCGGCAGGACTCTATCCACTATATACTCAAACTATGTTGTCTGAACCGGGTCCACGCTGGTGTATTGAAGACTATTAACGACTTCCTCTCGGAAACCGTACCGCCTTCACACGAGTTTTTCTCGCTCGAGTAATGGCCGGATGAAAACCGGGAGCGGCTTGGATTTGAAACCTGCGCAACATTGGCTCACAGACTCTTCCTCTTCATTGACTGGTACCAACAGAGCATTGTAGCCCATATGTGAAGACTTCCCGATACGGTCACCCATACCGGTACTACTTTCACACGGGCTCACTTAACTGAATAAGTGAAACCCACTGTGCCACAAGCCTGTTGATTACTTGAAGCAAATACTCACAAGC
Organism: Artemisia tridentata subsp. tridentata; assembly: GCA_021014915.2. NCBI lineage: Eukaryota > Viridiplantae > Streptophyta > Magnoliopsida > Asterales > Asteraceae > Artemisia > Artemisia tridentata. The sequence continues at coordinate 11,938,769 of CP139505.1, read as the reverse complement.
CTGTTGATTACTTGAAGCAAATACTTACTAGCAATGTTCGTGTTGTGTGAGGTTTGACGTGTTCATTTCAGATATGGCTACTTCAAAATTGTTTGCAACTCTATTAAGAATTAAACTTGATATCCGACATATTTTAGTTGTATTGGTTTTCACTAGACTAATATCGGCATAACAAGTTCACGAGTGACATTGAGTGTGTTACAGCCAAACAAGTACGAAATACAGTGGTTAAGGTTGTGATTTCTTTTCATCAAAATGGTAATCAAACCCAATTGTTAAAAGTCGAAAAAGACAAATATTTGATCATAACTTATAATTAAGTCCAATTCCTTTTGCCTAACTTGCCTTTATAAAATTTTCCAAATCCATAAAGTTGTGGATAATCTTAAATGACGGACGATGACAATGACTCTTTGTAAATCTGCTCTCCCATATCGGGTTCGTGGGGCCTTGTGCATTACAAATTTGTACAATGTGCATCGCGAATTATACATTTTGACCAAAACCCTTTATTGGCACACCAGAGGTTCTCGTTTGCATACTACTATTGTGACTAAATACCCTACAAAAGATGGTCTTCAATGGATTTTGCTTACACTATTGCTCACTTTGTCACAATTTGCGCATTTGTAAGGCATAGTTAGGCGAAACAAAGTAAGTTACTTGCGAATTACTCGAAATCGATTCATTAAAAACTTAAAAGGCTTAACGAGCTCAAGTTCCAGTACAAGACAGCGATGCATCCAATTATTAGATACCCTCCTCTAAGTGCGGTGCAGATAAACTCACCCAAATAAAAGGAAGAATATTATGATAAATTCATTAACCAAGAATCTACAAGGTAAAAATACTCAATTAAGAAATGAAATTACATAGAAATTAGTAGATGTTCCTATCCCCTTTTTGTACGTAAACACTCCAAAACCAGAGACTAATTACTCCTTAATCTCTTTCCATAAATAGTAATACTAATAGTCTAATAATAATCAACAAATATTAACATATTCGCATCAACAATCACACCATTAGTTAGTCCAACTCGTTCAGTAACTCACTGAGTCAACTCGTCCAGCCAACGAGTTCTCCCTACTCAGTTTCGCGTAAATCTTGGCCCTAATATCCCTCCCCGACTCGACCCGTTCCATTACGGGCTCTTCCTCCTCATCCCACTGATCAAACAGGTTCACCCGGGTCGGGTTCCGAGTCGGGGTTGATGGCAAGCTGCCAAACCCCGGTCGGAGGGATGACATGTTACGGGGCGACCCAAAACCCGACCCGAGACTCATATTGCGCAAGGACGACGTCAGCTCGTTCACACCCATTGAGGAGGAAACTGGCGACATGGGGGGCGAGAATGGTGACGTGTACAGAGTTGAAGTGGGAGATGAAACGAGTGAGGTGAAGCGACTCGGTGAGCCGTCGTATGACTCGGGCTGAGTCGGGCCGAGTTGACTCAGTGGCAAGACTCGGAGCTGGTCTGCAGTGTGAGCAAAGAAACATATCCTGCGGCGACAATGAACGCCGTCTTTGCATGGCTGTGTTCTGTACCGACCCGGATGCAACCAGCATTCGAAAACCCCGTGCGAGTACTCGCACGTGTCACCTGTATAAAAAAAACACACAGTCTAAGAAAAACATTTAAAAAAAAAAAAAAAAACGCAGTTTAAGAAAAGAATAATAATACTCGCACGTGTCATCTGTATAAAAAAACACGCAGTTTAAGAAAAATATTTAAAAAAATTTTAAAAAAAAAAAAAACAGACAGTTTAAGAAAAGTATAATACGGACCTTTGGCGCAGTTGCCTTTACGAAACTCGGGACAAGGGTTACCAGAGTAGTGAAACTTTCTGGGGTCACGGCGTCGAGCTTTTTCACCAGGGTGAGCAAAAGGACAGTCAGTCCAGTCATGTGAGCCGCCACGTGAGCATCTTCTTATCTTAAACTCATACATGCGGAAATGGTCGGATGAGAACATTGTCTCCGACAGAACATCATCATCGTACAGTTGTTGTTGTTGATCATGATGATCAGCAGCCGACAGCATTTCGATGTCGTCAAAGGAAAAGGGATCGCCCCATGACGCGTGAGGAGGGATGTGGACCGTTGGATTATTATTATTGGAGTGGATCATCATCATCATGGTTTAGGGGTTTTTTTGTTTTGTTGTGGGAGAGGTTTATGGAGAGGTATGATATGCTTGGTGGGTTGAATATAAACCAACTTTTTAACTGTGGTTGGGTTCAGATACTAACCTTGGTGTGTGGTTAGAGTAAAATGTCTTTGAGAAAGAATGGATAGGATTACATGGTTGTGATATTTGTGGGACACGTTGATTGATCCACCCATAGTTTGGACTAGGTGTAATTAGTTGCGGCAATTGAGTCGTGTTCGAGTTATCTACTCAGGTTCATGAATTGGCGTGTTGTTATAACATCTATCTAAACACGACCCGTTTATTAAACGGGTTATACGGGTTGATACTTAGTGCAATACTTAGTAAACACATTATCGTCACATCAGTATTTACTCGTTTTATCAAATCAATCACAAAACACACATATAGTGACGCCAACCAACCATAACATATTTCACTTAAACGCGAACATAACAAACAACAAAATTTATGTTTGGTGATCCGGAATTCTGGATGGCCAAACCACCTCTATTTTTCCCTCAGAACATGTGCTTGGTGCATCACTATAACAACAATGACGCGTCATCACATCTCCTTAAACACGTGAAGAATGTTTTATTACGCCTAGTCATCTTATACTATTTTCATAAATCGATTATTCGATGGTTTTTGTACTTAGAATACTAATGTATTAATGTATACGAGTAGTGTTATGGTGGTATATCACCACACGTGAAGCACTTGCTTCACACGCGAAGGTCATGACTCATAACGGCCAAAATCCTTAGTGCGGGAAGCAAGGAAAATGGACTTGGTTGGGTGGTTTGCACCACAACGAAATGCACCCTTATATTTTTGTTTGTGAGCGTGTGTGTATGTTTTGGGTTAAGTGATTTACTTTTATATGTTTAGTTAGGTAATGACCACTACGTGTTTAAAGGTAGGGGTAAGATTGTTTGTTGTAAAGCTGATGTGTCGTTTATGTGGAGTTACTCGTCGATACTCGATAGTCATTACACCCGGCCTAATGAAATATGTTTGTAGTAACATATAGCATAAAAGTATTTTTATTCAGTTCCTTTAACCTTTCGTCCAAAAAAAGAAAAAGTTTCTCCAACCTCAGTGTGTGGCTGAAATGTTAACCTCGGTGTTGGGTTAGAGTATAAGATCTTGTGATACTTGTAGCTCACTGCATTTGTTTATGTCGATTTATTTATTCCAATTTGGTTTTCTGATTGATTTATCCATGGTTTACTTTACTAGAAAGCATGTGTTTGATGGTTGATGTGCTTAAATTTGTTATATAATAATGTCTAGTGGAATATATGTTTAATTGTAAAATATTGTAGCAAATGGTTTTCTTCTTACACGAATTCATGTTTGTTGGTATTCCAACTTAGAATCTAAAGTGACAAAAACTTTGAAACTATCAAATAATGTCAAATACGACATGCTCAAATTCTTGGTAAATAAAAAGTTGATAAAATGTATACGCATCAGAATTCAGATATAAATTGAAATTCTGTTTGTTTTATCTTGTGTGACCGAAGCCAGGGTTGTCCCGTCAATTTCGATGGCCCTAGGCAATAACAAAAGGTGGCCTTATTAAACTTCAAAATTAAAAAGAAATTGCATGTAAACTTGAATTACATGACTCATATATGTTTAATATCTAAAGTATTTATACATTAAAAAAAAAATAGTAAAAAAAAAAAATGCGGCCCATTTTAAACGAAAACCCGATGCAATGGCATCACTTGCACACCTCTTGAGCTCCCTCTGACGGAAGTTGTGGTTGTTAGTATTCTTTTCAAGTTTCAAATTCTTTTGAAAATGATTTAATTAAGAAAACTAAAGTGTAACAAATATCACGAATAAACATGTCAATTACGAGTAGGAAATTTTCAATTTAAAGAAAAGAGTGATATAAGAGACAAATTTTCAGGATTTGTTGTAAAATACAAACTCTTATGACAAGGCATGATTGGCAATGATATTTACGGGGCGAGTCTTTAAAGTTATTTTTACATTTTAAAACAAATGAGAAAAAGCTAAAAGTTACGAGAGAGAATGTATTTTATAATTTTTTGACAAGCTAAAATAAAAGCAAAAAGTCGATAAAGGACACCGATGTCGATAGAACAAATGGGAATGATATTTACAGGGCGAGTCTTTAAAGTTATTTTTGCATTTTAGAACAAATGGGAAAATGTTAAAAGTTACGAGAGAGATAATGTATTTTATAATTTTTTGACAAGCTAAAATAAAAGTAAAAAGTCGATAGTGGACACCGAAAATGACGATAGTTGGACAACTAGACCTTAAACTCAACCACACTCTTAGGCTGGACACAGTCGATGACCAAAGTGACCTGGGTCACCGGGTGCCACGTCAGCTTTCTCTCTCTGGTGAACAGACATGACCGAAGTGCCACAGTCGATGACCGAGTGTTTTTTTTTTTTTTAAAAAGTTTTTTTTTTTTTTTTTACACATAAACGTTACAAAAGTCTGTCATAAAATCAACCGACATTGTGTTTGCACAACCTTCGACCGATATTCACCCCAAGCTCCACACTCGAGTTGACCGAACTGAATATCAGTCAAAATGGATGACCGACCGATTATCTCAGGCCGAGTGTGGCCAGCCTTAGCCCTTGGTAACACACCGATGTCGATAGCTGGTAAACTTTACTTTAACTTGTCCAAAAAATATAAAATACATTCTCCCTCGTAACTTTAATTTAATAACTATAACATGGCAATAATACCGGTAACACCGATGTCGATAGTTGGACAACTAGACCTTAAACTCGGGCTAGATTCGTGGAAATCGTATATAATTGGGCTCGTTATTCTCATAAATTATTCTCTTGTACCTTTTCTAGAAGTAAATGTGCTATAAAGACTACTAATGTGATACAGAAATGCAACAAGTGTGAAGGAAAGAAGTGGTAAGTGAATGTTTAAAGGTGACCGTGTGAAATTATTAAAGGAATGCGATGAATAGTGTCATAACTCCTTTTGACGCACAAAGAAACGGATCAACGCGAAACATATTAAAAACCCGACTTTTTTAAGGAAGCAAAGCAACCCTCCTTATACCTCTCTTATAGTTTGTTCACAATGGGTGAGCCGAAATTGACTAATAATACAAATAACATCAATTGAATAAAAGTTTAAGACTTTATTGTTAAAACACATTATAAATCATAAAATCTTGCTAGTCTCGCCTGAGAGCAAATTACCGTATGAAGCGAACCACTATCGGCACCTAAGACTTTACAAGATTATACTTTATAATAAATCAAATTTAATATTTATTAGTTCGTTTTTTTTTCTTTTCAAAAATCACCATTTGCTTTCCGTGTTAAACAATAATAAAGCAAACCAAAGAAATAAACTACTAATACAATTAACAATGAATAACATGTGTAATTTAAAATAAACTAACATGTATGTTCATGAGTTGGCGTGTTGTTATAACATCTATCTAAACACGACCTATTTATTAAACGGGTTGACATATTTTTTACCTAAATTTGTTTATCCTCAATCAAAAACTGGTTTAACTTCATGTCGAGAATTACCACCCCCTAGATGCAATACTTAGTAAACACATTATCGTCACATCAGTATTTACTCGTTTTATCAAATCAATCACGAAATCCACGTATAGGGATTGGGACGAGGTTCTCAACACTATCCGATTCTGTTGCCGGAATAGTGTTTAGATGCTCGTCCCCCATTTTGAGAGAGTCCTTGGTTTCTACGGTAGGAAAGACGGGTGCTATTTGAGGGAAAATGTTTAACGGAACAAGTCTCTCCTCGTCATCATCGGAATCATCGTCACAGTAAATTAAGGCCTTTCGAAATTTAGCCGCTTTTTCCTCGGCAAGTAATTCTTCCATAGACTTCTCATGAGGATCGGGAGTATAAGTATTATGATTAGCCAACAATTGATTAACCGCTTGTGTTTTATTACGAACCCCTTCGACAACGATTCCTAAAAGTTTTACAATTTCGAGCATTCTATCTTGATTTTGATAATTGACAGGATTTTGTGGGGGTTGATCAAAACCATGAGAATTGTAACACAAATTTGTCTCATAATGAAAATTTTCAAACGGTCCCCCACAATTTTCAAAATTTGATGTATTTTGGAACGATGTATTATTGAAATACGGTTCTTGCTCATAGTAGTTTTGAGGAGGGTGACTGAAATTGTTTTGAGGATAATCGTAAATGTTCGGATTAAAATCATAAGTGTATGAATTTTCAGCTTCCGAAGCACAAAACGAACAAAATCCATTGATAATATTTCTACCACACCTCTAGCAAGTACACTGTTGACAAATAGTTGATGTCGGATCTAAGGGATTTCCATACCCATCGCAATAATGTTGATTGAACGAAGACATCTGGGGCTGTGGAGGATAGTCGGAGAAATTTGGCGGTTCATTGCAAGAATTTGGATTAGAATCATAAACGAATGAAGTTTCAGCTTTCGAAGAATAACACATACAAAGTCTACGACTAAATCCACATTCGTTGCAAAAACATCGGTCACAAAGTGAATCATCCCCCAACGGATCTCCACATATAGAGCAATTATACTGAGTGAGTGAAGATTGCTGCGGTTGTGGAGGGTGGTTGGAAAAATTTTGAGAATTATCGATGGAATTAGGCTTTGATTTAAGAGCTACTTCACACCAATAACAAGATCCTTTTGGTGCATGATTTCCACACCACTCACACTTACACTTTGAACAACGAAGACTGTCAATCAATGGGTTTTTACAATCAAAACAGTCATATCCTAGTGACGACATAAGAATTAAACATAAGAGGGATAAAGAGATGGAATTAAATGAATGAGAGACTTAAGAAGAATATTTTTGGATTTTTAAATTTAGAAACATTGAAAATCTCAAAAAGAAAAAGGAAAAAATAATTTGAAAAGAAAATCTTTTTGGGTTTTTATATTTTTGAAAATATAAACACAATATTTTTGGTACCGATCCTTCAATTGATATTCGTTTTTCTCAAGACTACTCGCAGAGTGGCGGAAGAGAAGAATGGATCTCTTTTCGGTCTGCAATTTAATGTCAAGACCTCCTTAAACCCCTTTTTTTTAGGTTGTAATCGAAAGATAATCCGAAAATCAAATGATTTCACGATTATTTGTTGTTATTTGGAATGGTTTACAACACTTTCAATTAAGCGAGGTTATTTTTTATTTTATTTTTTATTTTTTTTGAAAACACTTTAGACAAGGTGTTTTATTTATTTTCTTTTTGTATTTTTTATTATTATTTTTTTATAAAAACAATTAACTTCCGAAGGAAGGGTCTTCAAAACACGAATCAACGATCGAAATTAACAAACTCTTCTCAAGCCTTCCCCGGCAACGGCGCAAAAAATTAATTGTAGTCAATTATACTTCCAAAAGGTAAAACACAAGTGAAATTATGTGAAAACCCCGAGTTCGTTGTCCCGATTGAAGATTGAATGGAATTGTGCTTACGGGATCGTGAAACGTGTAGTAAATAGTGAAAAAGTGAGATTTTGGTATTTATAACTAAGATAATGAAATATAAACTAAAAACGATTAATAACGCAAGGGAAATGCTAATCTAAAGTTCATGTATCTAAAAACGCAAAGGAAAACCTAAAACGCATAAAACCCGGGCTAATCCGGAGCTTAAAAAGGGAATCTACGGAAAACTAACCCTAGGTACAAAATTATATATTTCTTATGTTCTAATCAGTACAAGAAAATTTTAGAAAAAAAAAAGAATTTTATTTTTTTGATTTTTATTTAATTTGTTATGAATTAAAAACTATTTAAAAGAAATAAAATGATTAAAAATAGTAAAACGATTTGGAAAATTATGAAAATTAACTGAAAATTACTTTAAGCTATTCTAAATGAAATAAAAATAAAAGGCTTGAAAAAACTGAACTGGATAAGCAGTATATAAGCTAAACAGCTTATTTAAGCTAAAATGGTAAAACTAGTATAAAAATTAAATGGTAGAAGAATAACCCAAGCAGAACTTAGAGCATACTGGTAAGTGTGTTGGTGTGTGAGTAAGGAGACCTGGGTTCGAGTCCCAGGTTGGGCACTTTTTTTTGAAAACTTATTATTGAAAACTTTTTTGAAATTTTCTTTTACAAACTTGATAATAAGCTAATAATAGAGACTTTTTGTGAAAACAATATTTATGAAAAGCTAAAATAAGCTGAGAACTTAGCAGTTAGCATGAAAGCTAAAAATGAAAGTTTTAAAACTAAAAAGCTACTAATTAAGCTAAAAGCTAAAGGCTAAATAAGCTATGGGACCAAATGCAACCTGAATATACTATAATTCACCTAATTTAGCAAATCCTAAAGGCTAAAAAGCTTAGAATAAGGAGAAGCTTGACTGTCAACAACTTAACTCAAACAATCCCTATCACCTGCTTGCAGACCTAATTAAAAACCCTAAATAAGCACTAAAATCCTTGAAAAGCCAAAATATGTAAATTCTATACTATAAGCTATCTAGAATCCAAGATTCAGGCAATAAGCTTAGCTAGAAAAGCAGAAATTAAGCTGAGAAAAAGGAGAGATGAAACTGATGTAGGCTGCAAGTGTTCTGAGGCAACAGTTGTGGGTTTTTGAGCTCAGTTCCTTCAAAACTCCATGGATTATGATTAACCTTTGAACATCCACTTAAACCATTGTAATGCACTAGAGAATGCTAAAAATTGAGGTCCAATGAGCTCAGCTTATATAGAAGCTTATAAGGGCAGTAAAGAATCTAAGTTTGCACCTATGGGTTTAAAACCTTCAAAACTTTCAAATCAGCTTATAAGATCTTACAAGCAGCTTATATCACCTATTTTAAGCAAGATCAAAGTATCTCAAGTGACCAAATGAACAGTAACCTAGCTGATTAAACAAAATAGCCACTATTCCAAACACTCCCTTAAAAACTGAAATTGCTATTTAGAACTAGAAACTGCAAATATAAACTATGATACTGATTAAACTATGATTACCTAAGTAAATTATCAACTAATAAGCAATATTCAATAAGAAATAAGCACTGAAACCAACTGAAAAAGATTATGCTAAATAATAAGCTAAAATGTGAAAAATATAACTCACTTGGGACCTCAGCTTAAAAAAGGCACCAATTATGGCAGCTACAAGCTCCTAGCTTATAATTGATAAGCTAGGTAAAGATCCATAAGCTCTTCCATTGTTAGCTTATCTTCCACAGCTTATTTGACCAAGATAGTTGACTTTTGTTGACTTTTGGTAATTTTTGAGACTGAGTTTGATATAGAACCTAATAAGCTTCACAATAAGCTAAACAGCTTGTATGAGCTTCTACTAATGAGAAAACAGCCTATTGAAGCTGAGATTTAGAATTGAAATCATATTTTTGTATTTTTTTGGTTATTTTCTGATTTAAAATAATAGTAATGAAAAATGATGATCAAAAGCTTATACTAAGGTAGAAATAGCTTATAAAACAATAACACAGCTTAACTAACAACTGTTAATGAAAATGAGATTGAATAAGCAATAAGGATTAAAACATAAAACTAGAATTTCATTAAACAAAGCTTGATTACACTATGAAAACTTTGAAATTACAATCCAGAAATTAAAACAACAGCATAACTCTACTCTAAAAACTACTCAAAATCTGAGGAGAGGGGAGCTCTATTTATAGCCGAACCATGAAGCTTCTAGCATGTCCATGTCATCGATCCACACCTTCATTTGTGCTTCTTCAAGTCGATTTCAGCCCTTTGATCAAACTTGGACACCACTCAATCAATTTTAGCCCTTGGATCAGAATGCCACGCATAACCAACCAATCACAAGCCTCGAATTCTCTTGGGATTGCTGACATGTCAGTCCTGACATGTCAGAATCCTTCTAGAAACGTGTGAGAAGTACAGAAATACCCTTAATTGTGGTTAATTTCGGGGATAGGTTAATTAGGGTTCATACCTGGGTGAATTGGGGAAAAAGGTGTACGGGGTAAAAAGGCGGTAAGTTTTTTTATTTGTTTAATGAGTTTGACCGTGGGTGGGTTATAGACCTGGATCGGGTCTGGGTTTGGTGTAAGCTTGGGCCGGGTAGGATAGGTTTTTTTGGGTTGGATTTAAAAGTTGGGTTTATTTATTTTGGCTGTGTTTTAGATTTAAGGTAGTAATTTTAGGATTTTTAGGTAAAATTAAGGGACCAAATGTGTAACTTCTAAAATTCAAGGGACCACTTCTGCCATTTTTCCAAAATAAATCCAAGGGCCATTCTTGTAATATTAAATAATCCAAGGGCTTGTCTTTACAAAATATTTTCTTTGACGAATTTTTCCCGGCTTCGGCTTTTGACCTTTTCCAAATCTCGTGCTCGTTTTCTCGGTTTTTGCTTGATTTTGTCCATATTTCATGATATCCGTACCTGCATAGAAACAAATACAAAAACACAATATATTTGGCATTTATGGTTAGTTTTTGGTCGTTTTGGTCTTAATTTGATAAATAAAAGGTATGAGAATAAGCACATACCACCTTTATATTTTTGTTTGTGAGCGTGTGTGTATGTTTGTGTTAAGTGAGTTACTTTTATATGTTAGGTGATGATCACTACGTCTTTAAAGGTAGTGGTAAGATTGTGTGCTGTAAAGCTGAAGTGCCGTTGAAGTGGAGGTACTCGTCGATAGTCATACACCCGGCCTAATGAAATATGTTTATAGGAACCTATAGCATAAAAGTTTATTTATTTGGTTTATTTAACCTCTCGTCCAAAAAAAAGTTTCTTTAACCTCAGTGTGTGGTTGAAACTTGAAATATTAACCTTGGGGTGGGGTTAGTGTTGGAATTTAAATATCTTGACATTCAAATAAATAAATAAACATCAAAGCACACAATAGCGGAAGCAAGGATCTTAATTTAACACATAATAGTATTACCGAATAATAAATAGTTAACGTACCTTTTAGATCCTAGCAAGAACAATGATCAAATCTTCTTTCTCCTTCACTTGAACAATCAAACGTGTTGGTCCACAAATTGTACATGGATCACTAAGTAGTCTTGAATACCTAGTAGATGGTTAGGATAAATCCGAACCAATCTAAGTGTGAAACCCTAGGTGATTGTTATTGTTAATGCGGAATCTTAACAAGAACAATTAAGAACACAAGCAGAGATATCACTAACTTCGTATATTGATTATAATCACTATAGTGAACTCGTACAACTCACACACGAATTAACAATCTTTAGGGATCCTTTTATAACACAAGGAAACCCTAGCCGACACAGAAGATATACACAAATCTTCTATAAAGATACATACACACATTGTATCTTTTCCTAACATAACTCTAACAGACTTTCCTAACTTCACGACCAGACTTAACTTTACAAGTCAACCAGACTTAAACATGCTACCAGACTTAACATTACTTTACCAGACCAAATAACACAAACAGACCTAACTTAGATAAACTACCAGACCTAAGTTGTCTGCTCTTGATACGTATCATAATTCCCAACAATCCTCCCCTAACTTGATCTTCATGCTCCATGAACTTCAAGTTCTTCTGATTAAGCCTTGTGAGGATTGAATCTTGAACACTTTGAACTGTATTTAGGTCTTGTTCCTTTCTAGCAGCTTGAATCTTGATAAGCTCTTCTGATATGGTCTTTGCAGCAACATTGACTATATGTACATCAATTCATATTAAGTTTCATATCTATTCTCATCACTTCCAGGTGTGTTAACTCCTGTGAGAGGTGAATCATTGAAATTTAATGGATTTGATGTCTCTTTACCAATAGCCATCACTACTGGAGTAGCCAAATGTTTTGGTGTGTAAGACCATGGTACATGATAACCATATGATTTTTAGCAAATCATCAGCTTATCAACGGATTTGTTAAGTCTTTACCAAAAGCCGTTTGCTTCTGGACTAGTCAATTCTTTGATGGAAAAGCACCTCATCATGGTGAATTGATTACCATTTATGGTTTTCCACAGCCTTTACCACAAGCCATAACCTTGTGGGCTAGCCAACTCTTCACTTATCTTAGATATGGTGAGTTGAATACCATACAATTTTTGGCAAATTGTCAGCCATAAACGGATTTGGGCAATCTTTACCTGTTAGCCATTTGCTCAGGATTAGCCAGTCCTTATGTTGATGAGACAAGGTGAACTGATAACCTTTTGATGTGTTAGTGCAAAGCACCTCCACCAAGTGAGAAGTTCCAATAATCTCACTTAACAACTTGTGAAAATTCTTTCAAACATCCTTAGGCTACATCCTTCAAAGACTGCTTCTTAATCAAATCCAATAACATCTCATATCCTTCATCCTTTTTACTAGCATACAACTTTTTGCTCATCATTTCCTTGCAAACACTTGATGATAAAGGATATTCCACTCTGCAAGCATATAAATATCAACATTCTTTAATGAAACACAATGTACCTTGCAGGTATGGAAATATCTTCAGCTGACAATGTTTTGCACTTCAGGAAGTTTCCACACTATATCAGACTCAGTTGGTGGCTCAAACATTACCTTCAAATTTCCCCAAAAGACTCTTTCAAATTCATCTTCAGGTGGATGATCTCCATATTTAATGTTCACCAACTGATAAAGTTCTTGAAGATCCTCCCTATTCACATCATTTAAAATTCCAGCAAAATTCATATAAACAATGTCAGAATTATCTTCCCTTATTATTTGATATGCAGCCCTCTCACCAGTCATAATAAGTTGATACTTGACAACCTTAGTAGGTTCCTTAGTGCTTTCAATAGTCCCCATTGTGGCTCCTTCAGATGAAGGTTCTTCATCTAATTCCTCTTCAACAACCACTTTCTTGGATTTACTTTTCCTTTCCAAACCTTTTCTTCTTTGAAACACAATAGGCTTTATTACTTCATCTTGCACTTCTTCTGTTGACTTTCCAGCTTCAGGTTGTATATCAATCACTTTATCAGGTTCAATGACCAGTTCAGCCTCTTTAGCCTTTTTACCTTGAAAGCAATATTTCTGCACATCATCATAATCAATAGCTTTGTAACCTTGATCTCTCTCAAATGCCTTGAGATATGCTACTTGTATTTCTTCATATGACTTCCTTTTCATCTGTTCCAAAGAAAGATGCATTTGATTCTTAAGATACATCTTCATATCATATTTCTTTTCTGCCATAGACATCTTCTTGGGAATCTTTGATCTCTTCTGAAGCTTGAATTTTTCTAAGAATCCACCCAATGTATCATCATTATTTCTTGCGTTTATGAAGTCAGCTAACTGTTTGGCTCGTTCATCAGCAGTTAAACCTTCAATAGTTAGCAGCTCTTCATACTTTGCTCTCACTTCATCATCAACATTGAGCAGCTTTGTAAAATCATCAGATTCTTCAGCCAATTGTCTTGCATAAACTGCATCTAGCATCTTTTGTCTTTCTTCATCAGCAATATCTTGTGCCATAATCCTTTCAATTTCAGCCTCAGATGCAAGTTCTTCTCTTGTTTTTCTTTTAGACTTCTTTGGCAATGAAGTTTCCTCCACGACCTGCTTTCCCTTTCTTAGTGCAGATTGGTGTTCTTCATTACCAGAACTAAGTTCATTACCAGACTTTTCTTCACCAGACTTTTCATCAAGATATAGTCCCAAACTTTTCAACCTCTTCCTCAACAGACAAAATTAACCTTCTTCTTTTCCTATCCTGTTTAATTTTGCCCATTGATTGAGCCAAAGTCTCTGCTACTTCTAGTGTCTCTAGACTAATTGAGGTGACATTATCTTGAACAAGTGGTTCTGAACTGGTGTTTGAAGAATATTTTCCTGTTCTTGCTCTAAATTCCTCCCCTGTTTGGAAGAATTTTCAGCTTCATCTTCCTCATCATCAAAAGAAACACCCTTTTTCTTCATTGCTACTCCCATTCTCTTTACTTTCTTCACCAAAGTCACATAAGCTTTTCTGAGTGCCTCATTAGACTTTTCCAAAATACCAATCTTCTTTTGTAGTTGAGGAACAATGATAAGAAGATTTTCCACAGTTATGGGATCATGCTCCTCCTCCCTTTCAGGACTTGGAACATTTGGTTGTGGTGGTGAAGATTGTTGGATAGGTGTAGATGATCTTTCAGCAGATGGTGAGGGACCTGGTTGAGGTGATGGAATTGGAGAGGATGTAGGTGTAGCAGACCTAGATGATGCTTGGTCTTGTGCTTCATCAGGGTCCACTTGTGCAGCTCCAGAAGTACCTGCATTGTTAGTACCAAGCATAGCAGCAAGCAAAGGTTTGTCTGTTCCTTGAAAACTCCTTTTTAAATTTGCAAAAAGTTTGGGAGTAAAGGCCACACTGATGTAAGGCACTTTATCCTTAGTTTCAAAATTCAAGATCATTTGCAAAAATCGTGGATACATTAAAAATTTTGGGTCCTTAGCATTTTTCACCATTCCTTCAAAAATTAATTTTGAAAAGTTAAATTTCCTTCCAAATGATAAACAGACCAATGCAGAAGCAATTCTGCTTCCAAATTGATCCCATCCACCACTCTTGGGACTTAAGCTCTGAAGTAAATGATGTACTAAAAACCTCCACTGAGGTGAAAAATGACTTTTCCAAAAGGTAAAACTTCCATCTGTGGGGTACCCAATGCTATTCAAACCCTCCAAAATATCCTCACTAGACAAATCAAATTCTCCTAAAGCATCATCCAATTGGAGACAGTCCCTAATTGAGGCTTCAGTAATGGTAAAACCATTTTTATCTATGATTGCCCTTAAACATGGGGTCCCATCATCAAGAGTCTCAGAGGTAACCGACCTCCAGAACTGCTTGACAAGGGACTGATAAATAGTAGGATTATGAGTTAAAGAATAACAAATGTAAGAACCTTTTAGGAAATCCACAATCTGCTCGAAACCTGCACTTTGATCTGGCTTCTTCAAGAAACCAACTTGATTATGCTTGTCCACAAACTTGAGACTAGCCATGGATGAGTTAATGATTTAGGTCTGGTTGATAAGAAAGGTAGGGTTTTGAAAAATATTTGCGTAGAAACAGAGTCATGAAAAATAAAGATGATTTAAATTTGGAAGCAAATAAAGAATAAAAGAAGATAAATAATATCAAATTTTAGTCTTATATACTTCATAAATATCTTGTTTTACCGAAAATAGTGCAACGGTAATATATTAGTAAAATCTTTATTTACTCTGACCAGATCTAACGGTCATAAAATTAACACTACCCGACCTAAAATGGTCAACCAGGCCGAATCATAAACTTACCAGACCTAACCAAGAGAGTGGACTTACACACTGAATATAGCGAATGCAAGGCTTTGCATCACCTCATTCCAATCTTTTCTGCAAGAATTAGTTGAAACAACAAGAAAGAGGAGACAAAAACCAATTTTTGCAAGACACATGAGCTACCAGATTTAACACTTAAGTTTACCCGATTTAAAAATATGTAAAACTTGTACATTTGACTCCCCTTAAATGTACATTACCTCCCCTTAAGTGTAAATCCCCCCCCCCCTTTTTTTTTTTTTTTTTTTTTTTTATCACTTAATCAAAGTAAAACCTGTGGTCAACTTTCCAAAAATACAAGTAATAACTCTTTCCCTGCAAGTATTAACTCATACACCAACCGAGCATTAAAAGACATTAAACCTTGATTTTTCCTATAAAACCACCCATTGTTTTATCACAAAAACCATCACAAACCAAAATAAAACCTTATAAGCATAATGGATCCATCCAACTTAAAAACTATAGAGATTTCATCCGATTCTTCTTGGGATCCAAATGACTCATCTTCTGATACATCATCAGGAGGATGGGGTGGATACTTCCCACCAGGGTATTCATCAATCACAAGAAACACGACATTAAGAGAATCAACTCTGAAACAATGGCTAGCTGCTTATGATCTTACTGAAAAGGAACCAGACAATGAAGCACCAAAGACTTCAAGACCAATTCCCCCTTCTGATGTAGATGATAAAAGTGCTAAAGAAGAAGACCCCTCCAAAGATGATGACGAGACCTTTCCTTCGAAGATTGTGCCTTCCCTGAGAAGTGGTTCTGTGCCACGTCCCCCACCAAGCAGCTTGATTCTTGCACTTCCATGCCCAAAAGCATGGAATCAGTTTGGTGGCAGAGGAGCCAAGAAGACCATTCCTGACTTCATGGGCAAAGGAAAACAGAAAGTGTAGGTGGTGATGTTTAGCTGGTTTGTGTTAAAGCTTTTGTCTTATGAAGCATTGTAACTTGCATCCTAGAATGCAATTTCTTGTTAATAAATAAAAAGCTCTTTGGTTCTGATGTTTTAATTTTCCACATATGAATTACTTGCAATAGAGAAGAGCTAACAACTGCAAAACAAAGTTAAGCACAAAATACCAAAAACACACATACTATAGAAAGCAGAAAACAAATTAACTACTGAAAATAAGAATAACCAAGAAAAGTAGCAAGATTAAGAACAAACAAATATACAAACTATACAAAGTTAAGAAAGAAGATCAGTTTTTCTTAACAACCCAGGCCTGAGTGGGCTTGAGTTCTTTCTGTGGAGCAACATACTTATAGGTCTTGTATGAACTTGCTCCAGTGAAACCATGTTTAGACTTATAGGTAAATTCATTTTTAAATGGATTCCAAGCCCAGCACTCAGAGAAATTATCAGCAGAACCCCTACTTGAATTTGTTTGTCTCCCTACAGGTGAATGAGCTTTATAAAAATTATTTCTTTGAAAATTTGCATTCACCTGAGGTTTTTGAAAAGGTTGTTTGGGTCTCACAAAACCAGAGTTCACATTAGGTCTCACAGAATTAACATAACCAGTATTCACTTTAGGCCTCATAAAGTTAACATTTTGCCTATTCACATTAAAATTTCTGTAGCCAGACCCAAAATTTGGTCTACCAGAACTAACACAAGAGTTAGGTCTGGTAGTGTTATATAGTTGGACAGGTCTGGGAACAAACTGGTTGGCATGATTAATTCTACTAGCATTATTCCAAACTGGTTTATTTGAACCATGACCCTTATTAGCATTCATTCTCTTTTGTTCAGCCTCTCTTTTCATTCTCTTTTCATGGAAGTCACAATCTCTTATTAAATGACTCAAACTTCCACACACAAAGCATCTTTTAGGAGCATAAGTATAACTACTCCTACTTTCTCTGTGAACACTATTGCTTCTAGGTGACTCATTCATTTTAACAGATTCCCTAGGAGTTTTTATGAGATTGACACAACTAGGTTTAACTGTCTCAGCCTTTTGTTCAGTCACTACAGGTTTAGTAACAACAGGTTCACACTTCTCAACAACCTTAGGTTCAGGATTCTCTTTTTCCTCATTATTTGACTCAGACTTAGAGTGATCAGAGGAACCATCAATAGATCCTTTAGAGTCATTGGATTGACAAGAAGAATACCTACTGGATTTGTCCTCTGAGGTGGTTGGTTCAGGCACTTGAGGACCTTTCTTACCATACACAAAGAGTGAATCATCCAACTCTTCTTTTTCAAGAGGAGTATAGTCATCACTCAAAGGTGGTGGTACTCCCTTAAAGTCACCAGTCTTAACAAACCTATTATACAAAGGCTTATCAGCATAGTCCTCTTCTCTATTCTTAAATATAGCCCTACTCTCATTTTCCTCATATCCTAAGCCACATTTTTTATTTGACTTAATTTGAGAATCCCAACACTTAAATAGGTTATTATTTGAACTGTTCCATTGATCTACCCTTTTTCTCAGCTCATCCCTTTCCTTCTGAATTTTAAGTCCTAACTGTCTATACCTTTTAAGCTTTTCATCTTGTTCGTATATCTTATTAGCTTGAAAGTATAGTTTTTCATTTAAAGCAGCATGTTGGTTTTGAAGGGTGACCTTTTGTGCCTCTAAAGTTTTTACAGCATTTTTATGTGCTAATAAATTTACTTCTAGATCACCTATTTGTTCTTGCTGCTCATCACACAAAGCCTTAACATGATTATATGAGTCAGTACATAATTTAGAGCATAATGATACCTCATTACCAATGGCCATGAGAGCATGATCAGACTCCTCATTTACTCTTGGATGCTCACCCCAGTTGACTCCTCCAGCTTCCATTGTCAGCAGGCTCATCTGATTCTTTTCCATCTTCCCATCATCATCTCTTTTCCCATCAGCAGGCTTCTTCTCTGGACAATCTCTTGAAAAATGTCCATGCTTGTGACAGTTGTAGCATTCAACAGTCCTCTTTGTGTATCCCACTGGTGATTTGTTGTTGAAGTTGATAGTCCTACCATATTGCTTCTGAAATCGTTTGACCCTTAAAGCAACCATGGCAATGTGCCATTTTATGTCCATCTCCTCAACTTCAGCATCATTAATCTGTTCAAGATCTTCACTAATAAAGCTTTCATCTTCAGTTTGGTTGGCAAAGAAAGAATGTATCACTTCATCAGTAAAACTTGAAGCAGACCTTTCACTTGAAGGAGTTTCATAGTTACCAGACCTAACACCACCAGATTTAACCTTGTAAGTACTGCTTTTGTTTTGTGACACAAAAGCAACATTTGATGAACTGGTTGAAGCCTGAGTGTTGTTACTGATGTCCCTTTCAAACATCCTAAGATTATTGTATAGGTCATCAGGTGTCATAGAATCTACTTCCTCCTTAATCCTCATCGCCACAGATACATTGCCCCATTCTGATGGTAAAGATCTAAGAAATTTGTGATTTGCATCCTCATTTGAGACTGCTGCACCATGAACTTCCAGTTGTGTTAACAGATGTTGAAATCTGTCATAGCCCTTCTCCAAACCTTCAGTCTTTGAAACACTGAATGTTTCAAATTGCTGTTTAAGAACAGCCTTTTGCATCTTCTTGGAGTTAGCATTACCTCCAAATCGTTTCTTGATAGCTTCCCACATCTCCTTTGCATCAAGAATGCCATGAAACCTTTGTAGATGCTCCTTAGGAATAGCCATAAGAAGCAAGGTTCTGGCCTTCTTTTCCTTCTCCACAGCCCTAATCTCCTCTGCAGATACTGGTGGCATTATTCTGAGCTGCCCATCATTCCCTTGTGAAATTCTCTTCTTAGAATTTCCCTTTTGAATCACCTTCCATACATCGCTATCAATGTATTCCAGATAATGTTCCATCTCCATGGCCCATATATCATACTCTTCTCTCTTCAGTAATGGAAGTTTTATGTTTGAGATTGTGGTTGTGGAAGGGATGGGTTGTTGTTGTGATTGGGAGTTACTGGTATCGGTTTTTCCTTCATCTTCATGGTTTGATTTCTCATCCTCACTGTTATGGATTGAGAAAGTTTCAGTGTTAACAGGCTTATCGAATTCAGACATTTTGTAGGGTGATTTGAGTGAGAATTTGGTTTTTGAGATTTAGTGTTCTTCGAATTCAGAGTCTCTCTCCTTGCTCTGATACCACTTGTTGGTCCACAAATTATATATGGATCACTAAGTAGTCTTGAATACCTAGTAGATGGTTAGGATAAATCCGAACCAATCTAAGTGAGAAACCCTAGGTGATTGTTATTGTTAATGCGGAATCTTAACAAGAACAATTAAGAACACAAGCAGAGATATCACTAACTTCGTATATTGATTATAATCACTATAGTGAACTCGTACAACTCACACACGAATTAACAATCTTTAGGGATCCTTTTATAACACAAGGAAACCCTAAGCCGACACAGAAGATATACACAAATCTTCTATAAAGATACATACACGCATTGTATCTTTTCCTAACATAACTCTAACAGACTTTCCTAACTTCACGACCAGACTTAACTTTACAAGTCAACCAGACTTAAACATGCTACCAGACTTAACATTACTTTACCAGACCTAATAACACAAACAGACCTAACTTAGATAAACTACCAGACCTAAGTTGTCTGCTCTTGATACGTATCATAATTCCCAACAAAACGGATTAACGTGAAACCCCTTACCTTTTTGTTCCACAATCCAAGATCAATAAATTAAGTAAGTTATATCCAAGCTCTTGTACACACATACTATAAGCAACTAACGAATGGTGCTAGCAATTGGACGCAAGAAAACCAAACAATTTGTTTACTTGGAAAACTTTGGATCGAACACCCTTAAGGGATAGATGTCGACCGGTTTTGGGAAGGAAAAGAAAGAGAGAAACACTTAGAATTTAGTTACAATGCACTAGCTCAAAACCCTAAGCCTTATGCCTTGTATTTATAGGCAAACCCTAGACTTGGAGCACAAGACATCAAATGGGTTGGGTTACCCATTCAAACCGGTCGGCCCTCCCATCAATATGGGTTTCTAGATCTTTCCAATCCTCTATTTTCACTAATAGTCCTTCCACTATTTACTTAACGACCGTTAGTCAATTCGGTTAATTACTTAACGTTCGTTATGTATCATTCCGTGTCCAAATAATTAAAATACATAACTATTATATATATATATTAATTATTTACGTTAGTCATTCATACGTAAAGTGTGCAATCCCTCGGTCTCGAGTTCGATTCTAGTCATACACGATTTAATATTTTTCCAAAACTCTAACAGCTCCCACTTGGAAATCTATTAAAAGGGTAATGACATTGGTTAGCGTCTAGCAACACGCCAATGCCCCTAGTACAACTCGGGTGGTGGTCTCCTGGAAAAACCACTTGATGATTTATCATCATACTTATCCTTTTGTTTCTAATACTACATTAATAAAGATATGGATCTAAGTCATTCTTTATTAATAATTCTGTTTCTCGTTGTTTATGATTGAGCAAGATTACCAAATCTTCTGAACATATTCAGGGGAGATCTTGGGCGTGGCCACGCAAACATCTTGTCAACCCTACGAGGGGCCCAGCACTATTAAACTTCAAACAGTTTGAAGGAACAAATTCTATCTTGACTACGAGCATAACACATGCACTTCGCAACGCTTCCGAAAACAATCCTTATAGCTACCAGTTACGTATAGCGTTAAATTGAATCACAGAAATGCACTACATGCATGACAGTTATCTGGCATCTCAAGTCTGAGGATAACTATATATTCACATGATTTACTTGATGACAAGATCCATAAAGTAAACTCATGACGGCGGGATAAGTCCTATACTCAAACATTTTGAATATCATGTGAAATTGGTATGACAACGCATCAATATACTTTCAAGTATATTCTACCAATACTCAGATTTGCCTTAGTTTAATGATATTCCCATATCATTAACCGACAACGGACAGTTTAGAATATATAAATGTATTCAAGGATATAAACATGCAAATATAGGATATATTATTAAGAAAATGATAAACAAACATAACCATTATTTTATTTCATTAAAATAATAACTGTTCAATAACATCCCATTATCCAAACACTAAAATATATCAATGCATGATAATTCTTATTAATGAATTATGCCTCAAGTCATGTCAAACATACTTGTTGACAAGACATAAATCAACTAATTTTGATCTATGGGAATCTATAATATATAAAGCTTAAGTACCTTAATTTAATGTGCAAGGGGGGTTGTGCACAACCAAAAGTACGGTACAAACATGAGTATGCATACCAAAATATATACAAACAATTTCGTTTATGAAGAGCCTCATCTTGAATGCAAATATCCGTAGCTTGAATGCTCGCATGCTCACAATAAACTCATCTTCAATGCTCACAATAAAATATGCAGTTATGGAACACAAAAGGGTTGCGATTAAAGATTATGGAACAGAAAAGGGCTGCGATTAAAGACGTACCATGATTAAATAAATTAAATGATCACCGTTCCACTATCTATTGCATGAACACCGACTATGATAGCAATAATATACGAAATCAACCGACCCATTAGGGATTAAATAGAATCTTGAACTAATTTGTGAAGTATGAATATAAAAAGTCATCCAATGCACCGTCCCATTATTTCTTTCTTTTCACCGAAGAATGAATAAAGAGCGCAACATGCCTCTTTCTTCCATGCAAACATTTCTTCCATGCCACTTCATGTTATATATCAGTACCAACAAGTCGTGCCTAAGAACCTGTTATGCGAATAATAGAAGCAGTACAAACTTGAACCATGGGCAGTACTAACTCATTCCGCGAGCAGTACTAACTAACCTTAGCCCACCACCGTCACCTATGGTTTTTGAGATTGTTTCTTATATCTTTTTTCCCATGTTTTGAAGATTCTCATGTGTAGATCCATATATTTTTTCGTGTTTTAACATTTTACTAATTTTTTTTTGTACATTTGTTGGTGCCACCGCCACTGCAGCCATTACCGTCAAATTGTTGAAAGAAGGTCATGGGGGAATACACCCGAATCTGGTGACGAAGTTGAAGGTATAATCAATTTTCAAAATTATTAGTTAATTGTGAGCAGTACTAACTAACCTTAGCCCACCACCATCACCTATGGTTTTTGAGATTGTTTCTTATATTTTTTTCCCATGTTTTGAAGATTCTCATGTATAGATCCATATATTTTTTCGTGTTTTAACATTTTACTAATTTTTTTTTGTACATTTGTTGGTGCCACCGCCACTGCAGCCATTACCGTCAAATTGTTGAAAGAAGGTCATGGGGGAATACACCCGAATCTGGTGACGAAGTTGAAGGTATAATCAATTTTCAAAATAATTAGTTAATTGTGTATAGAGTTAATTACCACAATAACACACAAATCCAAATATATCTCATAACAAGCGAAAAAAGGCACACACACAAAATAATAAGTGTAACACCCCAACCCGACAAGGGTAAAGGTGTCACATCACGGTGACAAATCAGAGCATACATACACATCACACAGCGGAAGTCTTAACATAAATCAAATAAAGAAGTCAAGTCAACACAACTTGAAACCAATTACATAAGTTCCAAAAGATGAGGAAATAATCCAAAGGAAATAAATAGAAGAAATGAAATCCAAATTAAACAAATGTCAATAATAAAGGTGGTCATCTAAGGTAACAGTTCCAATGAAACTCTAACTCTCATCCCAAAGCAAAAGCCCCAGCTCCTAGCTTAGATACCTGCCGCACACGAAAAGAAAAATGTGCGGCTGAGCTTAAAAAGCCCAGTGAACAGATACATATACAAAGCAAAGGTAACGAAGTACGAAACATGGCAAAGTTAAATGATAACGAAACAGATATAATATATGGTGCAATGGGAAGTATCATAAGGTACAGTCAATAAAAGGGAAAGAATAATATAGGATAGTAATCCACCACGAGCCCAGAACATATCAGATCATATCATATACAGTAACCATAGAGGAGCGACCTCTCAGAAATGTGAAGGGCATGTATTGCACACAGTACCAATCACCAGACAAATCATATCATATCATATACAGTCAAATCCACTAAACAGAACAGATCTAGGATGCATCCATACGCCCCTACCCAATCACATGCAGACCAAATCAAAGGGACGGTGTAACCAAATCACTAGGGCTACACACTAGTCATGCCAGTGGTGCATCACAGACACGGCCATGTTACCTTCATGGCTAGGGTCACAAATTTTGGCTCGGGTATCAAACTAAGAGTCAGACATCATATCAAATCAAAGTGTCATAATCAAAGGTCCAAAATAGATAGTTCATAACAGACAGTTCAGATCAGATGTATCAGATATAATATGCCAAAGGCCAAATCATAGTCTAACAGATCAAGGTTTACAAAGCAACGAATCATATCAAAGGTTCACAACAAAAAGGGGACATAGCAATGGCTTGGGAAACTTAAACGAATCAGAAATCAGAAATCATATCAAGGGATTAAGACGCCCTTACTGAGAAAGGGCAGAGTATCTGTACCTTATTCAAATGCAAGCACAAAAGAACAAAAGCAGAAAGCACTGAGACAGATCAGGACCTCTCCCTCTTTACACCTAAGGAGAAGAAGAACACAGAATCACCAGAGGGTTCAAGTTCAGATTACCATCTTTAGTTCATCTTTCCATTTTTAGAAGGTTTCCTTATTTAGAATGTTTTAACAGGGTTCCAATATTCTCATTGATATTCACAAATTATCCAGAGTTTCCTTTTTAGCTTTTAGATTCCCCAAGTTACTCTTTTAGTCCTTTAGGTTTCATAATTTACACTTTATATCCCTTTACTTATCAAAGTTACGAAATGAAACCCTAGATTCACATAGTTTACATTTTAACCCCTCTCATTAGTTTATTAACACATCAAGCATTTTATTTTCCAAGATTATAGAGTGTACCCTCAAATTAACGTATTATACGAATTATACCTTCAAGTTTCATGATTTACAATTTATAACCCTTAGTTTAGTAAAATAACAATTTACAACCTTTTACCTGTCTTGACAGATTTTAAGTATCATCTGGACCTGTTTTACATAATTTATAAACCATATTAAAACTTCGAAATAAAATCTATAAAAATTCACAGACGTTCCCCAGGGTCTTAAGTATTTTATGTAATTTTTCCAGATTTTATTAAGTTGTATAGGTACGAACTAAAAATCCTTTTCCCCAACCTGTTCCAGAACCAGATTAAATAAAAACACCCGATCACTTTTCCTCTGCTTACCCAGTCTAGAAAATTTATAAAATTCTACAAAAATTCCAGTAATTAGCTAACATGTTTTATATTACTCAGTTCAAAGTAAATGTCCTAATTCGTTATGGTTTTAAAATGATAAATGAAAAACCCGGACTGTTTTCCCAGACTTCACAAATCCGATCAGACATGTGATTTCCCAAAAATCAAAAAGTAGCCTTCTAGGCCTCTAAAAATTACAAACTAAATTTCTCCAGGTAGCCACTTCATTAAAATATAATTTAGACTCCAAAAACATAAAAATATATGTTCATATGATTAAGTTACAGCCGGTTAAAGTCAGTTAAAGATTCATCTCAGAAGCAGTTTTCAATATAACATGTAATTACTTAGGGTTTTCTTTATCCATTCATTTGTTTTATATACCAAACGACTTTGGGTGAGTTCAAAACACATTAAGGTCAATTCTTATCAGTTTGTTACATATTCAAATCGAATTATACACCATATACAACCCAATCGATCCATAGCACAAGTTTTAGGGTTTCTTTAGTTTATGATTTTATGTGACATAATATTGTTTCAAAATCCGACTAGAACATAAAGATATGAACAAGGATTGAGCAAGGAGATACGATACCCTCGTAGACCACTAAAACACGGATGACAAGAGATCAAAGACCACACGAAAAACTCTTCTCCCTTCCTTCTTTCTTTGGATCGCACGACAGCATCAACAAGAGCCAAAAACACGTTTTTTTTTTATTAGTTTTTGATTCATAAATTCGTGTATTGATATAGTATTATGTGTATACCTTAGAACAAGATCAAGATGGAGACTTTTTGAGGCTTCTTTGGGTCGATTTACAGCAGCAAAGTGGCGGCAGAATTGGAAGCTTTTTAGGGTTTCTTGGAGACAATGTGGATCGGTATTTTATGTGAGGGAACAAAAGGGATATGGCTAATTTGTAGGAATGTTTAGCCGACAATTTGGAGGGGAAAAACAAGCATGGATCGGCCCAAAGGGTAACCCAAATCAAACACAACTTAATTTGACATATTTTCCTTTTTATTTTGTAGTATCCTTTCTTTACTAGTTTTAAAAAAATTAAATAACATAAATAATTAGAGATTTTCGGTTCATATGTACATTATAATGTGTTTTAATATTTTTGGTGGCTTGCACAAATATTATTTGGTGTCCCATAAATATTTTATATCATATATAGTTTAGTTACAAAGGTTTTGTAATTTATTTGTAAGTTATATAAACTTTAATTTAAATTTTTCAAATTATGAGGGCATTTTGGTCTTTTACACTTTTCAGATTTTAGGGTTTTACAATAAGGGTTCTTCTTCTTCCAATGATTCATAGCTTTCTATATGTGCAGGTTTCACCTTCCGCAACAGATTTGGAAAAAGCGAGAGGTGGTGTTTTGGAGAAGAAGGATATTTGAACAAATAATTTCGAAAGAAATTGCATGTAAGTTAACAATCACATATAATTTATATAATTTTTATGGTTAATTTTTGTTTGTGTTTAATTTTTGTCTATATTTGTGTTTGAAGTGGTTTATGATAGTAAATAAAAAATGCACGGGTAAAGATTTTTTGCTTATAAATACAAAAATTTTAAATTTAAAATTTGATATAAGAACTATACTGTATGTGAAAATTTAAGCATAGGAGGACTTTCGACAAACAATCTCCATCTCTCATTTTGTTCAATTGTTTGATCCGATCACCACAAAACCTTCATAAATATCTGATGAAATCTTCTACGGCCTCCTAAAGTATACACAAATCCACAAAATTGCTAGATAAGATCAAAAATCCTAAATAAGATCTTAAGCATGTGTTAAATTTTCGAGTCTGATGTGTAATTGCAGTTGGTTATTTTATAGGTGATCAAGTTGTTATTGCCAAGGAAACCGGTAAAAAATATGTACGCATCTTCATGTTTACTATTGAATTCAATACATGGGTTATTTGGTTTTTAAGTATTGAACTTTGAGTATTTTTTAAATGGTGTAAAGGTGGAGGAGATGGCGAAAACAAGGGACTGCAGCGTCCAATGTCTGGCACACAAGCTCTTTTTGGGATTCGCCATTTGTAGAAGACTGTTGATCTTATTGTTCTGCCTGCTCCATTTATCCGAACCATAAGATGTATATTGTATATATGAATTTTAGTCCAAATTGATAGATTAGTGATAGGGGATTAAGGGTACAGTTGTGTTAGCTTGGATGTTTGGTTTATGAGCTTAAGTGAAAGTTGAAAAGCTAATAAGTTCTTTTTTTATGGAAAATAAGCTATAAGCTCAAGTTTGTAATGTAACAAGTTGGTAAGGTAACAAAACGAGGTTATTTGCTTTACATATTTTACATAAGTTCAATGCTCATTAGCCCAACATATAACACAAACATCATCTGATTGATTATTTAACGATGTTGAGGTATCGAGAGAGAAATAGTTAAGTTAGGTTTCTATAGAATTTTGTGCTATAATTTTTGCTCATTATGTGTGCAATTATGTGTACCTATATGCATCGAATAGTTACGAATGGTGCGCTTTTATTTGGCAAGTTATGTGACTCAATTGTGAATAAGTTTTTTATTTTTGTTTACACCACGTGACAAGAGAAATTAGTGGGCAAAAAGGAAATTATGGTTAATTGGTTTTTGGTGAAATTTGTTATGCAGAATGACTTAGTATTTCCTTGACATGCGTTGTTATTCTACTAGGTATGGGTCAAAGATTAAAAGAACTTCTATTTGCGACAAGAGAAATTATTGGGCAAAAAAAAATTATGGTTAATTGGTTTTTGTTGAAATTTGTTATGCAGAATGACTTGGTATTTCCTTGATATGCATTGTGTTAGAGTTGTGGAAAAATATTAAAACGTATATGACTAGAATCGAACCCGAGACCGAGGGATTGCACACGTTACGTATCAATGATCAAGTAAATAATTAATATATATAAATGTTATGTATTTTAATTATTTGGACACGAAATGATAACTAAGTGACGTTAAATAATTAACGGAATTGACTAACGACCGTTAGGGAATAAAGGGAGGACCGCAAGTGAAATTTGGAGCTAAAGAAAAATATGGAAACCCATTCCATGGGTTTGGCCGATCGGCCTAAAGGGTTTTACAACCCAAATCGCATAGCTTTTGCTCCAAGATAGGTTTTGCCTATAAAAGTTATGATAACATTACTAGGCATCTAAATATCAATTCCACTAAAATAATACATGATTAATAGAAAACAGATTTTGGCATTATCTAAGGTTACTTGGACCGAAATTTATATTCCCCCTCCTATATATATACATTCTATATCTAATTCCCTATTATTTATCCCTAAAAGAATCGACAAAACACATACAAAAATCCCATTCGACACTCAAACTTTTCTGGAGCTGGACCAGAATTTTCGTGGCATCTACTAGGTTCAAGGAAGGCTAGGAAAATAGGGTTTCGAATTTAGGAGGCTTGGTTTGGCTGTTTTGGATTTTCTTGTTCGAAAAACCCTTGCCGAGAGGTAATAATTCCTTCCAACTCATTCGATGGTTCTAAATTATTTTGGGTATTTTTCTGCACTTGTTTAGATCATATATAGTCCATATAAAATAGTAGAAGTGATTTATGCAAGCTTGTTTAATTATTTAAGGTTATACGAATTTTAAAACCCTAATTCGAACACAAATTCTAAATCGACAAAATAGATTTTTCTGAACCTTGTATATAATTTTAGTCGATCACATACATGTCTAATAACACTATAAAAATAGTGCTTGGATTTATAGAAGCTTAGTTTGCTCTTATTCGAATTATGTTATAACCGAATTTTAAATATAAAAAGTTAAAATAAAAATAAAAATCGTGGGTGCTAGGGTTTGGTTCTAGGTGATAAAAGTGAGTTTAATTAATGTGTATTTAAGTTTAATTAATGCTTGGTAATGATTGGATAGATTAGGGTTAGGTTTTGTATAATTTAGTTAATTACCGAATTAAAGATAAAAACTATAGGGTTTATTTTGTAATTATTTAAACTTATGGGATATTTTTGTAAGATAGTTTGGACCAGGGGTATGTCGTAAAAATTATAGTATAGGGGTCCCATGTGTAAATTTTGTAATTAGGAGGTTTAATTGGTAATTTACTAAATTAATTAATATGAATTGTAAATTAATAAAAATTGAGGGACTTGTTTTGTAAATATTGGAAACTTAAGGTTAATTAGTATAAATAATTATATCAGGGGTATAATGTGTAATTTTTGATAATTAAGGGCTTAATGTGTAAACATGAATATTGTAAGGGTTAAATTGTATTTTAATTAACTATAGGGTTTAAATTGTAAATTAAATAAATTAAGGGGTTTAACTTGTAAAATTATTAACATTGAAGGGTTAGAGTTGTAATTATGAGGAACTTATGGGTTAAAAATAATAACTTATGATATTTGCATTTTAAACCTTTATCTTTGATATATTTTCATTTAAAACCCTAAAATATGGAAGTTGTCATAATTAACCCTAAATCATTATAACTTGATATAATGAACCCTAAGTCTAGAATAATATTAAATTAATGACTTAACCTAAATTTATGATATTAAAATCTTCCTAATTTTGGAAACCTGTTAAAAATGGGAACTTACTTAAAATGGAAAGATAACTGAAAACCCTTGTCATTCTGTCTTCCACTCCTTTAGGTTCGTGAAGGGAGTAAGTTGATCTTTTCCATTTGCTATTCTTGAGTTCTGCTAATAAGGTACAGATATTCTGCCCTTCTTGTAAGGAGCTGTGGAAGGATTGCGCAAACACTTGGGATGTGAATCTTAGTAACGTGTTTGGGATATTTATGTATGAATGTGTTTAGTATGCGGAATCTACTACAACACACTTAAAAGAACACAAAGGTGATGAGTTATGTAAACGTGAGTATGTAATGAACAAGGAACACAACTTTAGTTAACACAAAACGATTCAATATTATTGATGAAATAATACGGATGATCTAACTATCACGGGAATTACAAAGTAATCTTGAATCTTAGATTGTAAAAGGATTTATGAAATGAGTAACTAAGTTACTTGAGAGGTTGTTCGGTTTAGGTTATTAGTTGAAGAGATGCATGCACGAAGGTGTGACTAAGGGAACCTTTTATAGTATAAGGTACCCTTATTACAAGTTGTCAAGTGGTTGAATATAATATGTTACTTTGACTATTCTAGCCTACAATTAAATACAACTACCAATGTAACAACTCTGTTATATTCTTCTGTATACCACAGAAGACTAAACTACTTCTACTAAGCGTGTTACAATGTACAAAGACCAATAATACAACTAAATATCTATTACAAAATATCGATCAACTTGACATAAATCTTGGCAGGACCTTTATCAACTAGCAGTACCTTCTCACCCAGAAGGTACTGTTAGTACATCTTCATACTCTTCAAAATCAACTAGCAAGCTCTTTGACATATCTTTCAGCAGGCTCTTTGACTTGAACATTTTATTCCCAACAATCCTCCCCTAAACTTGTTATTTCCTTTAAAATACACAAGTTTCTGATGAATAAAATACATACCTTGAGGATTTGAGGGAACTCTTCCAAAAACCTTTACTCTCTGTTCTTCCTTTTTCTTTCACAATGCTCAAATATGCTCCTCAGCAAACTTTGAACAATTTCTGAATTCTCTTCATCTTTGTCACATCTTAATCTCTTGGAGATCATAGTTGTAAGAACTTCATAACTAAGTGGATACTCTTTCTCAGCCAACATAAAGAGTTCTATCCCACTTTGTGTGTAAAGATGATGAATACTGCTAAGGCTTAGAAATTCCCATGTTGTTGAAGGATCATGATAGGGAAACTTCCAATGAACATCTTTTGGATTAGGATCATACATCCTATTGAATTCTACCCATAGTTCCTGTTCCTTAACATCAGTACTAGAATTTGTGTCTAGCCTAATCTGAACTAGATTCCACAATTCTTCTAAGTCTGCTCTGTCACATGCTCTTACTAGATTTTCAAAATTCTTAAAGATAGCAGTCTGACCCCCAACCCTTGTTATTTTCCATGACTTTCCTAATCTATCATGGTTAATCTCCCAATCAATAATAGGGCGTCTAGACCTAATTGGATCAGCATGTATGATAGTTGGCAAAGTAATTAACATCTTACTTACTTGCTTTGGATCCAATTTTGCTTCTTCTTTCTTCTGAGCATCTTTCTTTTCCATTGAGGGCTTTGCATCAGATGGAATTTTGTAGTAAAGACTTTTGTAAGCTTGTAGATACAAGAAGTAGATTTCATCAGCAGATTTCTTCTTCAGTTGATAATCAGTCCAATTTGCTTGACCTTTTAGAAATTTCTTCATAAAAGACACTTGATCTTTTTGAGATTTGCCCACCTTAAAACCTCTTTTCTGACTTTCCTTCATCTTTTCAAAAATATCAGCTAGAGCTGCTTCCTTATACTTTTTGTTGATAAAAGATTCAAGCTCTGCTGTTTTCTCATCAGAATTAAGATTCTTGTCATTCACTATTATTGCTGCTTGACCCTTCACAATTGGATCATTAGCAATAATCCATTGCATCTGTGCATCAAAGGTTTCTTGAGCAATTTGAGTTTCAAGAAGAGTCTGAGCAGCATCTTTTTGCTCTTTCATCTCTGTTAGCAATCTTGAAGCTTCAAATGCTTTCTGCAGTTCTTCTTCATGAATCCTTTTGGCGTCTTCTCCATCTCTAGCCATCTGAACTTGCACTGTTTTCTTCAACTTCTTGGGCTTTGGCTCATCTTCAACCATAATGCTCTTGCCCTTATCCTTTGGAGTTGGTTCTTGAGATGGAGCAGTAGATTGCTCATCAGTAATAAAAATCCTCCCTTGAACAAACAAATTCCCTTGAGGCTCTAAGTCCCTCTTTCTCTTGTACACATGATCAGCAGACCCTTTGTAGTCCATTGCCAATAGCCTCTCAATCCTAGCAGGCTCTTGCTCTGGCCCAGCAGGCTCTTGCTCTGCATCAGCAGGCTCTTCATCATAAACCTGAGTTCCTTCATGGAATTCAAATTGAGCCTCCTCTTCATCTTTAGAACTATCCATCCTCCCCTTTTTGGAAGTGTGACCTAACCTATCAGCATCTAATTTTGAAGAACTAGATAAAACAACCTTTGAAGATCTTTTACCCTTTAGCTTCTTCACTTCAACCTCCAATTTCTTTACCCTCTTTACTAACTTGATGTTGATCTCAGAAAATTTGGTGTTCTGTCTTTTAAGAGCATCTTCTAAGAACTGCACCTTCTCTTTTAGTTCTTGCACTGTCTGAGGTGATTGGGGTGGTGCTACATGATGTGATGATGTTGGTGGTGTTGCAGATGGTACTGGAGATGGTATTGGTGATGTTTGATGTGTTGGTGAGATATAACCAGTTGAAGAACTTGATGATGGTGATTCAGATGATGGTATTGGTTCTTCAGGATGTTGTGGTAACATTTCATCAAATAGTGGTATTTCTTCCCCTCTAAAACCAATTCTCATGTTTGAAAATACTTTGTGAGAAAGTTTTGGTGTTTCATAAAGTGAGTCTGGGGGAAGCAACAAATGTTTTGATTTTGCAATGATGCATGAAATAAATCTTGGATACATCAAAAACTTTGTTTCACTATCAACATTTTTAATCAATCCTTCAAAAATATGTTTGGAAAAATTGTATTTTCTGTTTGTAGCCAAGCAGATGAGAGCAGAAGCCATGTTTCCACTAAATTGCTCCTAAGAGGTTTTCTTCTGGCTCAAACAATGAAGGATTGTATGGATTAAAAATCTCCATTGTGGAGTAAAATGCTTTTT
Source organism: Artemisia tridentata subsp. tridentata (assembly GCA_021014915.2). Classification (NCBI taxonomy): domain Eukaryota; kingdom Viridiplantae; phylum Streptophyta; class Magnoliopsida; order Asterales; family Asteraceae; genus Artemisia; species Artemisia tridentata. The sequence goes on along the minus strand of CP139505.1, from coordinate 11,906,139 downwards.
TAGAAAAGTGAGTTTGGTAGACTCAGCATGATACCCCATTCTTTCCAAATGTTCAAAAATTTCAGTATCTGGCAATTGACTAATACCATCAGAATCATCCAAATGAAGATGTCTTCTTATGGATGACTCAGTAAGAGTCAAGAGTTTGCCATCCACTTTGGCCTTAATCCTTTGGTCCCCATTTTCAGAAGTTTTAATTTTAGCTGATTTCCAAAATTGTAAAATTTGAGATTCATAAATAGTGGGGTTGACTAGTAAAGCAAACCTGATGCAGGAAGCATTTAAAAAATCCACTACTTGATGAAAAGAGGCATTATCCTCAGATTTTTCCAAAAAGGCTAATTGATTGTGACGTTTAACAAAGGTTAGAACTTCCATGGTGAAAGATAATGAAAATTTTGATTATGATGGTGGGATTTGTTGGTGGTACTGGTAGAAGATGAAAGGTGTAAGTTAATTGTGATAAGGACTGATGAAAGATGATATGAGAGAATTACTTTTAACCGACAATAAGAAAGATTATAATAAGTAAATGAAAAGGCGGTTAAAAAGATCTTTTATATGTGAAATATAATATAATATAATCATCAGTAATTTACATAACTACCCCAACGGCTAATTTTAACTACCAGGCCCAACGGCTAAAAACTTTTTCTGACAGGCTCAACGGTTATCTAGCAGTACCAATTTTTGAACTACCAGTACCTTTGAAAGTTTTGCAAAAATCCCTTATAGTTTTTAGCAAACTATCAGCTATCAACGGATTTGAGTTGTCTTTACCAAAAGCCGTTTGCTTATGGACTAGTTAACTATTTACTGTTAAGTATGGTTAGTTAAATACCATATAGTTTTTGGTAAACTATCAACCATCAACGGATTTGATTTGTCTTTACCAAAAGCCGTTTGCTTATGGACTAGCCAGCTCTTAAGTTTGTAAAAACTTGGTGAACTGAATACCAAAAGCCATATTGGCCTAAAGATGGTGCAATTTCCTTGGATGGAGGAAATTAAAAAGGCAATGATGCTGTGTATCTTGGATGATTGGTTCAACAAGTGAAATCATCTATTAGCATGCCTTTGAGTTGAAACTTTCCTTAGTTTGATCTAGATAGAACTTTCTCCTTTAGGAATGCTTCATCCCTTCTGAATAAGTGATCTAATCCTATCTTTTTCAACCTTTGCATCATCTTGTATGCTCTTGTCTTTTTCTTTCCATAAATTGGTTTTACTTCCATTCTAGGCTTTTATTTCCTCCCCTGAGATGTAAATAACTTTTATTTCCTCTTTTTGTTTGGAAGATCTCTTGTTTTGTTGTCAACCTGAAATGTGTTAGTTGCAAACCAAAAGAACAAAGTGCAAAGCACTTGATCTATAGCATTTTAAACATTTAAGCATCAATATGAACAAAACATAGCAAATTTTATACCAGCAGGACCAATTATGAACTGACAGTACCTTTTGACTAACTAGCAGTACCATGTTTAAAAGCCAATACCAGTTATTTTTATGTACAAAAACACATGTTTTTCAAAGATTTATCATTCCAATACCTCCTACAAGATATTTGAATCTACCTAAATCAAAAGCTTTGGTGAGAAGGTCTGCATAATTCTTTTCAGAATCAATTTTAACAACTTGTATTAACCTTTTCTCATTGCAATCCCTTATGAAATGGTGTCTGATTTCAATGTGTTTTGTTTTTTAGTGTTGAACTGGGTTTTTAATGATACATATAGTACTGCTATTGTCAATATAAATACTGGTGTTAAGAAAATTGTACCCATAGTCAAGCATTTGATTTTGGATCCAAAGAACTTGCCCACAACAACTTGCACCAGCAACATATTCTGCTTCAGTTGTAGAGTTGGCCACCATTGTTTGTTTCTTGCATTGCCAAGAGATGAGTCTGCAACCAAGAAATTGACATCCACCAGTTGTGGATTTTCTGTCTAGAGTTGCACCAGCATAGTCACTATCAGAATAAGCCATCAATTCAAAAGATGATTCCCTTGGATACCAAAGACCCAACCTAGGTTGACCCTTGAGATATCTAAAGATTCTTTTGACTGCTGTGAGATGAGAGACTTTGGGATGTACTTGAAACCTTGCACATACACATACTGAGAACATGATATCTGGTCTTGATGATGTAAGGTACATCAAAGACCCAATCATTGATCTATAATTGTGCAAATCCACATCTTCTCCCTCAGCATCCTTGAGTAGCCCTTTTTCTGCATCCATTGGTGTACTTGCAACCTTAGAATCAGCAAATTGAAATTTCCTTAGGATCTCTGCTACATACTTATCTTGGCTGATAAATATGCCTTCTTTGGATTGTTTCACTTGGAGACCCAAAAAGAAAGTAAGTTCCCCCATGGAACTCATTTCAAACTTATTTTGCATAAGTTTTTCAAATTCTACACACAAGTCTTGGTTTGTAGATCCAAAGATAATGTCATCAACATAGATCTGTACTAGCAAGATGTCTTTCTTGGTTCTTCTGATGAACAAAGTTGGATCAATCTTGCCTCTTTGGAATCCATTTTCTAGTAAATAGCAAGCCAATGTTTCATACCATGCCCTAGGAGCTTGGTGTAGACCATAAAGAGCTTTGGTAACCCTATACACTTTATCTGGATACTCTGCATCAATGAAGCCTGGAGGTTGAGAAACATACACTTCTTTTCCAATTTCACCATATAAAAATGCACTCTTAACATCCATTTGATAGACAGTGAAGCCTATGAAAGAAGCATAGGCCAAGAATAGCCTAATTGCTTCAAGTCTTGCAACTGGAGCAAAAACTTCTTCATAATCTATCCCTTCTTCTTGAGTATATCCTTGGGCCACCAATCTTGCTTTGTTTCTGATCACTATACCCCTTTCATCTTTCTTGTTTCTGAACACCCATTTGGTTCCAATTGCCCTGTGACCTTTGGGCAAATCAACCAATATCCAAACCTTCTGAATCTTGAATTGGAGAAGCTCTTCTTGCATTGCTTCAACCCAACTTGCATCATCTAAAGCTTTGTTTATGTTTTTGGGTTCAGCCTGAGATAGAAAACATGAAAACAGGCATATGTTGGCAACTTCATGATTCTTTTCTTCATAAATAGAGGAGATAAACCCTTCTTGGTCTGAAGTCAAGACTTGAGATAAACCAACTTGAGATCTTGTTCTAACACCAGAATCAATGCTACCAATCACATCATCAGTTGAGTGATCTTTGAGAATTCTTGTGTTATGTGTTGTAGGAACTTCATAGGTAAATGGAAGATTGCCAATCCCCACTTCTTCTGGTAAAGAATCATCTATTTCAACATTCAATGGCTCAGCAGTACCAATTTGTGAACTGGCAGTACCACCTGGTGAACTAGCAGTACCATTGTCATTTGCACTACTTTCTTGATTCTCTTGATTCTGAGTTCCATGATCATCTTCAGTACCTTCATTTGTTGTACTTGAAGGTTCTTCTTGACTTGAAGATAGATCCAAACCTTTCCAAATTGGCATCCAGATGTAATCTTGATCTTTAGGAGTTTCAACATTGTCTTCAAAACCTGCATTATCATTAGTATTTGTACCTGAAACAGGCACATAATTCATAGATTCTGAAAGCCTATCAATATCAAACATCCAATCTGGTCCAATTCCTTTCACATTTGTTAGTTTCTCTTGAAACTCTATGTGAAGATTCTCTTCCACTAGCCTAGTGCAAGTATTATACACTCTATAGGCCTTACTTTGCAAAGAATACCCTATCAAATAGCCTTCATCAGCTTTTCCTTCAAACTTGCCTAAATGATCTTTGGTATTGAGAATAGTGACATGACAACCAAAAGGTCTCATAAAACTTAAAGATGGTGTTCTACCAAAGAAAAGTTCATAAGGTGTCTTTCTATGTGGTTTTGTCACAAGAACCCTGTTTTGCACATAACAAGCAGTACCAGCTGCTTCAGCCCAAAATGAAATAGGCAACTTAGAGTCTACTAACATAGTTCTAGCAGCCTCTATAAGTGTTCTATTCTTCCTTTCTGCTACTCCATTTTGCTGTGGGGTTCTAGCTACACTAAATTCTCTTTTTATTCCTTTTTCCTTGCAAAAGTCATCCATAACCCTATTCTTGAACTCTGTCCCATTGTCACATCTGATGACTTTGACTTTCTTATCAGATTTGTTTTCTACCTCAGTTATGTAAGATTTAAGAATCTCACTTGTTTCATGCTTAGATCTTAAAAAGAAAACCCAAGAAAATCTGCTATAGTCATCAGTAACAACAAGACAATATTTCTTTCCATTCAAGCTACTCACATTAGTAGGACCAAAAAGATCCATATGAAGCATGTATAAAGCCTGAGAAATAGAGTTATGTGTCTTGGGCTTACAAGAAGCTCTATGTTGTTTGCCTTTAAGACAATCAACACAGGTTTGGTCATTATGGAAAATCTTTTTGGGTAAACCTCTAACCAAATCATATTTAGCAATAGTGTTGATAGTTTTAAAGTTTACATGACCAAGCCTTCTTTGCCAAAGCATAGATTCATCCAATGAGGCTTTTGCTACCAAACAAGTTAAACTCTCCTTAGGATCAATGTTCTTTAAATCAACACTGTACATATTGTTCCTTTTTGGGATTTTAAGAAGGATCTGACTCTCATCAGGCATTTTAAAATCAGAAGAAAGAACCATACATTCATTGTCAGTAAATAGAACATTGTTCTTTTTGTCACACATTTGTGAGACACTAAGGAGATTAAACTGAAGTTCTTTCACAAAATACACATTTTCAAAATCTAATTTACTGGTTTTGATAGTACCTTTACCAGTGATCTTTCCTTTTATTCCTCCCCCAAAGGTAACACATCATCCATCAATTGATTTGAAGTCTGAGAGGTAAGACATGTTGCCTGTCGTGTGCCTTGAACATCCACTATCTACATATCCTTTATCAGCCATATCATTGGAATGTTCCTGCACATGAATAAACATATTAGTTTCCTTGGGGTACCCAAGCCATAACAGACTTGGGTTTGCCTCTTGCATCAATGAAATCAAACCTTTTCAGGATTGTTGATGCACCTTTTGATTGGATTGGTTTCCAGATCCAACATGCTGAGGACTTAACAGCATTTTCCTTTTTAATCCATTTTGTGGTCTTTGGTCTATCAGTAACAATTTTGGCAGTACCATTTGGTCTAGTAGGACCTTTTGGTCTAGCAGGACCTTTTGGTTTTGGTCTCCAAATTTGTGTTTTGACCACAGATTTCTTTTGAATAGGACTATTCACAACTTTTGGTACATATTTGAAAGTGTTTCTTGCACCCTTATCAGTTGGTTTTGTAATAACAGGCTTATTTTGTCTAACAGTATGTTTAACTTTTGAGGTGTTAGACTTAACAAAACTTTTTCTGGGGTGAGTAACATTTGTTTTAGACTTTGATTTACTCCCAGAAACCCAATTATTACAATAAGCATGAAGATGATTAAAGCTACCACAGTAATAACAAGCCTTATTGTACATAACAAAATTATCACCTAGTTGTTGTGACTTAAGGTTGTTCCAATTTCTTTGGCTACCTCTAGGTTTGTTATTACATCTTTCACAACTTTTAACTGTTTTCAAAACAGCTTTAGCCTTAGCCTTAATCTCTACTCTTTTAGGACTGATTGGTCCTACTTTGTTTCCTTTGATAGAAACAGTCTCATCTTCATCATCATCAGATACCCAATCTTCAATGATTAGAACATCTGATTTGTTATTAGTGAGCCCTTTTTGTTAGAGAGTGAGGCATTCTTAGCACTCTCAGAAGGTTCACTTTTCTCTACAGGTTTAGCTAATGGTTTGTTAATGAATTCATGTAAACCTGATTCTGCAAGATCAGTACTTTGGGGACAAGGAATTCCTCTATAAGGAGGTGGACATGTTTTATATCCTATCCCAGATTTTATTCTCTTGTTCATCTGATTTTCAACTATGCTTCTAGTACAATCAGATGCAATTTCCAATGTGGTAACAGTCAGTTCAATATTATCTCTAGCCAATGTCACTTTAGCACACTCAGTTCTTAACATTTTTATTTCTGCATCTTTTAAAAATATTTCTCTATTAAGAACAACTTTTGCATCAGAAAAGGTGAGTTCATTTTCTCTAAAGTGAATGATTTGTTTTTCAAGTTTGGTCATACCACACTTAAAATCGACTAAGTCTTGATGTGATTTTCTTTGTTCTAATATGAGTTCACCATAAAATTTTCTTAAAGTTTCTAATTCATTAAAAACTTCACAATTATTAGAACATTTGGTAGTTTGTACCTCAGGAGTAGAGAATGCCATTAAAGCCATTTCATCTGATTTTGACTCTTCTTCACCCATGAAACTCCAATCAAAACCCATGCCATCAATAGCAACCATTGCTTTGGGCTCAATGATTTCCACTGCCTTACTCTTGCTCTCAAAGCTTCCTTTCTTCTCAAAGCTTCCTTTATTTCTGTTCTCAAACCCTCTACCCTTCTCATCCTGCTTCTTAGGTCTTCTACACTCTCTAGAGTAGTGACCCTTCTTGTGGCAGTTGTAACACTCCACCTTGGACTTGTCATATCCAGCAGGCTCATTACCATCTATGATAATCTTCTTTCCAGTCCTCATCAGCAACTTCTTAGCCCTTATGCTCAAATGTGAAAGTTGCCACTTTATGTCTGATGAGTGTCTAAATACTCATCATTTCGTTCACATTTAAGCTACAAAAACATCTGAAAACATACAGATTTGCCTCAAAATATAGGAAATATCATCAAAATGTGTTTTTATGTGTTTCAAGTACAAAAGGATTGAAAACTGATGAAAAACGAACAAAATTGCATAATTTACAGTTTCAGTCCCTAAACTTTCATAAATTGGCAAATCTAGTCCCTGGTTACTCAAAACTTGTACAAATATCATTAAAGGTCCTTGGGGATTCATAAGTTGTTAGAAATAGTCCTTTGAAGTTAAAATTTGCATATTTACAACTTTGGTCCCTTAACTTTGAAAAATGTCAAATTTAGTCCTCGGGTATTTAAAATGTGGAATTTATCAAATATAACCCTTGTACTATTCTTATATGGCATAATTGGTCCTTGTGTTAACATTGAAATTGTTACAGGTTCAGCCCTCTACTTTGCAGAAATTACAATATTGGTCCTTGGGCTTTAATCCAATACAAACCAAATCCATTTTTATTTTTCCTATCTTTTTAATAATATTTTAGATTTATCTGTAATTTTTCATAATTTTCCTAAGTCATTTAATATTTTTAATCATTTTAATTAGTTTTTAACAGTAATTAAATCATAATAAATAGAATAATAATCAGAAAAATATAATTCCAATTTTCATAATTTTATTTTGTTAATTTTAATCCAGGAAAAATATAATTATATTTTTAGGCCTTAAGAAAATCAAAAATAGAAATAAAGTGATAGCTTCTATTTAATAGAATTTATCTTTTTAAATTTTAATTAAGTAATTTTCATTTTTATAATTTTCTTAGCTTTTTCTCATCTTATAATATTTTTAGAAAAAGTTTTAGAATTTTCTTTGTTCATTTAGTATTTTTTATAAATTTAAATATTTTAATAAGTAATTAAATAAATAAATAATTAGTAATAATTAAATAAAAAGCATACAAAAATATAATTTAAGTTTTTAAATAAATTTTAAGTCATTTTACATTTTTAGTTTTTAAATTTTATAAATTTTATTTTTTTGTTGTTGTCCCATTTTAGATTTTTCGTTGCGCGTTTTCAGATTATTTAATTCGCGTTTTATTTTCCTGTGTATATCTGTTTTTGTTTGTTATTTAGAATTGTTAAATAAAGCAAAATCAAAAGCAATCTAAATCATCAATCACTCTAATCCTAGCTTTTCACAGTTTTCCATTCACACCTCGTTGGGAAACGATCCGGGTAATCACTTGCCTGGTTTCACACTACACACGAGTATTCGTTCTGAGGCTGTTTATATTTTATCAGTTATTACGGTTGACCATTCACAAGTGGTTGACTTGTGTGATAGAGAAATAAAATATAACTAGTTTCGGGGTGAATCAAATTTTGGCGCCACTGCCGGGGAGGTGTGCTGCGACTGTTGTGTAAGTTTTAGCGATTAGTGATTCGAGATCCTTCTATCAGAAGTTCCTATTTCCCAAAAAACCATATAAAATACAAAAATATTTTTCTTTTTCTTTTATTATTATTATTATCATATAAAAAATAAAAACACCAAAAATAAATTCCGTTTTCTTTGTTAATAATAAATAACAATAAAAAATTACCATAGAAAATCAAGACTGAGTACTACCTAACTGGGGGTACGACCATAATAAGTTCCCAAACCTAAGATAAAAACTTGCCTTTGTGTCGCTTGCGAATTCGGCTCACCTTTGATTGATAAACAAACTCTAACGGAGGTTCTAGGATAGTCTGACATTAAATTGTCGGACTGAAAGAAGCGGGTTTTTAAGGAGCATTAATTTCCCACCTTTGCTTCTCCGCCACTCTGTGCGTTTTTCAGTCAGAGAGCTACCGTACGCTGGTTGATTTAAGGTTTAAATGTGAAAGTTGCCACTTTATGCTCAAATGTGAAAGTTGCCACTTTATGTCTGATGAGTGTCTAAATACTCATCATTTCGTTCACATTTAAGCTACAAAAACATCTGAAAACATACAGATTTGCCTCAAAATATAGGAAATATCATCAAATTGTGTTTTTATGTGTTTCAAGTACAAAAGGATTGAAAACTGATGAAAAACGAACAAAATTGCATAATTTACAGTTTCAGTCCCTAAACTTTCATAAATTGGCAAATCTAGTCCCTGGTTACTCAAAACTTGTACAAATATCATTAAAGGTCCTTGGGGATTCATAAGTTGTTAGAAATAGTCCTTTGAAGTTAAAATTTGCATATTTACAACTTTGGTCCCTCAACTTTGAAAAATGTCAAATTTAGTCCTCGGGTATTTAAAATGTGGAATTTATCAAATATAACCTTTGTACTATTCTTATATGGCATAATTGGTCCTTGTGTTAACATTGAAATTGTTACAGGTTCATCCCCTCTACTTTGCAGAAATTACAATATTGGTCCTTGGGCTTTAATCCAATACAAACCAAATCCGGACCCTTTATATAATTTACTAAATCCATAAATCCAAACCCAGTCCATCCCTTTACCCCAGCCCAATCAAACAACCTAAGCCCAAACCACCCTTTTATTAAATAAAACCCAAACCCAAAACTGGTTTGACTAAAGTCAAACCAGTCAACTCCTCCTTCCCCATTACCACCCCGCCAATACCACCACACACCTCACTGGTTTCACCACCACCTCATCACCTACTCTCCCCACTCTGTTCCTCCACCTCACACAACCTCCCAAATGCCATTAATCCCTTAAAACCCTCACACGCTACCCCCCCACATAGCTGCTATACCACAAAAGCAGTCAACCCATTTTCCCGCCAAAACAAGAATAGAAGGCTGAGATGAATTTGAGCCATCCAACGGCTTCAAACTAAAGTGGGAAAGTCAAGGAAAACTGCCAGGGACTCTAAACATCATTATAAATGAAGAAAGAAGCACAGAGGAAGAGAGAGTAGTTTAGTTTTAGTTTAGTAATGTCGACTTAGTGTAATTTTCGTTTTCAGTTGTTCTTTTTAGTTCAAGAAGCTTTTATTCAGTATTTCTAATGTAATTTGAACCCTATTTCACTTTAATTTCAAGTTTACTTTACAGAATTCATATTTGGCAATTTTAAGTGAAATTGACAACTTTGCTTAAATGTTGTTAAAATTTGTGTTTCAGAGTTCCTTTAAGTTAATATAAGCCCAATTATAAGTTTTTAAAAGGTCACAAAGCCTAAAAATCAGTTTAGTTTAATATCTCAAAAATACTTAAAAAATTAGCCAAAAAAAATAAAAAATCAGAAGATATGATGGAAGAAGCAGTGGAGCATGGTAAATTTTGGATTGCCATGGTTTTAGAACCTCAAGGGAGGTGTTAGGATATTGAGACCCTGGTTACTTGTTTCTCAGTTGGAATCCTTTTGTAAGCCATTTTATCCATTTTTGTTAAGTACTGTAGCTAAGCTTATTATCTGTTTATTTCTGTGTTTATTGGCTTATTTGGTGTTTATCAGTTAAAATATTGCTTAAAATCTAGTTCTTGTTTATTAAAATCTTTTGTTGCTTTAAATTTCATTTTCACTGTTAAAATAGGATTATATTGATTCATGAGCATTTGTTGTTATTAGTGGTGTTCATGTGTTTAAATCAGTGCATCTTATCATATTAGGGTCTTGTGAATTAGTTTTATGCATTGAATCAGTGAAACCCTTTGAAAACCTCAAAAACAGCAACATAAAGGGGTGTTTGGATTTGCTGATCTCTGTGGCATACAGGTTGTTTCTGTTGTTGTTTGTTGTTTAGACATGTCACATTAAGTTCCTTTAGGTCAGTCAAACCTTAAAAACCAATACCTAATTAGTAAAAAGTCAAAATCACCCTTGATCTCAAATTTTATCATGCACTGTTAGGATTTTAGTGATCTAAATCATCCATATCAGTTAAAAAGTTGTTAATCTTGCTTGTTCTAGTCTTATCACAGCTTAACATATCATAATCAAGCATTAGATTAAGCCCAAAATCCACCAAAGTCAAAACTTCAAATCTGTCAAAAGTCAAAAAGATCAGGTTTAACCAGATTTCTGGCTGCTGACCTAGGACAAAATTGGACACCAATTGGGATGTTATTGATAGGGCTTTTATGTTTTTTAGATAGCCCATAGTATAAGCTAAGTTTTGCCCCCATAATATTTGGCCTTTCAGCTTATTCTATTGCTTAAAATCTGTCTGCAATTTTAGCATTTTTCTGAGCTGTCTGTTTCAATTTCACAGCTGATCATAGTGCTTATCAGCTTAATTGCTTGTGCTTATTTGTGTTTTTCAGCTGTTTTGTACTTATAATAGTGTATTAAGTCTGTCCTGATCATTTGGTCAAATTTTCCTAGCTTATTAGCTTATTTTGGGCTTATAAGCAAACTGCTTATTAGCCCAAAACTGCTTTTCAGGCTTAGCCAGCTTCCATTTTTATTTTTCCTATCTTTTTAATAATATTTTAGATTTATCTGTAATTTTTCATAATTTTCCTAAGTCATTTAATATTTTTAATCATTTTAATTAGTTTTTAACAGTAATTAAATCATAATAAATAGAATAATAATCAGAAAAATATAATTCCAATTTTCATAATTTTCTTTTGTTAATTTTAATCCAGGAAAAATATAATTATATTTTTAGGCCTTAAGAAAATCAAAAATAGAAATAAAGTGATAGCTTCTATTTAATAGAATTTATCTTTTTAAATTTTAATTAAGTAATTTTCATTTTTATAATTTTCTTAGCTTTTTCTCATCTTATAATATTTTTAGAAAAATTTTTAGAATTTTCTTTGTTCATTTAGTATTTTTTATAAATTTAAATAGTTTAATAAGTAATTAAATAAATAAATAATTACTAATAATTAAATAAAAAGCATACAAAAATATAATTTAAGTTTTTAAATGAGTTTTAAGTCATTTTACATTTTTAGGTTTTAAATTTTATAAATTTTTTTTTTTTTGGTCCCATTTTAGATTTTTCGTTGCGCGTTTTCAGATTATTTAATTCGCGTTTTATTTTCCTGTGTATATCTGTTTTTGTTTGTTATTTAGAATTGTTAAATAAAGCAAAATCAAAAGCAATCTAAATCATCAATCACTCTAATCCTAGCTTTTCACAGTTTTCCATTCACACCTCGTTGGGAAACGATCCGGGTAATCACTTGCCTGGTTTCACACTACACACGAGTATTCGTTCTGAGGCTGTTTATATTTTATCAGTTATTACGGTTGACCATTCACAAGTGGTTGACTTGTGTGATAGAGAAATAAAATATAACTAGTTTCGGGGTGAATCAATGTCCATCTCTTAAAGATCATCATCATTGATCTCTTGAAGATCTTCAAAAGTTAACATGGACCCATTGTGTTGTGATGTAAGAAAAGCACACCCAATTGTTTCATCTAAAATGGTTTTGGTACTGCTAGAAGTACTGGCAGTACCAAAATTTGTGTTGGCAGTACCTTCTTCTCTGCCATCTTTTTCTTCATCTACAACCTTTGAGGTGCTTGGAGATGATACAAAAGCCATATTTCCTGAGCTTGAACCAGTAGTCTTCTTCACTTCATGCTCTACTATTTTGAAATTGTTGTAGAGATCATTAAGACTCATCTGATCAATATCTGGCTTGTTTTTCCAGACAATGACATGCATGGACCATTCAGTGGGTAAACTCCTAAGAAATTTGGAGTTTAGGTCTTCTTGAGTTATCATCACTTCATGGATGGCTAACTGGCGTGAAAGCTTTTGAAGTCTATTGAACATACTGTCCAAAGACTCATTTGTTGTGGCTGTAAAGTTTTCAAACTGCTGTTTGAGAAGTGTTTTCTGAGTTTTCTTGGTGGCATCATTACCACCAAATCTAGCCACAATAGCTTCAAAAAGGGTTTTAGCATCTTTGTATTTGTTAAAGATCAAAAGCTGATCATTTGGAATAGTCATCAGTAGCATACTCCTGGCTTTTAGATCATTTCGCTTCTGAATTCTTTCTTCTGCACTCGTTGGGTTTACTTGTACTTGTGTTACAAGTGCATCGTTTACAGTGGTAGTGGTGATTGAGGGTTTAAATGAGTTTCCTTCTTCAATAATCTCCCAAAGTGCATAGTCTTGCACTTGAAAGTATTGTTCTACCCTTAGTCGCCACATATCAAACTCATTTTGCTTGAGTAATGGAAGTTTAGCAGCAACATTTGTTTGAATATGTTCAACGTCCATTTTTCTTTTAAATTGTAAATATCAGCCTAGCTCTGATACCACTTGTGGAAGGATTGCGCAAACACTTGGGATGTGAATCTTAGTAACGTGTTTGGGATATTTATGTATGAATGTGTTTAGTATGCGGAATCTACTACAACACACTTAAAAGAACACAAAGGTGATGAGTTATGTAAACGTGAGTATGTAATGAACAAGGAACACAACTTTAGTTAACACAAAACGATTCAATATTATTGATGAAATAATACGGATGATCTAACTATCACCGGGATTACAAAGTAATCTTGAATCTTAGATTGTAAAAGGATTTGTGAAATGAGTAACTAAGTTACTTGAGAGGTTGTTCGGTTTAGGTTATTAGTTGAAGAGATGCATGCACGAAGGTGTGACTAAGGGAACCTTTTATAGTATAAGGTACCCTTATTACAAGTTGTCAAGTGGTTGAATATAATATGTTACTTTGACTATTCTAGCCTACAATTAAATACAACTACCAATGTAACAACTCTGTTATATTCTTCTGTATACCACAGAAGACTAAACTACTTCTACTAAGCGTGTTACAATGTATAAAGACCAATAATACAACTAAATATCTATTACAAAATATCTATCAACTTGACATAAATCTTGGCAGGACCTTTATCAACTAGCAGTACCTTCTCACCCAGAAGGTACTGTTAGCACATCTTCATACTCTTCAAAATCAACTAGCAGGCTCTTTGACATATCTTTCAGCAGGCTCTTTGACTTGAACATTTTATTCCCAACAGGAGCCTTCGTTTCTCTTGACCTCTTGTTTTGATTCGTTTAGGATTCCCCAAAGCCATTGCTATGTTCCCTTGTATTGTGAACCTTAGATTTGAACCTTTGCTTTGAACCCTTGTCTTGAACCTTTTGCTTGAATCTTGCCTTGAACCTTTGTCATGAACCCTGATATGAACCTTGCCATTGAACCTTGACTTAAATATGGATATGACCTACTTGAACTAAAGCTCGAATTGAACCCATTGATATGTAAACATGAACTTGAAACTTGAACTTGACTCGTACATTTGACCTTGACCTTGACCCACAGTTTAAGACTACGAGCCATACTAGGCATGAGGGTTTCATGTCCTTGTCATTGATGCACCAGTGACTTGACTTTTGGGTAGGAAAGTGAATGACCTATCCCGTCCCTGCCATGACTTGATATTTGACTTGTACACGTAGAGGAAGACATTGTGGCAGCCTACAGGGGCGTATGGATGCATCCTAGATTTGTACTTGACTTGACTTGACTATTTGTATTACTTAGTGACATGATGGGTGTGTGCGATACATGTCATTCACTCTTGGGAGCCCGCGACTCCACCCCTTGGAGGTATCCCCTCATATTATACTTGGCATACCGAGGTCACCCCTCCGTATACATGTATACTTGTTTACTTGATTTGATATGATATGTTTTGGGCTCGTAGAGGATTGCTGTTTTACCTTTACCTTTATGTTTACCTTTACCTTTTACACTTTAGTTTACATTTATCCATTTCCTTATTCTTATGCCTTTACTCTTGATAACCTTTACTACATTTACATTTCGTTACCCTTTATTACTGCTTGTTATCGTATATCTGTTCACTGAGCTCTCGTAGCTCAGCCGCATTTTCTTTTCCTGCGGTAGGTATTTAAGCTAGGAAGCTGGGTGTGAGTGGAGAGTACTTGGGCATTAGAAGACCTTAATAGCTATGGAAGATGACTAGAAGAAGCTATAGTTAGATTAGAAATTATTGTATTAACCTTGTAATCTCGGATTATCCCTTGTAACCATTGAATATCCATTGTATTATGTATGTCTAATGCTTGTGTTTGTTCTGATATGGAACAATCGTTGTGACATCTTTACCCTTGTCGGGTTGGGGTGTTACAGTTATATTCCCAATATACGTTATAAATCATTGATCAACTCAATGACTTCTTGCATATGTTTTAATAGAAACATAACAAGTTAACGTCTTAGTTTATTATAAGTCTTGTAACAATTAAAAGACTTCATATTTATACCTTTACATTAAAATATAAATATGCATAACTAAAGTAATCATGAACACCACAATTTGGTTTCAATAGTAATTTCAAGTTAATTTATTACTTCATATATTTATAACATTCCAAGAATAAATAAACATTCAAATTTGAAGTAGTATTAGATTACTTCATTTATTTATGTCATTTCAATAATACATAAATATTTAGTTTGAAGTAGTCTCATTTATCATATTGACACTTGTTCTAATAAGAATCTACTTTTTGAACTTGCAAATTAATATAGTTTCATTACATCAGTTGATCTATGTCAAGATCTCACTTACGCTAGATATTAATTCCAAGTGTTCTATTTATTAGATGTGAATAAAAATCACATTAGAACATTAATCTCTTACCATGCAGTCAAGAGAATCCTTTAAATCATATTTCTTTGTGTTGTTGCTTGCACACAATTAAGATTTCTCCCACTTGTGCATGGAACAACATCATGTATCAGATAAACAACACGTCAATCGTTTGTTTATGTGATTAATATGATTGTGTCATAGATATTAGTAGATATAGAATCACCTTGTCAAGTAAGGAAACGTACATGACTATCCTTAAGCCACAAGTGTCTATTAATTGGAAAGTAATTATCTCAAGACATTCTAGAGAGAATCTGGGTTACTACAAAGATAACAGGCTTGTAGCTCCCACTGAATTACAGATCATTACATTAATATATGTTATTCAGTAATTACAACACTATGCTCCCACTGGATTTGATAACATTATAAGTGTTCCATAACTAGTAAAAGCAAATAGTGTGCTATTTACTTTCCTACACCTTTGAGTAATCCTATACGTAACAATTACTAAGGTACTAAAGAATGTATTCTACTTTGTAAATGATGGACTATCCATCAATTCAATTAACTTGAAAATAATTAGGCATGCAATTTCTTCCTTAATTTGACTAACATCCCCACAATGGTATGTAGCATCTAAAAGTGGTCAAAGCACAACAACTAGACAAAGTGTGCTAGTTTGTCTTTTATCAATTTTGCGGTAACTGGTCTAGCTTCTAATTTAATAACTTATAAAATGTGCAATTTCCTTAACTATTAAAATTTTGCTATGAGTTATTTCATAGAATTTAGACAATTTTAATTTTCCTATCATACCTTTCTCATTCATGAAAAAGAATAGGATTAAGTCTCACTCTTCTCAAAGACAGTAGACTAGGTTTATTCTTTTAGTAAAGTTGACTCTGCCAAAACCTTTACGGGTGTAGATCAATTTAACTACTAAAAGAATGCCCCACGTTTATGGTTTTTACGTTGCATTAATACATTAAAAGAATTTACAAAATGCAATATTAGTATTTTCGATAATACAATTTTCAAGAAAAGAAAACTACCCAGGAAATACAATATAACCATTTAATTTTCTTGAAAACTAGGATCCAACTTTCCATAGTTCCACCACATCAGTTGATCTGCTAGCAGTGGAAGTACAAAAGATGGTAACTTGTCGTACAATAATCGCGAAACAATTTCCGACTCCTAAATTTATGGGAATTACATTATCCAAAAAACAATTTTGCAATGTAAGCATGTTTCTTCCCATCTCATGCTTTAAGTCTCAAGGTCTCACTTATAACTTAATTAAGTCGTCTAATTTAGAAACTTGTAAATTCACATAGATCCATTACATTCAGTTGATCTGCTAGTAATGAAAATATGCAATTTACCTTGTCATTAATATCTATGTCAAGGTCTCACTTACGCTAGATATTAACTCCAAGTGTCTCTTATAATTAGATAGAATGGACTTAAATTTTAGGGTATTTATTTTGATGTTACAATCAAAATATGTACGAAGAAGCATGCACTCATCTTCGTATCATAAGTTTTCAAAACAATTTTAATTACCAATTTGCTAAGAGTTAAATCAACAAAGTTTTAATTGAGGCGTTGAGTAACTTACAACTTTGACTTAAGATGCTTCGTACATATAATGGTTGTACTTGGTAAGTCTAATTTGACGTACAAGCGAGCGGAGAGACAGAATGAAGTCTCTTTAAGGCCAAAATTTAATGCGAAACCAACCTTATGCCCACTTTATAGTTTGTCAACATTAGGTCCGCCGCTTCGACCATTTGTACAGTTGCATCAATCAATTAAAAATTTATGATTCTAAGTCTTATAAAATTATGTTGTAAATTATTAAATTGCTAGTCTCGCCTGGGAGCAAATTACAGTGCGAAGCGAACCACTATCGGCACATAAGACTTGGCAATAAATAATTTACCACATCAAGGTTTCATAGTTATTAGGTCCATTTATTTTTTATACCAAAAATCACCCTCTTTTTGCTTACAATTCAAGAACAATTTAAACAAATAAGACAAGTAATTTTAACAAAAAATAATAAACACAAATAACGCATATAATCTTAACTATTAAATCATATAGCCATATGCAAACCTTTTGATAAATCCTATTAATAATATATATGTGAATTATATAGTATATAATTAATAAAACTCCCATTGGTTTTCGAGTGCATTGTTCCCAATGGACCACAGACGCCAACAATTGACCGCGTAAGCTTTAATAATTATACACCACGTTGCACATAACCAATTCATTAATAAAATATATTGGGTCTTTCCTAATTTTAGATTTATCTAAAACATGTAGCACATAAACAAACCCTAATTCATGAATACCTTGCATGAAGCATCATGAATTTACCAGGAACGTAACCCTTTATTCAAATAAACACATAAACATAACATGTCATAATTTAAAGTTACAAAACTAACTTTTTAATAAAAGAAGGGTCGAACCCCCCCTAAATTATGTACGATTTATATTTTATGTTCTAAACGAAACACAAATCGATTAACATGTAAATCCAAATCAAGATTCGATTTTTATTATGCGTTTAGGTAATAACAATTACATGTTAAATTGGCTCATGATGCCACTGTTGGAATTTAAATATCTTGACATTCAAATAAATAAATAAACATCAAAGCACACAATAGCGGAAGCAAGGATCTTAATTTAACACATAATAGTATTACCGAATAATAAATAGTTAAATTACCTTTTAGATCCTAGCAAGAACAAGGATCAAATCTTCTTTCTCCTTCACTTGAACAATCAAACGGATTAACGTGGAACCCCTTACCTTTTTGTTCCACAATCCAAGATCAATAACTTAAGTAAGTTATATCCAATCTCTTGTACACACGTACTATAAGCAACTAACGAATTGTGCTAGCAATTGGACACAAGAAAACCAAACAATTTGTTTACTCGGAAAACTTTGGATCGAACACCCCTTAGGGATAGATGTCGACCGGTTTTGGGAAGGAAAAGAAAGAGAGAAACACTTAGGGTTTAGTTACAATGCACTAGCTCAAAACCGTAAGCCTTATGCCTTGTATTTATAGGCAAACCCTAGACTTGGAGCATAAGACATCAAATGGGTTGGGTTACCCATTCAAACCGATCGGCCCTCCCATCAATATGGGTTTATAGATCTTTCCAATCCTCTATTTTCACTAATAGTCCTTCCACTATTTACTTAACGACCATTAGTCAATTCGGTTAATTACTTAACATCCGTTATGTATCATTTCGTGTCCAAATAATTAAAATACATAACTATTATATATATTAATTATTTACGTTAGTCATTCATACGTAAAGTATGCAATCCCTCGGTCCCGAGTTCGATTCTAGTCATACACGATTTAATATTTTTCCAAAATTCTAACAGTTAGAGTATAAGATCTTGAGAAACAACGGATTAGGATTACAAAGTTGTGATACTTGTAGCTCACTGCATTTGTCTATGTCGATTTATTTATTCCAATTTGGTTTTGTGATTGATTTATCCGTGGTTTACTTTACTAGAAAGCATGTGTTTCATGGTTGATGTGCTTAAATTTGTTTTATAATAATGTCTAGTGGAATATATGGTTAATTATAAAATGTTGTAGCAAATGGTTTTCTTCTTACACGAATTTATGTTTGTTATGTTAAAAAAAATAATAATATAAATATATTAAAAAAATAATAAAAAAAATTCGTGTTTGTTTGTTTTACAACTTAGAATCTGAAGTTACTCAAAGTTTGAAACTATCAAATATATGGTTATAGTTTTGTTTGTTTGGGTCTCATCCTCTTTTAACTAGCTTGATTAATTGAGGTGAGATGCCTGTGCTTGTATCTTTTGTTTCATTAATGTATTGTAGCCATTCAAAAAAAAAATGTCAAATTCGACATGCTCAAATTCTTTGTAAATAAAAAGTTGATAACAGGTAACTACTTTAGATATAAATTGAAACTCGGTTTGTTTTATTTTGTGTGACCGAAGTCAGGGCCGTCCCGTCATTTTCGATGGCCCTAGGCATATGCGGCAACCTCTGATTGGTGACATCAGGGGGACCCATTTATTCACATTTTATCTTTCCCATCTCCACTCTTCATTTTGTCACTTGTCCAAATCCTTTGATTAGCGATGTTTTTAGGCACACATTTTAGGTCGCTGAATCATTTTCCCAAAAAAAAAAAAAAAAAAAAAAAAAAAAAAACAAAAGCCAAAACAAAATGTGGCCCCGTTTTAAACGGAGACCCGATGCAATGGCATCACTTGCATACCTCTTGAGCTCCCTCTGACGGAAGTTGTGGTTAGTAAATTTTCAATTTAAAGTAAGAAAAGAGTGATATAAGAGACAAACTTTCGGGATTTGTTGTAAAATACAAACTCTTATGACAAGGCATGACTGGCAATGATATTTACGGGGCGAGTCTTTAAAGTTATTTTTGCATTTTAGAACAAATGGGAAAAAGTTAAAAGTTACGAGAGAGAGTGTATTTTATAATTTTTTGACAAGCTAAAATAAAAGAAAAAAGTCGATAGTGGACACCGATGTCGATAAAACAAATGGGAATGATATTTACAGGGCGAGTCTTTAAAGTTATTTTTGCATTTTAGAACAAATGGGAAAAATTTAAAAGTTACGAGAGAGAATGTATTTTATAATTTTTTGACAAGCTAAAATAAAAGTAAAAAGTCGACAGTGGACACAGATGTCGATAGTTGGACAACTAGACCTTAAACTCAACCGCACTCTTAGCCCTTGGTAACACACCGATGTCGATAGTTGGTAAACTTTACTTTAACTTGTCCAAAAAATATAAAATACATTTTCCCTCGTTGTAGGTAATATGTGTATTGCTACTAGAGAAAAACAACTAATATGATGATAATAATAAGGAAAAGTAAAGTGTAGAAAACGACACCGTAATTATTTTGATAGTCGAGACACAAAAACACAAGGAAATGTTGAGGCTTGTGATGCTCACAGTTTTCTTAAGACAGATTCGTCATTTTCACGGTGCTTGAGAATCGTGAACGTCTATCTCCCAGGATACAACAACAACAACGGATAACTCCGTTAGCACAAACAGGTTATCAAGGCGAACCAAAACCGTGCCTTCCCTATATTAGGAACCGGATACACAAGAAATATGAATGGTAACAGAAAAAGGATAGGAGTGAAGAGTTGTGTATTTTTTCGGTATTTCTTGGTGTATGGTGTGGAAAACTAGAAGGGGGGTTGAATAGTTTTACAGTTTAAAATTAATTCGCTTTGTGACTTATTGTGATTTCAAAGTAAAGTAAAAAATTAAGCACACAAACAAGTAATATAAGTAAATAAGTAAAGAGAGGAAAGATCAAACCACACAACACAGTTGTTTATAGTGGTTCGGCTACAATGACTCTCTTCCTTGCCCTACTCCACTCCTCAAGCCTCTAACTCGAGAGTTTTTCTTCACTAAGAAACAAGCTCCCTTCTAGGCTGAGAAAACCTTTACACGTCGCTTAATCTTTATCCGGTACTAAGCTAAACACCGGGTTCTTTACAAGGGTACAACCACTCCCGTTGGTTCTTTCACAAGGGTACAACCACTCCCGTTTGGTTCTTTACAAAGGTACAACCACTCCCAACACTCTTTGTGTTTTAAGGACTAAAACACTAACCTCACTCTACTGATATAAATGATACAAACAATGATATATAAACTAATACAAGATCACACAGTGGCTAAGCTAAACGGATAACGGCAGAACGTTAATCCTTGTATGCTTGATCCTTTTGCTACAAAAGAAAATATGAAATGAATGAATGAATGAATGATATGGGTTAGTAAATGAATGAGTATGTATTTAAGCTATATGAGTGATGAATTGTCCAAATGATCAGCTTGCTATTTATAGGTAAACTAAGTGAACAGTTGGCAGATCCAACGGATCCCAAAATTTGGATCCGTCCTTGTATGCACTTGGATCCGCCAGTGCAGGACAGCTAATAGATTTCCAAATCTTGCCATATCTTTCCATATCTTCAAATGTAAACTCTTTGGCTTGAAGATCTAAACAAAATATCACAAAATCTTACCAAGATTGTGTATATGATGCATGCCATGATGTCATCCTAACTTTTGAAAAATAAAGTTTCCATTTTAGAAAATAAACATGTAAATGTATAAAATGTAAATTCTAGTGATCTTGTGAAATGTAAATGTGTTTTAAAAAGACTTTAGCTTGTATTTATGATTTGCTAAACGATATACCTTGTATTTGTCATTAACAAAACTAAGTAAAGATCATAAAATATAAATAACATTTTTGGGACGATATTTGTATTAACAATCTCCCCCTTTTTGTTGATGACAAAACATAAGGTGTATTTTTAAGCAAATGAATAAATAAAGTATAAGTCTTTTTTTAAAATATAGATTAAGGTTGTTTTATGCATGTTTTGAAAATAATTTCAAGTATAAATGTATGTACTGTGATGTTTCATAGTAATGCAAACTTAATCCTTTCTCCCCCTTTTTGTCGAAACAAAAAGAAGATATGCGTAGCGGAATGCGATTTTGTGAACTTTAAAGCTCCCCCTTGATTTATACTCCCCCTAAATGGAGTAACAAGGATATGATGTATGATGATGTATGATCCTACAAAATAAATCGTTAGACTATGAGATGCTCCCCCTCGATGTATACTCCCCATTGCTAGAGTACCAACGTATATATTTGAAGGATAGGAGATGCTACAAAAGAAAAGTTAGTTACTTCATGGAAGTAAAATGAATATGTAATTGTCAACCAAACAATAAGTTTTAGCACATTTGACTTTAAAAAGCCAAAATGAAGTGTCTGATCAAAATTTAGTACCAAATGTACATTTGATCCAAGCAATATGTGAAGTTAAGACAACCATACCATGATGTTAGTATTCTAAAATGAGATAATATGCTTAATGTTGATCACCCACAAGCATAAAAACATAACATTAATTACTTGGAAAAAATGATGTTACATTCAAACAAGGAAAATCAATACTAATAAGAAAAATTCTAAAACAACACCCTAAAAGTTCCTATAAGAGGAAACTAACAAAGCTCCTATTAAGGAGAATGAGAGATTGCATTGAGACGCTCGAGAATGTGGTTCAATATGAACCTCATTTCATTTTGGAGCTCATTGACCAAAATGTTGGTCCTTTGGGCCAAATGAGTGGTTCTCTCGCAATGCGAGCAATCATGGCTTGAAAAACCGGGAGGAAGAGTAATCTCATGGTTTTGTGGTGGTGGTGGTGGTTGGTTGTTTGTTGATGGTGGTGGTGGATTATTGGATGTAGGTGGTGGTGGATTGTTTTTTGGACTCGTAATGGAGGCTAACAAGGTGGATTGTAAGCCCATAGCCTCGTGGAGATGGGAGTCAACCATGTTTGAGAATGCATAGAGGCGGTTTAATTCCTCGTTGATCTTGGCTTGGGTGTTGGGTCGATTAATCCAAAACTCTTCATCAATGGAATGGAGTGTGGATCTTGGTGAGAGTTGTTGTGGTTGCGGTTGTTGTGGTGGTGCATCATGGTATAAAGGACCATGGATATACGGGAAAACCGGATGAAAAAGCATGGGTTGTTGACCTTCAAAGGTCATGGGTGGAGGATTGGTTGACCTTGGTGGAAGGTCTTCCAAGTCATCAAGGTATGGGTGTCCATTGGTTGGAGTTTGGGTGATTTTGGGGGTGATGGTGATCTAACAGGTTGTGATGGAGCAGGTGGTGGAGTGTAATTGTTGGTGGTGGAGTATGAATGACTACATTTGGTGGTGTTGGAGTGGAGAGTGTGAGGAAATTCTCACTAGCAATAGGTGATGAGATATTTAGAGGAGATGATTCCTCTGATGATGAGTTTGCTAAGTTTATGAAGCAACATGGTTTAACACTAATGCGGGCAGTTCGTTTTGGAGGTTTAGAGGTGGAAGAATTGTTAGATTTGGTCATGGTGAAGTAAGGTAGCTAAGATGTACAGGAGAGAAAGTAGAGGAAATGGTGAGTGAGTGAGTTTAGTGATGATCCTAAGGTACTAATTTATAGGCAGAAGGTTTGTTGGTCTGTGTGTTTGGATTGGATGTAAATCCAATGGAGAATGTTGGTTCCTAATGATTTGGAACAAAAATTTAAGCTTGTCACATCCTAAGGTCAATCCATTAAAGTGGAGTTGAGTGATATGAGGGTGATTTGCAGTAAATGCAAGGAGATAGTGGAAAATCTGTTGATTTAATATTTCCACGGATTTGACGGATCCCTCAAAAGGGTTCCTTGCTTGTATTAGAAAGGTAACTCACAAGTAAAATTTGAAAATTCAAATTTTGGTGGGAAATTGAGTTCTTAGGATTCTAAGAGTTCCTAAATTATTCTAGAGAGTTCAATGATCAGTGAATATAATCTAAAGAAGCTACAAATCAAAATCTAAGTGTTGGGATGAGTCGGGAATTTTTGGAAAAATTTACTGTTGGTACCCACGGATCCAATCGACAACAAAGGCGGAGCCAAAGTTTGGGAGCCGTGGAATCTGTGGGTTCTGGACTGGCGGATCCAAGAGATACACTAGGCGGATCCAAAAACTGGGATCCGCCAGATCCGCCATATGGACAGACAGTTTCATAACAGAATGAATGTCATATTTTGCGTTTCTTGGTCAAAACCCGAAAACTCTCCTAAAACATATGTAATAGCTAATATGTAGTGGAATAAAGCTAAAAACATGAATACTAACACACGTTTGCACATAGTTTAATCCGATCATCATAACTTACCTTAAATGGAGTTAAGCCAAACAGTGGCTTATTCTCGGAAAATTGATCAAAATGTTATCGACCTGCAAATCTGAGTTAGTTCACATACAAGTCAAATACTACCATAATAAGTTAAGAACCATACATGTTTAACACATTATTGTCTAATAATATCTAATTCCAAACACTCCTCTCACTTGAACTTCTTGCTCAATTTCTTCATACCCTTGTGAAGTTTCATGATCCAACGCCCTAAATTCTTCACCATTCCTTTGGTTTGCTTGAACTCCGGTGATTCATTCGCAATCGGTGGAAGTTGACGCAAGTATTCCGGTGGAGTGATCCTAGAGTTTGGCAAGCCGTCATCGTCACTCATTGATGATGATGATGATGATGATGTTTGAGGGCGAGGACGTTTGCCTTTGTCAACCGCTACCCTAAAATCGCTTAAGGGAACAAAGATGTGTGGAATCTCATCCTAATCGGGAACAAATCCTAAGGCATTTCTAGGAATGGGTGCAAAGGCTCTATAGAGACGAGTCAAGAGCATCCCGTAGGGCATTGCGATGGTACCTTGTACCAAAATATCGGCCATTCGCTTGACGATATAGTATGCAAGATTGAACGGTTGATGGGTTGACACACAATACATCATATAACAAAGACATGCGTTGATATGATCTCGATTCCCTACCATGCATATGACATTAGCCCTCAAAACATCTTCTAACATCCTAAATTCGGGCCTAAGTTCATTTAGTTCCATGGCAAAAGGATCTCTAGGTACATGACGACCTCGATGCAACCTAGTTGGGTTGTTCCTAGGTAAGAAGAGATGCTCATGTAAATTCTAGTGATCTTGTGAAATGTAAATGTGTTTTAAAAAGACTTTAGCTTGTATTTATGATTTGCTAAAAGATATACCTTGTATTTGTCATTGAAAAAACTAAGTAAAGATCATAAAATATAAATAACGTTTTTAGGACGATATTTGTATTAACATATGGAAATGAGATGAGAGCTCTCAACTTATAGTGAAAAGATGTCAAGAAAAACGGTCAACTAATTAATCATACTAATGGCTCATGAACACAAAATTAATTCAGTCATTACATATGACCACACATTAACTTTTCTGTTAATACCCATTAGTGCATTTGATGACCATCAATTGTCATTCAAACCCACTATTATGACCAATTTTTCCAACAATCCCCCACATGAATGAAATTGGTAAAAGGAAACAAATTTCAATGACTCAATGTTGTAATAGAGTTTTGCAGTTGATATTTGCATAGGATAGGTAGGTGTTACCCTTTGAACATTCCCTCGTGAAATATACTTAGCCTCCTAGTAGCCGGTAGAACTCAATGTCTTTGAACTGTCCGATGTTTGTGTAGACGACAATATATATTCACACAAATATCTTCTTGACACATTTTGGTTCTCATAGTTATGTTCGTTATGGTCATGAACATTAGCCTAGTTCTACAAGAGCTCTTAGGAATTGTGCCCCTACAATTCCCTTCGAAGCGACCCCACTTCTTTCTCACATAGGTGATTCTCTATTAATCATTAAAAGCCATATGCTTATACTCATATTGTCACTATTATAGGAATGGACTAGGAAGTTTACCAACTCCCTTCAATGAATATGGAGTTTATTACTCCCCCACAGTGACCTCAGTTTATACAAGTAGGTTGTCCTATTGAACCCAGATATTGGGATCTCCAGTCAGCTAGGTTAGGTTTTCCTTCATATAAAATTTTCAAGGGCTTTAGTCCATTCCTCTCCACGACTTGCTAACTAACTCTCGCATTTAGCATTTCACAAGCGGATCCACAATGTTATTCTATGACTTCACATTGTCAATATGGATAACTCATGCTGAGAGTAGTTGTCGTATCGACATAATATGTCTATGCAAATTCGAGTCTTGTTCAACTCTTTAAATATATCATGCTCCAATTATTTCTTGAGTATTCCAACTGGGCAAGAGCTTTACCTTTGTTGGTGTCCTTTTAAACTCTAGCTAGGCCCGAATCCCCCACATGGAATCAATCTCAAGAATTTTTTACAAAAGAAAAGTTTTCCTTTTCAATGTATTAATCTTGTTTACAATATTATTCTCACAAAGATATGACATCATGACCATTAGTAATTTGTCACTACACAAGATTCATACTAGCGTATACACAACTTTTGAATGTTTTATGTTAATTATTTTTCGTATCATAATTAACAAATTCCAAGTCTAGCATGCTATAGACCAAGGAATTAAGCATATGGCATAAGATGCATCATTCTGATTACTCATAGCTTCATTTACTAACATTCTTCTTTTCGACAAATCACCACCTTAAACCACAGATGTTTTAGGAGGATCCCAGAAGGTATTTGTATAAATCCTACACTTACAACATGTCATACCAATTCACTTGTGATTATATATATATATATATATATATATATATATATATATATATATATATATATATATATATATATATATATATATATATATATATATATATATATATATATATATATATATATATATATATATATATATATGATCACATTTAATCTCTCATAATCATATGATTATCACGACTTATTAAGTGATTATAATCATATAAAATCCATGTGTAATTATTTTACACAATCAAAATATGTCCAACTTAGCGAATGGACAATAGCTCACTTTGGATGACAATCACACAATTCAAGTTAGTTACATAAACCAATGTAATTTTTTGTCATCTATATGTGTGTTCTTTCTTGACATTTCACAATGTCCTACACGGTTATATTCAACATTTAGTCATTTCTTACATAATGACAAACCGTTAGATTATTAGCAAAATGAGTTCGAACAAGTCTTAACGATTGTTCATCTTTCTAGAATAACAAGTAGTTTGATTATTTGCAACAATATTCACAACAGAATATTTGCAACATCCAAACTTTCAATACTCGGTACAAAATCGAGTGGCTTGATTATTCTCATGTTACAAAATTAGTTGAATGGTATCAAACAAAATCGCACCAAACAACCTTAAATATACACTAATTTGCCATAATATTGTTTTCCCACCAATTAACACAAACAATATTGTGTTGGACATTACACAAAACACCACATAATTCTGCATAAAACAACCAGATGATGTTGTACCAAACAACTCAAATGTATGCACCCAAAAACCTTAAATTTCAAAACAAGAAAACTAAACCGCTTAAAAAAAACTTCTTGTACTAAAACATAAACTGCAATCAAATAATTCTTTCATTTAAGTTCAATTTTTTTATTTTTATTTTCAGAAATTAAATATACAATGTTGTAATAACCCGTAATTTTTCAAGTTATTAATTTCCTGTAAACTCGAAGTACTCAATTATGAAGTTTTATTCAAGTCATTTTATTCATCTTCGCATTTAAAATTTTTGCTCTGTTTAAACTGAGAAACAACAAATGATATTGCCAAACGAACAAGGTGGCAAAACTCACATTCCATTTTTACTGGAACCATACGCGTACCGACACAACCCTAGTAACGGCATGAATATAATATTGGTTATCCGAAATCAATAATTGTGTTTTTATATTACTTTTATAAAAACATCCTCGAAAATAATATTTTACGTGCTCACGATAAACCGGAAAACACTAATCGAAACAGATCTCAGCGAAACCCGGGATACACTTAAACCTATTAACTTAACACTCACCTTTTATTTAAAACCCTAACACTTACCTTTTATTAAATTGACACTTACCTTTTTATTATAATTATATATATATATATATATATATATATATAATATATATATATATATATATATATAAATAAATAAAAAAAAATATACATAAAACGTTAAATACATTCCTCTCTCTCACTTATCCCCACCCACGCCTCTCCTCTTTTCCCTCTCACCCTTTGCATCTCACTGCCCCTCCTGATAAATCACACGCCACCTCCTTCAACTTCTTCCTCAAATCTATAACCAGCCAAGGGAGTGACATTATAAACAAGACAAGATCAAGTTTTATCTTCTTCCTCCCATCCATAAGGAGCGTCTGCCATCACTGTCGAATCCAAAGGTCAACAAACCAAGCCAAGAAGATGACGATATGGCTTCCCTTTTAGTCCTTGGGAGCGTCTGAAGATCAAGAAAGATAGAGTCAACCATTCTTTGATTATCTTTTAAATCCCTAATCGAATCACAGCAAACTCACTCACACCCAAAAACTATTAACACAAAAATTTCATCTAGTGAAGAGCAACATTCCTGTGGATGAGGAGGTGGGTTTGCTTGATTCGGACTTGGGTTTCTTTTGATTTATTTTGGTCTCCTGTTAATCGAACCATTGTGTAAGGGTTCTAAATCTTTTCTTTCTTTTGATTTCTTTGTTTCATTCGAATGAACATGCTCCTGATGTGAATTTTCAAGCTCTCATTTGTTAAGAATTGTTAAACACATGATTCGTTATTTTTATTGTGGATATTATGTTTCCGTTTCAAAAGCTTAATTATTGTGCTATTCGATCTTGTTGTAATGATTAAGTTATGGTGTGGTAGAAAATAAAACTTAAAAACTGAAAATTTTATTGGCACGAAAACTGGAAGTGTATTCGCTTGCTTACGTGTTCTTGATCGAATGGAGTTAAAAAGAGTAGTAAACATAGTACTAAGTTTGGTTTTGATTTATGCTCAAGTCGTGTGTTCGAGTTGTACTCAAAGCTGTTTGGATTTTTCCTTCTTGCGCAAATCCTGTTGGTAATTTACTTGTACTCGAACTAGGTTGTGAAGTCATATATACACTAGTGTTTGATCTTGGTTAGTTGAATTCAAATGTGTTTTGAAGTCGCGAGTCATCTTGGTCGCAAATGGTAAACAAGGTTCGATTGTGTTGTGGGTATACTGGTTTTGCTTGTGTTTGTGTTGCGTTTGAACTCGAACTGAATTGTGGTCGTGATTACGTTCGACTCTTATTTGTGTTTTGGGTTGAGTTTTGCTTGTTTTGCTTGGTCAAGAGGGCCTCGAAAACTCTCGTAACAAGTACTCGGATTGGTCAAAGTGAGGGTCGAATTCTCCGTCTTGTTTCGTTCGAGCACTATGATATAAAAAGAAACAAAACGCCATCCTTGTTTTCTAGATTTTAGATACGCATTCCACTAACCCTTCCTTATTTCGAGTAATATAACACTGGATCAAAGTCCATTGTCTGCTGGGTTGACTTCTGTTTGGGCCAAAGTCCATCAGTAGTTGCACATATTTTTCTCACACTCTAATAGGCCAAGCCTATTTCGCCAATTGGGGCCTAGCCCACTCCGAACTTCCAACGGCCTGTTCCAAATTAATAAGTGGGCCGCAGCCCACTTCGCTATACCTGATCATGTTACATGTTCGAAATATATATAAAAGGCGTCATCACAATCGTCAACTTATAAAACACGTCTATTACAAAATTCATGCCTTTATAATCCGACATTTAAATTGTTATACTACAATCTCGCAATACACATATCTATCTAAACTACATTGTTGACGTTAGACTTCAGTTGTCATATTAAAATTAATTTTTGTAAGTCATTTAATACTTCAAAAAGTTTGGTTTATTAAAATACATGTAAATGCCTCAATCTATGATATATATGTTTTCAAACTTATTAAACTCGATGTAATATTTTGCACATGAAATTATCTATTATCAAAACATTTTGAATGCTATAAACACATATATACTTCTTTATTTCTCATACACACTCACGCGCACTTGTAATATAAATACTCCCTCGACTATAACACGTTCCCTCATGCCGTCAACGTCTTTTGATTGTCAAACTGGAGATTATTCGTCTTATCATACACGTAAGCACTTCCAAGAGCCAATAGACACAAACATTTAGAAAAAAATATATTTTCAAACTTAAATGCTGCCACACCAGCAACAATAACAAAAACGTTTTGAAAACTTTTAAACTTATTTACGTTCATCGAGTCTTAAATTAGAACTGCAAACTAAATTATGCCATACTAATCTAGGTCACGCGTCAGAACTACCACCTACCATTTGACTCTATTGCATTTCAAATCCCGTGAGGAGATACATGCTATAAATCTGAACACAAGTATTTTCTGTATGTTATCCTGATAGATATTGCTAAGTTAATATTGCCTAAGTTACCACATTTGCCAAAAGTCCCTCATATCATGAACCATTAATCACTTGCGAGTGAACGCGAATTTAGTGAATAGATCTATTGGCAGTTGACGCCCCATTTGAAGTTAGCCTGGGATGGTAACCAAATGCACTTTATTCGAATTAACTAAGAGTTTGGCAAACTCCTACGACGAGGGCACTATCACCTACATCATTTTATGATGTTGGCTATTTATATCATTTATGATATCACCCGATGTTAAGGTTTGCGTGTCATGAGGCTTAGGGCAATATATTACACTACGATATCATTAATTTTACTACTATCTGACTTGTGTTCAAACTATTACAAATAAAACACTATGGATTCACTCAACCTTCGTGTTGACCCTTTTAGCATGTTTTATCTCAGGTATCTAAGAAGCATAAATGGCACGGAGTGGATTAGGGCCCCTTTTGGACGACGTCCAAAATAATGTCATCATTCATTTTAACTTAAACATTTTCATTATGTACTATTAAATGTTATGGAACCGTTGTTGCAAACTCTGATTTTATTTGATGAATGATAACTAAATTTACTCAAAACGTCTCTTTCGAGTCGTTTTCTATAATTGTGACTATGATCTGAGATGTAATTCCCCAATTAGACTTTCGCTGCTTCATTACGATTTTCGAGGTGTTACAAATGTTACCTAAACACTGTAAAAATTGGGTGCAAAATTCATTTATTTATTATGCAAACAACACCTTTTTCTTCGACTATACACTTGTGACAACAAAGTTGTCCCAAAAAAAATGTTGTACCAAAACACAAATTGTGACCAAATAATTTATCCGTTTAAGCTTAAATTTTTCAGAAATCAAGTTAAATGTATTAGCTACGCACTATAAAAATTGGGAACAAAACTCAATTGTTTACTATGAGTTTCTCGACTACGTAGCTATGACAACAATTATTTTGGATTCCAAATAACACCAAAATTCGCATTCCGCAAGAATGAGTTTAATCTCAATATTTAGTCATGAAACCAATACCAGTTACACAAACTAGTATCGTGACACGATTTCAGCCAACATGCTTTGAACACTCTATTGTTCAATTATAATGTCGATTCACAAACTTTAGAAATAGATGACAAACTGTTGGAAATTAAACCTTATAGTTAGTACTGACAAGCTTGAAGTTTATACTGATGGAAGATAACACTAACAGTACTAAGTCAGTTAGTACTGCCAGTACAAGAAGTTAGTACTGCTTATGTTTTGTAAACATGTAATAGGATAACTATAGAAAAGATTTAGTGAATATCTTATATAATTAGAGTTATAGTTATCTTGTACAGGAATCCTTGGTCTATAAAAGGATTTCCTAGGATAGTTTATACGTATCTCTCTTGTTAAGATTCAAGGTTGTAAACCCTAGTAATATTGAAGATCGCTCGTATTATTATTAATAATATTGAATCGTTGGACGTAAAAAATTGTCTTCATTGTTCATACACTAACAATTCACTGTTGCCTTAACCACATCACAATACATACAAATATCTTTTAAGTGCTTTGTAGTAAATTCCGCGTGCTACTTAGCGTATACTCAAAGTATCTTCAACACAAGGTGTGTGTTTAGATCCGGTCAAGTGGTATCAGAGCCAGGTTTCTGATACTTTGAATTAGAGGATCCAAGAAGAACTTTTTCAACAAAGAAAGATGGACATGGAGACAGCTCAAACTAATGTTGCTGCTAAGTTACCAATGCTCAAACCTAATGAGTTCGATATGTGGAGATTAAGAATTGAGCAATTCTTCCAGGTGCAGGATTAAGCACTCTGGGAAATCATAGAAGATGGGAACTCTTTTAAGCCCACAACCACTACAACTGTAGTTGAGGGTAGGACTGAAACAAAGGTGCAGACAAAGCCAGTGACTACTGAAGCGAAGGCTCAGTACAAGAATGATCTTAAGGCAAGGAGCTTGCTGCTATTGACCATACCTAATGATCAACTTTTGAACTTCAGCAAGTTTAAGTGTGCCAAGACACTTTTTGATGCTATTGTTGCTAGATATGGTGGGAATGAAGCCACCAAGAAAACACAGAAGACCCTTCTCAAGCAACAATTTGAGAACTTCTCAGCTACAAGCAATGAATCACTGGATCATATGTTCAATAGACTTCAGAAGCTAGTGAGTCAACTTGCTATTCTTGGAATTGAGATACCTCAGGAAGATCTCAACTCCAAATTCCTAAGAAGTCTACCATCATAATGGGCTATGCATGTAGTTGTCTGGAAGAACAAGCCAGACATAGATACTATGAGTCTGATGGATCTATATAGCAACTTCAAAATAGTGGAGCATGATGTGAAGAAGACTACTGGAACAAGCTCAAGCTCAAGCTCTGGGAATTTGGCTTTTGTGTCAACTCCCAGTACCTCAAGTCCAGTGGAAATAGTGCAAGTTGCTAGAGCAGTTGGTATTGCTAGTTCAAATATTGGTACTGCTAGTACTTCAAACAGTACTAATGGCCTTTTGGATGATAATACCTATTGTGCTTTACTGACTACCCAGCACAATAGAGCTATGTTGACTCATGAAGACCTTCAAGAGATCAATGATGATGATATTGAAGAGATGGACATCAAGTGACAACTCTCTCTTCTTAGCATGAGGGCGAGGAGATTTTTGAAGAGGACAGGCAAGAAAATAATCATAAACAACAATGATGTTGTTGGTTATGACAAGTCAAAGATAGAATGCTACAATTGCCATAAGATGGGTCACTTTTCTAGCGAGTGCAGAAGGCCGAGACAACAAGATGGCAAGAACAGACGCTTTGGAAGAAAGACCAGGGAAGTAGAAATCACTGTCTCAAGATCAAAGGCTATGGTGGCCATTGATGGCTTAGGGTTTGACTGGAGCTTCATGGAGGAAGAGGAAGCAGCACCTACAGAGATTGCTCTCATGGCTTTCTCAGATTCTGAGGTAGAAGTTTCTAAGTGTTCTAAATCTTGTGTAGCTATAAATGAACTAGAGACTCTTAGAAAACAGTATGATGAACGGAGAATAGAGCTAAACAAAACCAGTTATAATCTAGCAAATCATAAGAGAGGTTTAGCTGTGTTAGAAGAGCAGATTGTTCATTATAAAAGTAATGAGTCTAGTTTGAGTGATACTATAGCTGTGCTTAAGAGAGATTTAATGTTTAGAGAGGCTGAAATTAGTGTGTTAAAAGCTGAGGTTGATAGACTTAAAAAGGATAAAGAAAACATTCAATTAAGTGTAGACACATTAGAGTATGCATCTAAGGGTGTAAGTAAAATAATTGAATGTCAAATTCTCAACAAGGCTAAATCAGGTCTAGGTTATAGGTCTGTTCCACCTCCTTATAGAGGAATACCTACACCTCCAGGCATAGACCTAGAACACACTGGTTTAGAGGAATTTCAACTACCAAAGATGGAATATGGTATTCAAACAAAGGAGAATGTGGTAGTTGACAAGCCCATAGAAGTAAGTTTTGAGAGTGCAAGTGATAAATCACTCTCTGAGGACAAGGTGTCCTCCACTAGGGATTCAGATGCTCCAACCATAGAGGATTAGACTTCTGATGATGATGAGGTTGATCAGGATAAGGTTAACCTTATAGTGTTAAGGTAGAGGAACCAAAAGTTCCCAAGGTGGTCAAGACTAAGACTGTTAGGCATAAAACTAATGCTAAACCATTAAGACCAACAGTTAGGTATGTTGAAATGTATAGAACCACATACAAGCCCAGAGGTAACCAAAGGAATTGGAACAACCTCAAGTCTCACCAACTAGGTGATGACTTTGTCTGTTATAGGAAAGCTTGTTTTTCATGTGGGTGCTTTGACCATCTTGCAGCCTTTTGCAACAAATGGGTAATTGGGTATACAAACCAAATAATGAGATTAAAAAGACCTCAAACTCAACCTACAAATGCTAGAATGATACCCAGATCAGTTCTTTTAAGTTCTGGACCAAGAGCAGTTCATACTGCTAGACCAGAAATTCATACTGCCAGAAATTCAAAGTACAAAATCAGACTTTTTACCCAAGACAAGCAGTTCAAAGTGCAAAAACATTTTTCAAATCTGCACCATCAACTGCTAGAAGGCCATTTCAAAACAATGCAGTTGTAAAAAAACAAATTTGGAAACCTAAGGTTGCTATTGTAAACCCAGCAGTTCATATTGCTAGGCAAGCAGTTAATACTGGTAGTTTTAAAAACACTGCTAAGGGAAAGATGGGCAATGGTATTAATGCATCAGCATCATGGGTTTGGAGACAACTTTAATCCAATGGTGCTCCAACTGTTTTAAAAATGTTTAATTATATTGATGCTAGAGAAAAACCAAAGTCAGTAATGGCTTGGGTTCCTCAAGAAAATTAATTTCCTTGTTTATATGCAATGTTAGTCATATGCTTATTTTGTTATGAGACAAGTGCTTTGCACCTTGTTTTCTATTGTTGGACTAAAAATTGCAGGTTGATTAGAGTTTGTGAATTGAGTGTTTGATGCTTTAGATGGTGAGATGCTATGGAGCTCAAACTGTGTGATCTGTGCGCACAACAAATGGTTATTGGTTCACCATGTCTAACCCACATCAAGAACCAACTAGTCCAGAGCAAACGGTTTCTGGTAAATACTTCTCAAATCCGTTCATGGTTGACAGTTTACCAAAAACTATATGGTAATCAACTCGCCATATCTAACAGTGAAGAGTTGGCTAGTCCAAAGCAAACGACTATTGGTAAAGACACATCAAATCCGTTAATAGTTGATTGTTTGCTAAAAACTATATGTGAGTGATTATGTTTTTGAAATCCATATAAGTTCATACTGTTCTTTGAAATTTTTTGATAAAAGGTTTGTACTGCTAGTGCAAAGTTTGTACTGCTGAACTAGCCGTTGTAACTGTTGTGTCAGTAACGAATTTTTGTTTAGAAACTAGCCGTTGGAAGTTAGTTGCGATTTTTACTGATTAAGTTACGGTTTTTAAGGAATCATCTTCTAGATATTTTAACTTTTATTCTATTATAATCTTATCCTAAAATAAAAGTTAACTTATTCCTTAAGTCGGTCAAATAGAAACCCTAATACTCTCTCAATAATATCTCATCTCACTTTCATCTTCTACTTTCTAACCTAAATTTTCAGTATTCACCACAGTCAAATCAATTTTTACTGAGAATATTATGCCTAATTTGGACTTTGTCAAGACGCACAACCAGGTTGCTTTTCTTGAGAAAACAGAGGAAGGGGATGGACCAAAATTCTATGAGATTGTGGATTTTCTCAACAACTCTCATATAAGGTATGCTTTAACTGTTTCCCCTACCCTTTTTGTCTCTCAAATCACACAGTTTTGGCAAACTGCTATTTTCAAAACTAGTGAAGAAGAAGACATAGAAATTCACTCTAAAGTGGATGGCATATCTTTCATTGTTTCTAAATCTTCTATTAGGAGACATCTTAAGTTAGAAGATTCAGATGGAATCAATGACTTGCCAAACACAGAAATATGGCAAGAAATTGCTAGAATGGGGTATGATACATCCAACCATAAAATGACTTTTCAAAAAGGATGTTTCTCCCCTCAATGGAGATTTTTGATACATACTCTCTTTCATTGTTTGAATCCCAAAAGAACATCATGGGAGCAATTCAGTAGCAATATTGCTATTGCTATCATATGTTTGTCCACAAACAGAGTCTTTAATTTTTCTAAATTCATATTTGAGAGTATGATCAGTAATGTGAAAAGTAAAACAAAGTTTCTAATGTATCCAAGGTTTATCCAAACCATTTTGAACAAGAAAAATAATCTACTTAAGAAACATAAAGAAACTTTTCCAACACCTTGCCATCAGCAAAAACTCTTTCAAAACATGGCTATGGCAAGTTGACTTTTTAATGGGGTAGTGATACCTCTTTTTCCTGAGATGCTACTAATTGATCAGGGTGAAGGGTCAGTTAACCCAACTGAGCCCCAACCAACACCTATTGAGGTTCCTAAAATCACTCATACACCACCAATCACCACAACTTATAGAAGAAGAACCAGAAAGGAGACTATAGTTGCTCAGCCTAGTCCTCCTACTCCAACCTTTGAAGCAGATGAGCCTATCTTTTATGATAGTATGGATGGGGCTTACACTACTGATAAGCAGGCCAGTGTACCATAACTAAGACCCCTTCCATGGCAACATCTAATGTGCCAAGTCCTCTGAGATTTGACACAGGTGATCAAATCCCAAGCCACATGGAGCAAATGGGTGGTTCAGGAGTACATCCTAGTCTAACTAGGGTAGAAAATGGATCTATGCCCCTTGATTCACCTCTCCTAGCAGGTAACACAACTAGAAGTGATGAGGGCAGTATTAAACTCAATGAATTGATGATTCTTTGTACCAAATTGTTTGAAAAGGTGGAAAATCTGGAAGAAGAGCTCAAAAGCCATAAGGACAACTTTGCCAAGGTCTACACTAAGTTGATACTCAGAGTGAAGAATTTGGAAGCTCAACTTAAGAGGAAAAGATCTAAGGTGGTGATATCTGCTAGTTCTTCAAGTTCAGATG
Source organism: Artemisia tridentata subsp. tridentata (assembly GCA_021014915.2). NCBI lineage: Eukaryota > Viridiplantae > Streptophyta > Magnoliopsida > Asterales > Asteraceae > Artemisia > Artemisia tridentata. Next base: position 11,869,268 of record CP139505.1, on the reverse strand, counting down.
ATGGTGATGATTCTCCCAAATAGGGGAGGAAATCAAGAAAGGCTGACTCACAAACTCAGGGGAGGACCATGGATTTTGAAGAAGGTACTGGTGGAAATGATGATGAGAAAGAAGGTACTGCTAGTGGAAATGGTAATGAAGATATGGGTGAACAAAGTGAGCAAAGTGGTACTAATCAACATCAAAAAGATACTGCTGGAATTGAAGAAGCAGTACAAACTGCTGAGGTTGAAAAGGAAGCAGTACAAACTGCTAAGGATAAGGGAAAGGCTATTATGGTTGAATATCAGCCACAGAAAAAGAAGATCAAGCCAAAGACTCAAGCACAAATAGATTTTGATGAAGAAGTAGCAAAGAAGATATATGAAGCTGAAGTAGCAGAATGGATGGAAACTCAAAGATTGGAAAAAGAAAGAATGGTTTCAGATGCTGCTATTGCTCAGGAATCATTTGAAGAACATATCCAATATTTAATTGCTATTGATCCCATTGTGAAGGCAAAAGCAGTTCAATTGGTGTCAGATGAAAGTCTAAGTGTGGAAGCATGGTCAGAAATGCTTAAAAATTTCATTCTATCAAAGAATAAGGAAGTGGCTTTAGATGATCTTATGCAGAAAATCAAGGATAGACAGAAGAAAGGTTATAAGAAGAAGATGCCTTCTTATAAAGAGCAAATAAGTTTCATGAAGAGCTATTTGAAGAACCAAGCATTTTGGAAGCAGAGTTACTTCAAAGGGAGATTAGATGCAGAGATTGAAAAAGCTTATTATGAAGCTTATGTAAGAATTAACAAGCCAGTTCCAAAAGAGTTCATATATGATTCTGAAGATCCTAAAGGAGAGAAAAGAATAGCTGAAGTGTTAGAGTCAGATACATCAAAGAAGCAAAAGATTGCAACTGAGAGTTTAACAGATGAACAAATCAAGAACATGATTGTAGTAGTTCCTGAATCCACAAATGTTAGACCACTCCAAGCAAAACACCCTATTATAGACTGGGAAGTATTCACAGTTGGAAGGATGAAAGGGTGGAAAATTATAAGAGTTGGAGGAATAACTGAGAAGTACAAGTTGTTTGAAGATTTGCTCAAGGGATTTGACAGAGAAGGCCTTAATCGGTTATGGAGTTTGGTACAGGAAATATTCAATATTTCAGATCCTCTTGAGGACAAAGATAAGGAACTATGGGTATAATTGAAGAGGATTTATGAACCAAATGGAGGAGAAGCAATATGGAGGTTTCAAGCTGCTATCAAAGATGTTTCTTGGAAGTTATTTGATACATGTGGTGTGCATAGAATTTCTACTATGGATGGTTTGGAAATATACATGTTAGTAGAAAAAGACTACCCTCTCAGACCAGCTGTGTTGGTTACCTTAGTGTATTCAAAACTAGAAGTTGAAGCTGATTCAGAGATGGCAGATGTGTTAGTCAAAAGAATGTTTGATCTTGCAGAACAAAGGAAAGCTCAGACAAAGAGATTAACTTGGTAATGTTTGGAAGAATTCCCCCATCATCAGAGGTGAAGTTTAATTCGAAGAAATTTAGTGATTTGGAGAGAAATCATAAGTTTAGGGGAGGATTGTTGGGAATTAAACCTAACAGTTAGTACTGACAAGCTTGAAGTTTGTACTGATGGAAGATAACACTAACAGTACTAAGTCAGTTAGTACTGCCAGTACAAGAAGTTAGTACTGCTTATGTTTTGTAAACGTGTAATAGGATAACTATAGAAAAGATTTAGTGAATATCTTATATAATTAGAGTTATAGTTATCTTGTACAGGAATCCTTGGTCTATAAAAGGATTTCCTAGGATAGTTTGTACATATCTCTCTTGTTAAGATTCAAGGTTGTAAACCCTAGTGATATTGAAGATCACTCGTATTATTATTAATAATATTGAATCGTTGGAAGTAAAACATTGTCTTCATTGTTCATACACTTACAATTCACTGTTCCATTAACCACATCACAATACATACAAATATCTTCTAAGTGCTTTGTAGTAAATTCCGCGTGCTACTTAGCATATACTCAAAGTATCTTCAACACAAGGTGTGTGTTTAGATCCGGTCACAAACAACCCGAAAATGGTTTAATCCTAAACAAGATTTCATAAAACTATTATCATCTTTCATGATATCAAAATCATGTTAGCAAGTTCGAAAAAGAAGGTTTACCATGGTTGATGTTTTATACTTTTATGAATTAAGCTACCACTAATTACCTCCTAATTACCTACTAGATTTAGAGAGAGAAAGCTAGAGAGAGAAAGAGATGGAAGGGAGATGATTACACACACTAAATAATAAAACTTCTTAATTCATCAACCAACCACCCTTTCCCTAAGGAGGGAAGGGGTATTTATAGTTTTACATGGTAGAGGGCATGTAGCCCAAATTCTCTTAACTAATACATCATTAAACATAATAAAATAAATAAACAACACAGCCCATGGGCCTTCTACACGGGCTGGGCCTAATAATAAACCTAAAGGCCTGAGCAACTTTAATACAACATAATCAATACTTGAATAATACAAAAACTGTTTCCCAACAATCTCCCCCTAAGTATTGGTCATCAAGGTTGCTTGACGTCGTCTTTGCTTCTTATGGCTTTACCGTCTTCAAAATCTTTGATCTTTGTTCTTGATAGTGATGTGATATAATATGGTAGTGATCTGCCGTGTTCCAATGATCTTTGCTTCCGGTGTCTTCACGTCTTCTCCACCATGCTCATATTTCTTTTGACTTTGATTCTTCAACTTGTTCTCAGTTCTTTAATCTTTAACTTTGAGAAAGGTTTTAGTACTTGAATCTTTAGACTTTTCTTTAACAATTCTGAACTTTTTGATATTTCTGAGTCTTTGTGAGAACTTCTCTTTGGGATATGAGCATGATGGAGTCTTGATGGTGGTTGAACTCCAGGTCTCCAAGCTCCTCCGCAGCAGCAGCACGAACCAACCGGTACTTACAGGCTCAGACTTGAGATCGTCAACAGCATAGTGTGAAGACTTTCTCAAATCTTAACCCAGACCGTTCTGAACCGGATTCCCCCGAAAGGGATAACACGGACACACCGAAGTGCACCCACGATTCAGTGAGTCGCTGGAGATCATCCCACGACTGTAGACCGTTTGGAGCAAACACTAAGCGTAACCCACAAGGAGTTACCGAAGTGACCTGCTGTCAGAGTTGTTTGATGTTGCTCTGGCAGGATTTCCATTCAATCATTGATAATCACATTTGTGACTTTTCTCATGAATGTTCTTGGCAGATTGCTAAGATCTGCGAAGGACACTTTCTTAATTTTACATCTGCTGCCCATGATGTAGAACAGCAGAGTAATACTAAGTGTACCTAAGAGATCTTTTATGAATCTCATGGTTCTAGACTCAATTAGTGCACATTTGGTCGTCGGAGGCGTGGAGCAGAGTGCCTCCTTTTCAATACCAACCATCTCGTAGTGAGAGGTCGATAGATGATGAAGGGTTCTCCGTGAGAATGAAACAAGTGTCTTTTGAGAGACACCTGAGTGGCTTAGAAGGTTTAGTGCAGTGCGTCACTGGGTCCATGACGACTTTGATCTTCAATACCGGTGATTCTTGATCAACCAGTAGATTATGTATTGAACCCGGTGTCTGCCCTAAGGTTGAACAAATGGAGGGCTATTTCTTTTCACCCTTTTCTTTTGCTTTTCTTTTTAATTCTTCAACCCCTTCTTTCTCCGTTCATTTCACTTCTCCTTTTTAATCATACCTAGGACTTTCTAGTTCTAAACTATTGGTATTGTCCTTGGGTAGATCCCTCCGGCTCTGGCGGATCATAGGACGGTTTTCCCTAACCTTAGTCACCTTATAACTCCATGACTATCCTAATGATGCCATAAAACCAAAACCATTGAAAATCTCTCAAAGTGTCGATAATTTGTAAAGACATTTTGTTGACACCTTGAGAGTTTGATGATTTTCAGAAAGACTCCCCCTTAACATGTGCGCATAAGTAATAAATTTGAAATTTGCACATGCCGGAAAGAGTTGGCACTTTTGAATTGATTGACTTTCAATGAACCTGATCGTTTTGAGACACGCTTACATCACCAGTTAAACTGGCTTGAAATTATTACCCGTCCAGATCAGATTCAAAGATTATCGCTCGAAATTGGTACATTCTACTCAGACATATCCATTGCGAGACACGTTTACATCACCAGATAAACTGGCTTGAAATTATTACCCGTCCAGGATATGTCCTTTCGACTACTGACTGTTGTTATCGTCAATTCGAGGGTCAATTCTTGAGTCTTATGAGATATCATCGTTGCTTCCACCATATTTTAATCACATTTTCATTCTCCCCCTCAAAAATAGCATAATAATGTTGTTTTTGATAAACTTTTGATTAAAATATGCTCTTTTTGAGGTGTTTGTGGAAGAATATCAAGAACGTTTGTAGATTTGGAACAAAGATTTTTCAAATACTCCCCCTTAACAAGGGAGTACTTGTCCTTATGAGCAGAATTGTTTAAAACTTTGAAAAAAAATTTCTGGTTTTAATTCTGCTCATAAGTAAGAAGCTTTCGCTCCTTTTTCAGGATTGAGGCACTGACGCGTACCTCAGGGTCCTTTCTTTACAAGAGCGGGTTGTACACTGTTATGTGTGCACAAGCCGTAATAATGATGAAATATAGATGAGATGATGATAAAATGAACAAACAATGAATTAGTACCAGTGTTCATTACTCAGGACGGCGAAACGTGAGAATGTTAGGAATTTTTGCCCGACCTCCAACATAACTTTCCAACCGACGCATCTGCTCCCGAAACTTAATCTTCTTATCTATCCTTTTCACAAACTTCCTTGCTTGTCTTTTCTCATTCCCGCCCCACTTCAACTCTTTAGCCAACTTCTCGTCCTTTAAGATCTTCTCAAGTTCAGATTTGACTTGTTGGATGGTTGGGTCACTGAACTTGCGAAGATCTTCGAAACCCATAAATCTTGTACCAACTCTCCTTCTATGATAGTATACTCCAAATGGTTTGTACCCAAAAGTGTATGGTTGCTGATCATGAACATTTTCTGGTGCGAAGTCTGGCTTGGTGAGATTTAGCTTGGTTTGATAACTTTCAACTCCAAGATGAACGTCTTCAACCCGTTGTCTAATCACAATGTTGCGAATGAAGATGAGAAGGGAGTTGATGATATCGTACTGAATCCGTCCAGGGAGGTGTTCAAGTTTTCCCTGAATCTTCAATAGATACATGTCCTCGATATCATTGGGGTTAAGGAGAGGATAATCAGCTTCGGTGAATACATACTCCTTATCATTGCTTCGTCTTGCAATGATCTTTGTTAGAAAGTTGTATCCATACATAAACTCTGTTTCAGCACTGACGATAGACATAATCCTATGACTGCTCCATACCTCGTCCCCTGTCCTTCTCTTGGCCATCATATATTTGTAGTACAACCTTCGCAGATTTGGCCAATGATGGATCCCAAACACAACATCTTCATTATACTTCTGTATCTTTCTGCTCCAAAGATTGTTGATTTGTTCTTCAAAACCTTCTAAAGCATACATAGCCGCTGGGTATTTGGTGATTGATGTGGCATATCTTTTCTCAGGGTTTGTATTGCCGTAGATGAGGTAGTCCAAATCTTTGTTGAAGAAGTATGCTATGGGTAACTTGAGGTTGTGTGGTGGTCCAATGAGTGGTAACGGTTGTGTGTAGTCACGATGAGGTAATGGATCAACAGATGATTGTTCTTGCGTCCAGTTGATGTTTTCGTTCAAGGCTCTTGCTACTTGCTCAATGTTGTACTCGAATTCCAGCTCCGTTGTTGAAGCAGTTGCAAATTCTGTGAATCCACTTTTGCGAACTCTGATGACGTCTTTTAGACCCAGTTGCTGGACTTTCATCACCTTTTTCAATCGTTTGGCAAAGTCTACAACTGATCCTTCCACTGGTTCAGCATTTTCATTGTCAGAATAAGCGTCAACCATTTGATCAAACCAATCATACTTGAGAGCTGTTGAATCGACCCACTCAGGTAATGGAACATCTTTAACAGTAGCAGAATGAGTAACTACTTCTTGGATTAGAATAGGAGCAATTGGAGTTTCATGGTCAGAGCTTGGATCATCAAAGATTTCAGTTGCTTCAAATGCTCCGCCTCCAGTAGGAACAAAAGTTGTTTGGCTGGACTTCTTTGTTGTGCCAGAAGAGGGTGTTGTGGAAGCCCGACCTGATGAAGATGATGGATTTGTCCTTTTCTTTCCGTGAGCATCTGGATCATCTTCATGTCGTCTTTTGGTTGATTTGGTGGGTTTGCACGTTTCAGTTAGTACTACAACTTCCTCTTCTTCTGCTTTGATGGATTCCATAAGTGCCTCTCGAAGCTTTGCTTCCTTGGGATCATCTTTTAGTTCTTGCAACATCATCCTTTTGCTTTCTAATCTGGATGTATGTTGTGGCACTGTTCTGAGTGTGATTGGAGTGGTTTTGACCATCTTTGAGGCTATCTTCTCCAAGTCCTTCTGGACGTATTGTTTGATCAATCTGGGAATGGATTCTTCAAGAAGCTTTTCTACTTCAGCAGTTATCTGAGTATTGATTTCTTCAACATTCTTGGCTGCTTTATCTTCAGCTTCATTGATCTTTTGATATATTTCTTTGTGTGCTTTATCTTCAGCTTCAGATCTTGTTGTCATCTTTTCTTTGAGTTCTTCTACTTTCTGTTTCATCTCATCTTCAAGTGCTTGAACCTTTTGTTTTATCTCATTGTACTCTACTGTGGACTGAGCCACAGATGAAGGTTGTGGTGAGGGAGGTATGTTAGTGTCAAATTGTTGTTCCTGCGAATCCTTTTCACTTTCTTCACCATCATCATTATCATCATTGTCTGTATCAACTTTTTCATCTTTATCATCATCGTCATCTTTATCATCATCATCATCTTCATCATTATTATCATCTTCATCATTTTTCTCATCTTCCTCATCTTTACCATCTCTGTCAGAATCTTCATCTTCAGAACCAGAAGCCGATAGATCGTGTGCATCAGAACCATCACTTCCTTCCTCAAAACTTCTAAGAGTTGTCGATTTAAAGCCCTCTGATTCTTCTGGTTGTTCAATAATATGTGATGCAGATTCTCCTCTTCTAAGTTTTCCTTGTCTCTCTTCTTCCTCAGCATGTTTCTTTAAACTTACTTTTCTGGCCTTCTTTAATGCTCTTTTCTCTTCTTCTTCAGTGAGGGGTTCTCGGATTGGAGAAAATCGTGTTGTTGTGAACTTGATAGATTTGCCCCTTCCCGGTTTTAGAGTCTTATCTGAAGTGGCTAAAGCAGACTTGAATTTCTCAGCACCTTTTCCTTTCTCTAGATTCAACCTTTCTTCTTCTTGTTGTTCTTCATCATCAGATTCATCCCTTAACTGCATCTCTGAAGTTGGTTTAGAAACCACTTTCTTTTTCTCAGGAATTTTTGATTTCTTTGATCGAACAGTCTTGGCTCTGGCTGGGATGTATTTTCCCTTTGGTGATTGTGTATCTTTTGGTTTGCCACCCACCATTTTAGCCTTAACTGCTTCATCATACTTCTTGTACGCTTCTGTGTTCATAAGTTCTTCACTCAACAGGTATGGTGGAATTCTTGCCCCTTGGATTGAAGAATAGCTTAGAACTTTGGTGAGAATACGGTCTCGTTTCTCAGTATGCCTCTTTTCAGTCGAAGGACGTTTGAGTTCAGGGTGTCTTTGTATAAAGCGTGAGATGAGAAGTTTTGTGAATCTTGGAAATGGAATGGGTGGTAGATCTGTACTCTGAAGAAACTTGGTGCCAAGAAAGACCATATCCTTCCAGATAAGATTTGCAAAGTCTAGGTGTTTCAGATTGATTACCCCACAAAAGAATTGCAGGTGTTCCATTCTCGGATGTTCTAACCCAGTTGCTTTTCCAGTGATGCAATTGATGAGAATTGAGTACAAAGTTAGCCAAGGTTGAGGGAAATATTTTCTCTCCACTTTGTAGCTTGAAGTTATCTCAACATCTTGTTCATCATAACCAATAAGCTTTAGTGTTCTGATCATTTCTTCAAGAGTGGGATCCTCCTGGAATTCTGAGAAATCTCCTGTGACTGCTCTTGGAAGGTCTAGTACAGCTCTAAGTGTTTCAACCTTGAAAGTGATTGTTGTGTTGTCGAGTGTAACTGTCATAGTCTCTTCGTCTTTGCTTATGATTAGTGATTCCCAAAACTGATACAAGTAGACTTCAGGAACACTGGCGGTTTTTGACAAAGTTGGACTAATGAAGTGTCTTTCCAGAATATCCCTGATGATGAGACACGTTTCATGGCACTTAAGCTTCTGAAACTCAATCCTTGAATTGCAGTGACCAATCTGTCTTTTCTTTCCTTCTGGTTGTCTGTTGATAGATGCTTGTGACATGGTGCGAGACATTGTTTATCTGTTCAATGCAAACACCAATAGCAATACCAAGAACACCATATATATATGTTAGATAAGTGACCATGATACAATGACTCTATCCTATAGTACATTCAATACCAGATAGAACATATAGCATAAAACATATATCCAACAATATACATGACATATCATAGCATCTCGGTTACTGAACCAGTAATTACAACACATAAGTCACATACAACACAAGGTTATACTCATACAGTTACATAACACCTTTATTAGACAACAAGCAAGTCACAATCAATTGAAGCACAAGATAAGCAGCCACATACAGATTCAACTTTAACACAGCTATGGCTAAACACGGGAATAGCTACAATTTCACAATTAAACTCTAAGTCTGCACATTCAATCATTGGTTCAACTGTGAAGTCTAGTTCGATTGTTATGACCTGGTTCGATTAATCTGTCCTCATTCGACTAATCATGATATGGTTCGACTAAGTGGTTCGATTAAGGATACTCGATCAAGTAATTCTGTCGTTCGATTAGTGTAGTCGTTTGACTAATTTTGTCGTTCGACTGATTAGATCGTTCGACTAATTTGGTCGTTCGACTAATTTGGTCGTTCGACTAGATTGGTCGTTTGACTAATTTGGTCGTTCGACTAATTTGGTCGTTCGACTAGTTTGCTCGTTCGACTAGTTAGGTCGTTCGATTAAACTATTCGTTCGACTAAATTGGTCGATCGATTAGATAAGTCGTTCGACTAACCTTAGTCGTTCGACTAAACTTGTCGTTCGACTAAATCAGTCGTTCGATTAAATAAGTCGTTCGACTAACCTTAGTCGTTCGTCTAAACTTGTCGTTCGACTAAATCAGTCGTTTGATTAAATTAGTCGTACGACTAATTTACTCGTCCGACTAGGTTTAGTCGTTCGACTAGTTTGAGTCGTTCGACTAAAAAACGAATCGTTCGACGTAATTGGATGTTATCTCCTAACTCGGAGATAACATGATCTTCTTGAGTCCTTCAATCTCCTCAGAAAACATATACACATTAAGCAATAATCCACATAGTCAAAGCAGTCCAATTATCACTCGTTCGACTATTAAACCGAACCCTAAGTCAAGAACATGCTCACATAATGTGTATTACAATTGATAAACCCTTTTTCACAACACATAATAACCTGTTAAGCATACTTTCTTTCACTCAATAGATTCTCAAATCAACAATTCAAGAAACGCCCAATTCGATTGAATCTTATCGAGATGCTAACAGTTATAATAAGCAAATAACACTCAAAAACAATCAAACAATCAATATTGAGTCCTAATGAATGCTTACAATAGATCAAGATTAAAGAACTAGTGATTCTTGGTTCGTTCGATGAAATAGGCGGGCTATGGAGGTTTTTTTAGAGAGAGAGGGAGACAAAAATGACTAATTCAGAACTTGCCTTTTATAATCCAAAACACTTTCAACATATGGCACCTTTGGTCCTTAAACTTGTTAACCTATTCATTTTAAAGTCCAAAACTAACCTAAATGTTATAAGTTAACACTTTTAAGTCCTTTATGTCCAACTTATTATTCTTTTAAACCCTTGATAGTCTTGATGAGATAGATAATTGTCATGAAGAATGATAAGATGACGAAGAAAGGTGAACGGTGTGCAAAGATATCTCCCCCTCAAAATATGATCAATGTTTGAAATATCGGAAAGAATTTGAAAGATTGAAATCATATTTTGAAGAAAATTTACTTTTACACACCTTAATAGTTTTTTTTTTTTTTTTTTTTTTTTTTTTTTTTTTTTTTTTTTTATACAAGATAGTGAGAGAGCATGACTCGATTAGTTGTTCTTGAGAAAGTTCGCTAATTCTTGAGGAGTCAAGCATCTCATTCCAATTTGGTGAACCAGTTTCACAAAACGATCATGAGGTAAAGCCTTCGTGAAAAGATCCGCCAATTGGTGTTCCGTTCCCACAAAATACAACTCAACGGTACCCTGCTCCACATGCTCCTTGATGAAGTGATATCTGAGAGCGATGTGTTTGGACTTGGAATGTTGCACTGTGTTGCACGAGATAGCGATAGCACTTTTGGAGTCATAGTACATCGGGATTTTGTTGAATATGTAACCATAATCCATCAGTTGTGATCGCATCCAAATGATTTGAGCACAACAGGCAGACATGGCTACATATTCTGATTCCGTGGATGATAGAGACGTACAATCTTGCTTCTTTGACTGCCAAGACACCAGCTTATCACCTAGGAATTGAACACCACCGGATGTGCTCTTTCTTGTATCAATACATCCCGCATGATCCGCATCTGAAAAAGCAGTTAGTACAAAACCAGAATCCTTTGGATACCAGATCCCCAAATGAATGGTTCCCTTGATGTATCTAAGGATTCTTTTAACAGCAGATAAATGTCTTTCTGTTGGGTTAGACTGATAGCGTGAACATAGGTATGTGGCAAATACAACATCCGGTCTGCTAGCGGTGAGATACATGAGAGACCCAATTATACTACGATAATTTGTAGGATCAGTGGGTTTCCCATGTATGTCAGCATCTAGCTTCGGGGATGAGGAGGACATAGGGGTGTTATAGGTGTCACTAGATGTCATGCCATGCTTTTTTAATATTTCTTGTGCATATTTAGACTGACTCAAGAATATACCACGAGGTGATTGGTGAACTTGTAATCCTAGGACAAAGTTTAGTTCACCGATCATGGACATCTCAAAGTTTTGTTTCATAAGTTTTGCAAAAGCATTTGAGTACTTTTTATGGGTAGACCCAAAAATGATGTCATCCACATAAATTTGTACGATGAGAATGTCCTCCCCGTGTTTTTGTATAAACAAAGTCGGGTCCACAGATCCTTTAGTAAAATGATTAGCAATAAGGAATGCTGAAAGTTTGTCGTACCAGGCCCTCGGGGCTTGTTTAAGGCCGTAGAGTGCTTTCTTAAGCCTGTATACGTGATTAGGATGTTCTGGATCGACGAAGCCCTCTGGTTGTGAAACATACACCTCTTCACGAAGTTGTCCGTTCAGGAATGCTGTCTTCACGTCCATTTGGTAAACTGTGATGTTCTTATGAGCCGCGTACGCCAAGAACATTCTCACTGCCTCAAGCCTAGCCACTGGAGCAAAGGATTCCTCGAAGTCAATTCCTTCTTCTTGGCTATACCCTTTAGCAACCAACCGTGACTTGTTACGAATAATCGTGCCTTCTGCATCCAGCTTATTTTTCCAAATCCATTTTAAGCCCACAACATAAACTCCATCAGGTTTTTCAACGAGTTCCCAGACTTCCAATCTTTTGAACTGATCTAACTCCTCTTGCATTGATTCAATCCAATTGTCATAAGTCATGGCCTCTTTAATATTTTTTGGTTCAGCTTGACAAACGGTGAGAGCGTATATGCAGGTTTCACCATCTGTGTGGAGTTTCTGTCGTGTCATAACTGGGTTATCTGGATTGCCAATCACATTAACTAATGGATGATCCCTTGTCCATTTATGAGTAGATGGGTAGTGTTGAATGTTGTGATTCAGATTTGACGGTTCCATGTTGCTCGAGGAAGATTCTCCTGGTTCGGGAATGGTTGGGGGTGGAGCAAATGGATTGAAAAAGGCATTTCCGTCAAAATCTGGTGGTGTTGGAACTTGGTTAGAAATGGGAGAAGAATCTTCAACTGCTGGTTGAGGTGTTTTATCTATTGATGATGATGGTTCAGGTTGTGGTGCATCGTCAGCAACTACTGTAGAGGTAGATGCTGATTGATCAGGTGCTTGATTTGGGAGTTGTTGAGCAGCGGAACTTGTGGAAGCCTCTGACGCACTGTTAACCAAACTGTCATCAAACATAGGAGCAAACAGATCTTCCAGATCTTTCCTTTTGAAAGGTAATGGTTCAGCTGAAGATTCTGGGAAGTTCAAACGGTTGTTTGCGGGTTCCAAGCGGTCTTGCTCAGAAGCCATTTCGGTGAGTTCATCGAAATTAACGTGTATTGTCTCTTGAATATCTCCGGTCCGATGATTCCAAATTCTGTATCCCTTGGAGTTCTCACAATAACCAACAAATATTCCTATATCTGCTTTTGCCTTCAATTTACCAAGATCATCTTTATCATTCTTTGGGTAACATAATGCTCCAAAGACATGAAAATAGTTGATATTGGGTTTTCTGCCTTGTATTAGCTCATATGGAGTTTTGTTATGTCTTTTGGTGATCATGTCGCGGTTCTGAGTGTAGCAAGCAGTGTTAACAGCTTCAGCCCAAAGATAATCTGGCAATTGGGCATTGATCAACATAGTTCTAGCTGCTTCCACGAGTGTACGGTTTCGTCGTTCAACTACGTCATTCTGTTCAGGAGTGCGAGCTATAGAATATTGGTGAACAATCCCATGTTTCTCTGTAAATTCCCGAAGGATTTTGTTTTTGAATTCAGTGCCGTTGTCGGTATGAATGATTCTGACGGTGTTGCGAACTTGCACTTGAATCTTTGTGAGAAACGTTATAACTATAGACGGAACTTGATCTTTTGTGCGGAGAAAGTAAACCCATGTCCATCTTGAGTAGTCATCCACTATTACCAGAATATATCTTTTCCCATTTACAGACTGAACCCGCATTGGACCACACAAATCCATATGAAGTAGTTGTAGGACGTGGTCTGTGCTATGTTCTGTTTTTGGTAGAAAGTGAGCTCGGTGACTTTTTCCCTGTTCGCATGCAGAACACAGATGATCCTTGGCATATTGGAATTTTGGTAAACCATCTACCAGTTTATGCTTTGCCAGGTCGGTCATGGTTTTGAAATTGAGATGAGACAATCGTTTATGCCATAACCATGCTTTCGTGGGATGAGCCTTGGAGAGTAAATGATGAAGCGAAAAGTGTACCGCTTTTAGGGGGTCATTTAAGCCCTAAATCGTATTTATTTGATCAAATATTGCCCTAAATCGTTCCTTTTGTCATTTTAGGTACTTTGGAGAAGAAATCTGGAAAATGAAGCATTTTGGACGTTTTTGGAGCATAAAAGTGAAGAAAACGACAAAGTCTCAAAATCGGCTGGAAAAGTACCTTTGACGGCGTCAAGTATTGCTCTTGACGGCGTCATGGCTTGGCAAAAGAGGTGGATATGAAAAATACACATGATAAGCCAGGGAGTTTTGCAATGGAAAGTCTGACGGCGTCACCCTTTAAGGTGATCAAGGCCATCACGGTTTAAGTTAAAGAGGGACGGCGTCAAGCCCATTTCTGACGGCGTCACCCCTTGATAAGCCAGAGCGGTTTTTGGAGCACTAAAGAGGGACGGCGTCAAGAAGGCCATCCGGGAACCCTAGACACGGCGAGGTGACGGCGTCAAGATCTACAACGTGACGCCGTCAGCCCCTAAACTCTATATATAGTTTTGCAATTTTTTGTCATTAGTGTGCAACTTTGTGAGGAGAAACCCTAAGACGAATTTCTGCCATTTTTAAGGGTTTTCATACCCTTGGATCTCCCATGTTTAATTGAAGATAAGTAATTGTTTAATCAATCAATATGTCTATGTGTTGTTTGATTATATCTTGTTCTTGTCTTTTAATTAACATGCTAGGCTAGATTTATCTTGTGTTTGCTTAGATCTAATGAAACCTAACTATTGATTATTGGTTATTAGTGTGTTATTTATTGTATTGGATGATTGTTTATCGATGTTAGGCTTAAGAAAACTGGCTAACCTCCTATACGGTAATTTGCTTGAACGTCTTAAGAAACATGAACCAATGCGTACTAGGTTTATATGGTTGTATTTAATGCATGAGCGAATTCTAGTGATCCCATGTTAGGAGCTTCCTAGCCGGCTCGACATAGGAGTGAAGTAGGAGCTTGTAGAGTTGGGTAAGTACGTACGCCACCCCACGATTGGTATTAAGGAATACACCCGTCATCCACGCAATTAATACACACTAATCAACCGGTAAAAGATAGTTAGGGAGTAAGGAAATCTAAGTAAACACATTTCTCTCCACATAAGTTTCACAAACCTTTTCATTTTCGTTATTTTATTTTATTTGCATTTGTAGTTATTTGGGTTAGTTGACTAGCAACTAATTCCGCCCACTCTTTCAAAAACCGAGATTTTACTTGCTTTTATAAAAAATATAAAAATACAAAAAGAATCTTCCCTCACCCTTAGACCTATTAGAGTAGTTTTTCAATCCTAACGACACTATTCCCTGTGGAGAACGATCAATCCCCCGTACTTACCACTACACTATACTACATCGGTCAGGTACACTGCCTGGTGGGGTTGTAAGCCTCTTGAGATCCCTCGAGAGGTAAAACCTGTTGTAAGGTCGCAAAACCACGCATCAAGTTTTTGGCGCCGCTGCCGGGGAATAGTTATTGTTTAGGTTGAATTTTTATTTTATTAGGTCTACTCACTAGATTCCTTTCTAGTGAGATTTTTATTTTATTTTTCTAGGTTTTTCTTTAGTCTATCTTTTTTCTTCGTTTCTTTGTTCGTAACCATTACCATCCGACATCATGGAAGGTGGTAATATCCTTGATCCCAACAACCCACCACCACAACAACACCCACCTCCTAGAGCCCGTACCTTAGGAGACTACTCTCGTCCTAGCCACCATGGCTATCGAAACACCATTGAGCTCACTCAAGGAGCCAATGTCACTCCCTTGCGATCCGACACCATCCGGTTGGTGCAAAGCGGATGCGCATTCCATGGACTTCGTTCTGAAGATCCTAATCAACATTTCAAGGACTTTCTCAAAATCGTTGATTCCATAGACCTTGATGTTGCCACTCGAGAGACGACCCGACTACGTCTCTTTCAATTCTCTCTGCGGGACCAAGCTAGTCAATGGCTAGAGCGTCTACCCGCAGGATCCATCACCTCTTGGGATGATCTCACCACTCGTTTCCTTGCTCAGTTTTTCCCACCAGGAAGAACTACCAAGCTAAGGAATGATATCTTGATGTTCCAACAACGTCAAGGCGAAACCCTCTACGAGGCATGGACTCGATTCAAGGACTTACTCCAAAAAGTCCCTCACCATGGCATAGAACTTTGGCTCCAAGTCCAAATCTTCTATGACCATATCAATCTCTCCACGAGGCAAACCATTGACCAATCGGCCGGTGGTAAGCTACGTGATCTAAGTGCGGAACAATCATGGGCTCTCCTAGAAGATCTTGCTCTTTATGACAACGAAAGTTGGAGTGATCCCCGTGATTTGAATAAAAAGGTCAAGGCAATATCTTTGCCTTCGAACAATTCAAGCACTTCCGACCGTAGGATCATAGAACTTGAAGACCAAGTCAAGTTTCTTATGAAATCCTACGAGGCTCCTAAACCTTCAAGCCAAGTGAAAAAAATCACTTCTTCGTGTAAATTATGTAGTGGTCCCCACGACACTCATGATTGCATGGAACTCCCCAAACAGGCTTTCAAAGAATTCGCATCCTGGCGAATCGATAAGGCGGGAGATAAGTGGCTCACCACTAATTATGGACCCAAGAACTCCGAAGATAGGTATGAGGCTTGGAAGAGTAAGCCAAATTTTAGTTGGAACCAAACTCGAAGCGTATCATTCAATGACTCTTCCCCACTCACCTGGTCTGAACATTATCCTCTTCAGCACACGCATAAACAACAAAATCGCGAGGAATCACTGCACAAATCCATTCTCTCTCAAGAAACACAGCTCTCCAAACTTGAGAATCAATTCAGACAACAGCAAGTTGATATGAACAACATGGTTGATAACCTATTAAAAGTTATCAATGATCGCATTGCTGGCAGGTCAACTTGTGAGTTGGCATGAGTTAATGAGATCAAATATGTCATGGTGACTCACCAAACACCCCCTCCTGTAAAAATCAAGAACCCTAGTAAACTCTTCAAACACTTATCACAAAACGGAAAAGAAACTGGAGATACTCATACCCCTTCGAAGCCACTCCACTTCGTGAACACCATTACAACAATACCTGTTCCTAAACCCAATCTGGACCAACAATCAACCGAGAACGTGGGCAATGAAATGGAGGGTGAAGTTCCCGAAAAGAACCCCGAGGCGCCCGGCGACTATCTAGACTCACCAAAGAACTCGAGTACAAGAGAGGTAAGTGATGAGGAGGGCTCGGAAGAGAAATCCGAAACGCCTCAAGGGCTCCCAGGACTGCTAGACCGCCCCCTGGTGGAGGAACTTGAGAGGGGCACAGAAAAGTTGCCTGTGGGGTTTGGAGAGAGAATAGAGGATGGCGCTCCCAGGGTCTTTAAGATATCTTGCACCACTAGGAAAAAGTTTATAAAAGATGCCTACATAAACCCCAACTCTTCTATGAATGCAATATCCCTTTCTCTATATAACGAAGCCTTCACCGAACAGGTCAAATATGAAGGGTTTAATACCATCGGGGTAATAAGAAGGGTACCAATTGTGATAGAAAAGTTCCTCTTTCATATCGAGCTAACTGTATTTAATAACATGAACTCTATCATCAGCCCATCCTTAACTAGCCTTGTTCTAGGCAAACCATTTATAAAAGCAACGGGAGTAATACTCGATGAGGATGATAGTAGTGCATTATTTACCGATGGTGTCAGGAAAGTGATTTTTCGGGATGGCTGTGAAGAAGTGTATGAGTATCAACCATCAGAAAGTGGCAACACATGGGGGCTACACGGTAGAAGGCCTGGCCGAATTAAGCGATGTGATCCGAATAATCTCAAAATACCTTGCATGATTGGTCACAAGCATTTTTATAATGTTTACATTGACACATGTTTACCCAAAAATGTGATGTCCTTGTTTCATTATAACAACATTTGCAGATGGGGAATGATTCATAAAGGGAAGGATGACGTTGGCATAGATGATGATGTACAGGTGTTTGTAGGAAATATGACATTCACTATGAGCTTCGCAATCGTCGATGATATCGAAAAGTACATCGATCCCAGGTTATCACAAGTTGTTTTTGGGGCACCTTTTTGCAAGGCCACAAGCTTAGTTGTTGACGAGCTCAATGGGATCATGACTTTCACCGATGGGATTAGGGAAATCTCATACCAAACGCCTTACAAGATGAGAGAATTCAAGGAGATTGATTATGGAGGGCTCGATGGGTTAAGTTCCCAACTCGTGTTATGTGATGATGATGTGAGAAGGGGATGTAAGGACACTTCTGACCTGTCAAGTGGATTCGTTACGCATGATAAGGAGCTTAGTTCTAAATACCAAAACAATCCTTTTGATCTCGAGGACCTGAAATACCTTTACTATGAGAGTGATTCTGATAGAGAATCAAAGGAGAATGGCCTAGGAACCGTGACCAATGATGGAATCACGTAATGTACATGACTTTGAGTCTAGCTACAAGACTCGTTAATAAAGAAAAGCGCTTCTTGGGAGGCAACCCAAGCTTTATTTGCTTTGTGTGTTTATTTATTTGTTTGTTTGATTTTATTTGTTTCCCTATGTACGTTTAATTTTTATTATTATTTATTCATGTTCAAAACTAAATTGTGAAAATGCTTTATCTTGTTTTTAACTTCGTCTTAACTACATATAAAGGTATTTTGCAAAAGTTAAGTGTAAGGGAAATCCAAATCGGTTTATTAGAACACAAATGAACATGAATCGTAATAATATTAAATTAACATACATATTAGTATTTGTTTGAGTCAAATGCTTGTATCGAGTCATAATGATGTTTTGCAGGATTTCCAGGAAGTAAGGTATAGGTTTTTCCAGAAATTTTCCGGAAACTTAACATGAAAATTCTGTCAGATCATTTCTGACGGCGTCAGGATTTACAACCTGACGGCGTCAGGTTTTAATTTTCTGAAATTTTTGAAAGTTTTGTTTTCATAAAAAGTTTTTAGTAAATCTCTAACTTATAATCTCCAGGAATCTGCAAAATTATCATTCCACAAGCATTATATCCTTATATAGAATTTATCCCGCCGATGTTATGCAGGTTTTCGTGTTTGTTTTCTCAGGTTTAACAGGTTATTTTGGGACAAGGAGATGTATGTGGAATCAAGCTTTTGGCGATGCATTAGTCTTGGAGCTTCTACATTCTCTTGGAAGAAGATCTAACCATGTTACCTCTTTATCCACCAAACGAATCAGGGGAGTATCTGATTTCATTCGTTTACCTTATTACTTTTACATCTTGTTATTTGAACATTGGGGACAATGTTCATCTTAAGTGTAAGGGGGGGTAAAAATACGATACTTTAGAGAATACAATTGCACTTGATTTTTGTTTGTTTAATGGTAGATGTGTAATAAAACGAGATAAATACCTGTTAGGGCAATTTTAGTGCCAAATTTAAAATTTTTTACAACATATAGGAGTGAAACTTTGATCTTAATGAGCGTCTCACGGATAGGAGTTATATGACTAGCACAAAAACCGTACCACTAAAAAAATTTTCCACCCCCAAATATGTGAGGTTCGCCTCTAGAATTGGTAGGAAAAGCATTTATGCTATGATGTGTGTACCGGTAGCACTTAGATTCTA
Source organism: Artemisia tridentata subsp. tridentata (assembly GCA_021014915.2). NCBI lineage: Eukaryota > Viridiplantae > Streptophyta > Magnoliopsida > Asterales > Asteraceae > Artemisia > Artemisia tridentata. Next base: position 11,850,262 of record CP139505.1, on the reverse strand, counting down.
GAACTTGCGTTAGGACCATTCCGAGGCCACAAGTGAGACTACATTCGTGTAGTTAGATTTACTACATGATAAGAGGCATTAGGATTAACCCATTGTTTTACACCTGTGTTTTTGTTATAATTACATTGGCTACATTGGTCAAGTAATTCTCCCACACCTTTTGCGTTGTACTCATTTTTAGTACACGATACCCCTAGTACAACCCTCAGAGCCTATCTTTTCGTTTCGACCTTTAAGCATTTTACTTAAAGGAAGAATTTGTTTACAACCCACTTAAATGTACACCCAAATCGCCTTAGCCTACCTTGTATGCACTCATTTTTAGTGCATTATTGTGACAACATTTGTTTAAACCCTTAGTTAATTATCTTATTGATTACATGGTTGCTAAGTCGAGTCATATCCTTGTACATATTGTTTTGGGACGATTAGGACTCATGGGTAAAGTACTAGTGTGATGGAGTAATGGGGAAGAACAACATTATTACCCCCATATGTGCTAAATATTTTAAAAGTACTCCAAGTGTTTCGATTATCTTAATTCGAGTCATTAGAATAGTTATTTGTAAAGTTATGTAAAAGTTCAAGTGTAAGGGGAATGCAACGCCCATATGATGTATTATTTTGGATGGTAGGGCAAGAGTGTATGTAAAAAAAAAAAAAAAAAAAAAAAAAAAAAAAATCAAGAAAAAAAAAAGAGAAAAAGAAAAGTAAAAAAAACATACGGACTGCCATCCCGTTTCATTTTATGTTTATTTTATCTTTTTGTTATTTTCTTTCATTAGCTTAAGTCGAGTCTAGTCTTGGCTTAGCAACGCCATATTGTGCATGTAATTAATCAAGATCTTTAACTCGCCACCAGTAAAATATCCCTTATCCAACAAATCCGTGTTTATCATATCCCTACACCTCATGTTATAACCCATGTAAAAGCCCTCTTTGATAGTTTATCTTAGGTGCTTACACCTAGTGGAGAAGGTTTTCGATCCTTTCCCAAGCCTATGGTAATCTATTTGCTATGACAGGTAGTGAGAGATATTATCCGTTTTCATTTATGAGATTTAATTTGATGACACCTGAGAGATGTAAGTATCTAAACACTACTTGTGAGGTGCTAGTTTGTAATCTCCGTGCTTATTATGATTAAAATAGAGCGACTATTTATTGTAATTACTTTTATATTAGCATTAAATGACCCCTAACTTGTATTTTGATTAGAATAAAAGCGCATTTGCTTGAGGACAAGCAAATCTCAAGTGCAAGGGTATTTGATGAAGCGAAAAGTGTACCGCTTTTAGGGGGTCATTTAAGCCCTAAATCGTATTTATTTGATCAAATATTGCCCTAAATCGTTCCTTTTGTCATTTTAGGTACTTTGGAGAAGAAATCTGGAAAAGGAAGCATTTTGGACGTTTTTGGAGCATAAAAGTGAAGAAAACGACAAAGTCTCAAAATCGGCTGGAAAAGTACCTTTGACGGCGTCAAGTATTGCTCTTGACGGCGTCATGGCTTGGCAAAAGAGGTGGATATGAAAAATACACATGATAAGCCAGGGAGTTTTGCAATGGAAAGTCTGACGGCGTCACCCTTTAAGGTGATCAAGGCCATCACGGTTTAAGTTAAAGAGGGACGGCGTCAAGCCCATTTCTGACGGCGTCACCCCTTGATAAGCCAGAGCGATTTTTGGAGCACTAAAGAGGGACGCCGTCAAGAAAGCCATCCGGGAACCCTAGACACGGCGAGGTGACGGCGTCAAGATCTACAACGTGACGCCGTCAGCCCCTAAACTCTATATATAGTTTTGCAATTTTTTGTCATTAGTGTGCAACTTTGTGAGGAGAAACCCTAAGACGAATTTCTGCCATTTTTAAGGGTTTTCATACCTTTGGATCTCCCATGTTTAATTGAAGATAAGTAATTGTTTAATCAATCAATATGTCTATGTGTTGTTTGATTATATCTTGTTCTTGTCTTTTAATTAACATGCTAGGCTAGATTTATCTTGTGTTTGCTTAGATCTAATGAAACATAACTATTGATTATTGGTTATTAGTGTGTTATTTATTGTATTGGATGATTGTTTATCGATGTTAGGCTTAAGAAAACTGGCTAACCTCCTATACGGTAATTTGCTTGAACGTCTTAAGAAACATGAACCAATGCGTACTAGGTTTATATGGTTGTATTTAATGCATGAGCGAATTCTAGTGATCCCATGTTAGGAGCTTCCTAGCCGGCTCGACATAGGAGTGAAGTAGGAGCTTGTAGAGTTGGGGAAGTACGTACGCCACCCCACGATTGGTATTAAGGAATACACCCGTCATCCACGCAATTAATACACACTAATCAACCGGTAAAAGATAGTTAGGGAGTAAGGAAATCTAAGTAAACACATTTCTCTCCACATAAGTTTCACAAACCTTTTCATTTTCGTTATTTTATTTTATTTGCATTTGTAGTTATTTGGGTTAGTTGACTAGCAACTAATTCCGCCCACTCTTTCAAAAACCGAGATTTTACTTGCTTTTATAAAAAATATAAAAATACAAAAAGATTCTTCCCTCACCCTTAGACCTATTAGAGTAGTTTTTCAATCCTAACGACACTATTCCCTGTGGAGAACGATCAATCCCCCGTACTTACCACTACACTATACTACATCGGTCAGGTACACTGCCTGGTGGGGTTGTAAGCCTCTTGAGATCCCTCGAGAGGTAAAACCTGTTGTAAGGTCGCAAAACCACGCATCAGTAAACATATAGGAGTCGAAGCTGTCATTCCTTCAAAGGAGATGGTGTAAGGACTAGTTCCCCGTTTTCCTTTCATCAGATCATTTCCCTGAAGATCACGAATAAAGCAGGTTTTCTCCCTAAATGTTACTTCTAAGTCTCCATCGCAGAATTGACCAACCGAGAATAAATTGTGACCCAGACCTTCAACATAGTACACACGACTTATTTCGATGTTCCCGTTTACATAGTCGCCATAACCCATTATTGCGGCGAAGTGGTCATTCCCGAACCTGACCGTTCCTATAAACTTTGCAATGAAGTTTTGGAGAAGTTTGAGATTGCCGGTCATGTGTCGGGAACAGCCGCTATCAACAATCCATAGAACGATTTGAACCACCTGCATCACAATTAGTAGAAACAGATGGAGTAACGGTTGGACCCGTTGGGTTAGAAACACATGATTAAAGTATCTTAGGTACCCATTTAAAGTTTGCTATGTTCTCTAGCCAACGTTGCCATTTCCTACTACTTTCTGCTTTCTTCCTAAGGAATTTGCTAGGTGTTTTGATCTTTTTGGAATTTGTTAGAGGTGCAACTATGGTCTGCTTTGAAACTTCTAGTGGAGGAGTCCCTAAGATTGATTTGGCAACTGTGTTAGACTTAGGGAGGCCACTAGTTCGTTTCACATTTCTCTTTAGCAAGGTTTTAGCAACACATTTTTGATGATTTCCAAATAAGATACTAGTATGACAACACACACAAGAAACATTAACATCATTCATAACTATTAAAGATTCAGCATTCATTACATCTTTTGTAGAATTACACTTAACCAAGCTAGATTCTATTTTGGACATAACATGCTTCTTATTCTCACTAGATGCATTAACTTCTACTTCTCCATTCTTAGATGTTCCACTCTTAGGTAGCCAGATACTAGTCTTCTTTGGTCTTTTTGTGGTGTTTGATCTTCTACCCTTAGATGTGTCAACTAATCCTGTGGAAGATGAAGTAAGAGCATTAGTGGTTGTCTTTGATGATGCATTCTTAGGTACGCTGTCTACTTTTTGCATCGTTGGTACATTCTTATGAACTTTGGTTTTGCCTGTTTCTAAAACTTTGATTTTCTTCTTCAGATCAACAATGATGTGTTGGAATTCTTGATTTTGTGAATCTAATTTTCTGTTGAGACGGACTGTGTCATTCCTGTTTTGAAGAATCTCGTCGAGTTCCTTTTCATTTTGAAACAGTTTAAGTCTTAAGAAAGCCTTTGTTTCCTTATTAAATTCAGGAACATGACTATTTTGAAGTGATAAAGATCCTATGAGATTTTGAAATTTTAGTTCAAATTCAGCACTTTGAGTTTGACACCAATCAAGTCTTTTTTGAAGATTAAAAACTTTGTTTTCCACATCATTGTTGATTTGTCGAAGATCCTCATTCTCTTTCACTAGATTCTTAATTTCTATTTGCAACATCTTTGTATCAACAACATGATTTTTCAAAAGACACTCATTACCAGATTCATAAAGTGCATTCATCAACACAGAAACAATGTCACAAATAAGAACATTTTGCAAGAGTCGATCAACATCATTTTTCAAAGATTGTTTGCGAAGATTTTGTTTATGAATTATGACTTCTTTTGCTTTGAAAATGTCCTGCATAGATACCATTTCTGTCTGTAAATCCTCTTCCCATTGAGTTGCACATTTTTTCAGATGATTGACATGAGGTAAAATTTTGTTTTGAAGAACATCTCGCTTTTCTTTCTCCATAGGAGAGGAAAAAGCAGAGACGGTGATTTTTGAGTTGAACTCAATTTCATTTTCTAAAAATTTGATGTCCTCCATAAATGTCTCAAAATATTTAAGAGTTTTAAAAACTGTAGGCATTTCTGGATTAACATCTTCCTTTGTCAAAAAATCTGAGATTTGTGCAACTGTTTGGGACACAGAATTTACTGAAGAAGAAGTATTCATGTAGGTTTGTAACAACGTTTGTTCTGGTTTATCTTTTGGTGGCACAAATGATTTGCTTATATGAGGTCTTGCGTTGTAATCATAATCCTGTTTTGAAAAATCTTTTGCTTTTGAGGGATCTCCGATTGAAAGATTTCTTTTTGATCGACTCTCAAACTTGTTTGGACGTTCAAGATCATCAATTTCCTCATCATTACCATATATATCATCTTGCCCAAAAGTGTCATCAAACAATAATTGTGCATTGTATAACTTGGGATGATTACTGAGTGCTTTTGAGAGATTACGTGGGTAATTACTTCCAAGGGCAAATCCGTGTCCTTTCGGATTTGGTTTTACCGTTAGTTGTTGGATTTGAGTGATGGATTCACCATTTTTATACACAATTTTTTGAAATTCTTTAATTTGTGCTTCCAAGGTGACGATATCCTCAAGATATGAATCAACACGTTTGCTGCTGGCTTGCTTTTCCTCAAGAAGTTGATTGTGAGAAGTTAAAAGCTCAGATTGAGTTTTTAACAGCTCAGAATTTAAGGAATCAATTTGTTTTTTAAATTCAAATTGATCCTTTTCTTTTTGAGAGAGAAGCTCAGCCATAGAATCGGTTAGTTCACATACTTGGTTTTGAAAATCTTGAACTTTGACATATTCTTTTTGGAAAGCGATTTCAAAAGATTCTTCACGTTTTTCTTGTTTTTGGTATCCAGAAAGTTGTTGTTTATAGCACTCATTATCCCGAGATAGTACTGCAATTTTGGCTTTTAAGGTTTGATTAAGTTCATTGCACTTGTCTATTCGTGATTGGGTGGACATTATTAAGGCCTGAAGCTCCGAATCTTGATTAGTCAAATGCTCATTTTGTTCAATCTGATCATGATTGTCATCTTCTATTAGATCATCAAATGAGACAACTATTCTATCATCATCAAATGATATATCAGTGTTGATTTGAGTATCTAAAGGAGATGAGAATGGTGAACCATTTTGAACAGAATTTTCACTTGAGGATGAAGATGCGGAAGGTGAAGCAATCTCATGTAGTAAACATTGTGGATCATGTACCTGAGAAAGACCGTCAGTATCGTAGACCGGGCCTGTCTCGGACATATTCATTTCCTGCATATTAGCCATGAGCATTACAGCTGCGTTTGCCTCAAGATCTTCCATATCATCTTCTGAGTCTGCATTTGCCATGAAGCTGTTTTCTTTCACATTCATCAAGCTTGCTTTCTCATCCTTAAGTGCCATCAAGAGAGCTTCTTTGTGATATGCACTGCCCATAGTACGAGGCTTTGGACATGCAGTAGCCATATGACCATTCCCTCCACAGTTGTAGCATGTGATTGAAGTATTTGCAATGCCTTTTGATTCCTTTCCATTCAATTGATTCCTGTTCTGATCTGCCCCCATATAATTCCTATTACCCCCAGACTGAAACCTTTGTTCTCCAGCTTGAAACCTTTGTGACCCATATCCTCCTCTGTTCCCTGAACCAAATCTTCCTGATGATCTGTTCTGAATTTCTACCAGACCATCATTAACAACTGCCTGATTCCTTGTGTTTGAAGATGAGCGAAGGCGGTTGTTTGATTTGTTTGTGAATTTTCCAAATGCTTTAGCAATCAACCCAAATGCTTCATTGAGGGAATTGAAAGCTTCTTCTTCTTCATCATATTCACTGTTTGTGTAAAAGTTGGAGTCAGTGTTGTTATAGGTTACCATTTGGTTTCCTGATTGTGGAGATGGTGCTTCATATGGGACAAGTTGGTTTTGAGGATGAAAGCTTGATTGATAAGATGAGTTTCCAAATTCCTGAGAAGGTAGAGAGAAGTTTGGTTGAGCCATTAGTGCAAGTGAATTAGGTTGTGGTCCTGGTATGAAACCTCCTCTTGCTGCTACTTCTTTGTCCACCTCTGATTGATGTTGTTTGAGAAAATCATAAATCAATCCATATTTGATCTCACCAATCTTCTTTGATTGCCTAACAAATGTTGCATATTTCTGCCATTCAGGACCTAGGCGTCCCAGAAATTTGGAGTTGATTGCAATCCTTGGAAACTTCATGTCATGACGATCAAGGTCATTAACAACATTGGTGAAGCGGTGGTAGTATGATTCGATTGTCTCTCCCGGTTCCATAACAAAATTGTTGAATTCCATGTACAATTTTGATTCAAGGTCTTCCTGATTGAGCTCTGTTCCTTCCATCAGAAGATGCACATGCTCCCACAGGTCCTTTGAAGTCTTCTGAGCATCAACACTTCGATAGATGGGATTTGGAATTCCCTGAAGGATGAATGCCATTGCCATTCCATTTGCTTCTTGTTGTAAGGCTTGTTCGGTTGTATAGCTAGAAACAGCAACGGGAGTAGATGTTTCTTCTCTTTCAGGAGTTGCTGGAACAACAATTACTGGTTCAGGAAAGGGCCCCACAGTGATGACATGCTTCAAATACGGTCCATGGGGTTTGCGGAGTTCAATGAATCGGAGAAACCTACTTGCCCACTGCACATAGTTTCCAGGTGTTAACATGGGTGGAGTATCTTGATTTCCAGCCTCATGACGAGATTGCTGACTGCTTATAGCTTCACACATCTTATGAAACCAGTGAGGTTCTCTGGATACTGAAGGATTGTTCTGAAGGTAATTTTGTTGCATTATTTGTTGTGGAGATAGTTGTGATGGAGGAATGAATTGATGTTGTTGCACAAATGCATGATGTTGTGGATATTGTTGAGGAAATTGTTGTTGTTGTTGAGAGTATTGTTGTTCTTGAGGATATTGCTGTAGCTGGTAGTAGTAATTAAAGTGTGGTGGTTGAGACATCGTGTAGTAGCTTGTGACGGTTAATGATCTTTAAAGGATAAAGACGGTTGTTGTTTGGAAGATTAGAAACTTGATTAGACTTGTAAGAAATCCAAGAAAAATTTTCTCGTTCGATCAGGTAATCACGTTCGACTAAGTTCGTTCGATCAGGTAAACTTGTTCGACTATCTCGTTCGATCAGGTAAACTTGTTCGACTATCTCGTTCGATCAGGTAAACTTGTTCGACTAGTTCGTTCGATTAGGTATTCTCGTTCGATTAGAACTGCTCGTTCGATTAGGGTTGCTCGTTCGATTAGGGTTGCTTGTTCGATTAAGGTTGCTCGTTCGATTAAGGTTGCTCGTTCGATTAGGGTTGCTTGTTCGATTAGGTTACTTCGTTCGATTAAGTAACTCGTTCGATCAAATTTGCTCGTTCGATCAAGTAAGTTCGTTCGATCAACAAGCTCGTTCGATTAATTGGAAGAGTAAGTCTAACTCGACTACCCTTTTGCTCGTTCGACTGAATGCTCCTTCGATGAAGTATCCTCCTTCGATCACCCTGCTCGTTCAACTAAAACACCTCGTTCGACTACCCTTTCTCGTTCGACTAAAATACCACGTTCGACTACCCTTTCTCGTTCGACTAAAACACTACGTTCGACTACCCAAGCTCGTTCGACTGATGAACAATATTAACTCGGATGAACAGTAACTAGTCTAACAATTCGGATTTCTTAATTTTTTTTCTTAGATCTAACCTTCTAACAACCTAAATTACCCCTAGGCGAATGATACCACTTGATGTTTTATACTTTTATGAATTAAGCTACCACTAATTACCTCCTAATTACCTACTAGATTTAGAGAGAGAAAGCTAGAGAGAGAAAGAGATGGAAGGGAGATGATTACACACACTTAATAATAAAACTTCTTAATTCATCAACCAACCACCCTTTCCCTAAGGAGGGAAGAGGTATTTATAGTTTTACATTGTAGAGGGCATGTAGCCCTAATTCTCTTAACTAATACATCATTAAACATAATAAAATAAATAAACGACACAGCCCATGGGCCTTCTACACGGGCTGGGCCTAATAATAAACCTAAAGGCCTGAGCAATCTTAATACAACATGATCAATACTTGAATAATACAAAAACTGTTTCCCAACAATGGTAGTATCAACTTTAATAGTGTCATAATAATCACAAATCCTTTCAAAGCAAAGGCAAATTCATTTTAGTTTCTTAGACACAAGTCAAGATCACATAATTTATTAAAACATTAATTATCATAACTGGTGCTCATGCTTTTTATAAACAAAACATACAAACTCGTAAATGTATGTATGCATACTTTCTTTTACAATAACATTATTATTCTAAAATTACTTGTAATTGGAAGTTTACCATTCAAACGTAAATTAACCATGGTAGTATCAACTTTACCATTCACATGTTTAAGATACTAGTAATCTACAAAAAAGCATTCATGCTTAAGGAGTCACATTTCATTAAAGACAAAGCAATATAACAATTAAACATATATGAACTATCAAAAGTTTTTTCAAAAAACCAAGTATACAAACTCTATAAATTGTATACTACAGTTTGTCAACGTTTAGGACATTCTTATTTTAATATTACTAATTGTTATCATCAATCCACTTATATTTCATATAACATATCAACAATTCATGCTATTTAATAATCTTTTACGAGTTAGTATAGAAATGAAAAATAAATCACCTAGTCATTTGCAAGTGTTAGGCGGACATAACTCGTAATTATTTCATTTTACATATTAATATTAAAAAACGAACCGTTTCTTTACTGTAACCCTTCACATTTAGTCATTGAGATATAATCATGAATATTAAAACATTGAATAAATGCAAATATGTATGTCTATATAACGATAACGGTCTATCAAATAATAAAGTTTCATAAACAAATGTAATTAACATCATCATTTTCCTTCTTTCTTCCATGTTGTTATGTAATGAGACTAATTACACGAGTTCAATCCAAGTGTAAATTTATACATGCTTAATAACCATAAAATCTACAAGTTTTATTTGAACAAAACAAAAAATACACCAACAGTTTTACGTCAATATTCAACTGTACTTGGAAAGCAAACATATTGGGATTTTCATTCTGAAGTGTTTATCCCCTAGTGTAATTAACATACCATGCTAGCTCTTTTCTTATAAATGATAAATGGATTCTAGTGTGTTATGTCATCCACCCGATGATACAAAGACCAAATATCTAATATCAACCAACTATGTTGCACTACGAGTTATTAATATTCTATTTTAATGTCTTTAGATGATTTCACTTATGAAACAAATCAGGTTAATATCTCTTCCGCAAATCATAATGTTTTTTTTTTAAAAATATTATGCCTCGTTATTAGCCTCTAATAGTAAAGCGAATCTAACTTAAGATTGTAGGTAATATGTGTATCGCTACTAGAGACAAACAACTAATAAGATGATAATAATAAAGAAAAGTAAAGTGTAGAAAACGATACCGTAATTATTTTGATAGTTGAGACACAAAAACACAAGGAAATGTTGAGGCCGGTGATGCTCACAGTTTTCTTAAGACAGATTCGTCCTCTCCACGATGCTTGAGAATCGTGAACGTCTATCTCCCAGGATACAACAACAACGGATAACTCCGTTAGCACAAACGGGTTATCAAGGCGAACCAAAACCGTGCCTTCCCTCTATTAAGAACCGGATACACAAGAAATATGAATGGTAACACAAAAAGGAGATGAGTCAAGAGTTGTGTATTTTTTGGGTGTTTCTTGGTGTATGGAAATGAGAGAAGAGCTCTCGACTAATAGTGAAAGGATGTCAAGAAAAAAGGTCAACTAATTAATCATACTAATGGCTCATGAACGCAAAATTAATTCAGTCGTTACATATGACCACACATTAACTTTTGTTTTAATAACCATTAGTGCATTTGATGATCATCAATTATCATTCAAACTCACTATTATGACCAATTTTTCTAACACTCGTAACTTTAATTTAATAACTATAACATGGCAATAATATGATGTCGATAGTTGGACAACTAGACCTTAAACTCGGGCTAGATTCGTGGAAATCTTTTATAATTGGGCTCGTTATTTTCATAAATTATTCTCTAGAACCTTTTCTAGAAGTAAATGTGCCAATATAAAGACTACTAATGTCATAAGATACAGAAATGCAACAAGTGTGAAGGAAAGAAGTGGTCAGTGAAGGTTTAAAGGTGACAGACGTGTGAAATTAATTAAAGGCAGGCGGTCAATAGTGTCATAACTCCCTTTGACGCACAAAAAAGCGGAGAAACGGATCAACACGAAGCATATTAAAAACCCGACTTCTTTAGGAAAGCAAAGCAACCCTTCTTATACCTTTTTTATAGTTTGTTCACAATGAATGAGCCGAAATTGACTAATAATACAAATAACATCAATCGAATAAAAGTTTAAGACTTTATTGTTAAAACACATTATAAACCAAAAAATCTTGCTAGTCTCGCCTGTGAGCCAATTACCATGTAAAGCGAACCACCATCGGCACTTAAGACTTTACAAGATTATACTTTATAATAAATCAAATTTCATATTTATTAGTCCGTTTTATTTTCTTTTCCAAAAACACCATTTGCTTTACGTGTTAAACAATAATAAAGCAAAAAAATTAAATAATAAATAAACGACTAATACAATTAACAATTAATAACATGGGTAATTTAAAATCAACTAACATGTACTCTTTCCGTCTCAATTTTATTGTCACTTATTCCTTTTTCGGACGTCTCAAAATTATTGTCACATACCCAAAATAGAAAGTGAATATATAGTAGAGTTTGGTAAAGTTTACTATATTACCCTTGGTTGAAATTAATATTGCAAACTTTAAAGAAGTGTTAATTAATTGGTTAAGGGTAAACTTGTTATTTGGCAAAAAAGTAAGAGAGAGAAAGTAGTGATAGTGACATTTTTCTAAAAAAATGTATTTTTTGTCAGGTGACAATAATTTTGAGACGGAGGGAGTATATATTTAGCTAAAGCTTTCACTTGTTTTCTATCAAGGTATAAGTGGACCACATACATCGATAAATCGATTACGTAAGTCATACGTTAAATATATACAATAAAACACATAAGTTGATTCAATAACGATACATACGGGGTCTTTCCCAATTTTAAAATAAATTAAATATTAGGTAATTAATGTATCATACAATTTTAATTACTAATAATCCCTGATTAATTTAATATATCAACCAATTAGGCATGTAAAACCAATTAACAATTAATTCAAGTAATATCATATATCAAGATTCATAGATCCATGACAAAACATGCATGTTTTTATCATGGATCTCATATAATCACATATTAACACTTAATAAAGGTAACAAGATCATTTTAACGTCATATAATCTTAATTATACGTTATTTAACACATAAGATTTCATGCAAAACTTGGATTAGGGTTTCATTAACTTTTAAAACTTAAAATCTTTTTTTTTTTTTTTTTTTTTTTTTTTTTTTTTTTTTTAAATCGTACGACCCAAATTATTGTTTAAAAAAAAAACAAAAACAAAAATCAATAAAACCTAGCTTGCATGCAAAAATTGACCAATTAAATCTTAACGTTTTTTAGGTAATCAATTATACTATATAACGGCTCGTGATGCCACTGTTGAAATATGTAATCCGTATTATCAAATAATAGCATATAATTAATCACAAGTACATAGCGGAATTAATAGATCATATAGTGCATAATTAATTAACCTAAAAGAAAACGTACCTCTTTAGCTTCCACGCGAATCAAGCAATCAAGAAAATCACAAACCCTAAACTTAGGGTTTAGTAAAATCGATTTATAATGAAAATCGATTAGCAACACCACCAAAAATCTAATAAGGATTTCTCTACGATCTTGCATACGCGTATTATAGCAATTCAATTAAAATGCTAGTTGCTTAGATCACAATAACTAACCAGTTACTTTGGTTTCGTTCAAAATCATTTGCAAACCCTAATTGATTTGTAGTTCAATGGATTTAAACAAAAGAGGGAGAAAGAAGAGAAAATTGGCTAGCTAGGGTTTCACAAGATTACCACACAATGAATACAATGGCTTGTATTTATAGTGTGTTAACTTAGAGTCCAAGTTTGATAAGGATTCCCCTATGGGAAACTTATGGCCGATCGGTTCTAGCCCAAGGAGAGGTTCTAGAACCTTATCCTTGTCTAGTTTCTCTTTAGTCCCTCTATTTAACATTTAACGTCCGTTAGCTAACTACCGTTAAGATATAACGACCGTTAGTCTTTATTGTGAAATAATAACTAAAATATAACTATTATATATTAATTATTATAATTGAATCTCATACGCAACACGTGCAAATCAAATAGACTCGAGTTCGAAACCGAAAATACGTTATACAATATGTTCACAAAACTAACAAATAGTTGGTAACATTTGTCATGTGAAGAACAAACAACAATGAAGAACAAACAACAAGTGAGTAGTTAATAAACACAAACTTTCTTATTTAACGAAAAAATGCATTAAATAAAATGACAAATTATTATATTTGATAATAGTTTTCACATAAATTAATCAAAATATTCCTTTTATTAAGATATTAACACATGATTAATGGGCACATGTTAACAAAACTCATATGATATTTATGTTTTTTAATAATGATATATATGCAATTATGAGTTTTGCATGGATATATATGCAATTTTGAGCTTTTTTATAAGGATATATATATATATTGAACGGCGACTTTCATTTTTTGAATTGGAGTCGCACCCGTCACATCGGCAGGCCCTCATCCACCACGTACCCAGACTATGTTGTCTGAACCGGGTTCACGCTGGCGTAGTGGGGACTCTTAACGGCGTCTGCCCAGAAACCGTACCGCGTCCACACGAGTTTCCTCGCTGGAGTAACGACCGGATGAAAACCGGGGCCGGCTTGGATTCGAACTTGCGCAATATTGGCTCACAGACTCTCCTCTTCATTGCCTAATACCAACAGAGATTTGTGACCCTCATGTGAGAACTTTCCGGCAGGTCACCTAAACCGGTACTACTCTCACACGAGCACGCTTAACCATCAAAGTGATTACCGCTACACCACAAAACCGTTGATTTTTATAAGGATATATATATATATATGCAATTCCTTCTAAAATAAAAGCAGAAAGTCGGATGTGTGACAAGACCGACAAAATAATAACTATGGCAGTCGATAGTTATTTTCATTAATTCGTGGAAATCTTTCACGTTGCATATAATTGCGCTCGTTATTTTCATTAATTATTTTTTCTAGAAGTAAATGTGCCAATATAAAGACTAAATATAATGGAGGAAGCACTCTCTCTCTCCAAAATTTTAAAACTTACAAGAAATTAAGCATGGTTTACAACACTTTCATGCACATAATTTTCAGACTTACAACAAAATAAGCATAGTGTACAACAAAATAAGCATGGTGTAATTTTCAGACTTACAACATTAATGCTATTAAAGTGGTCAATGTTATTAATGACTATAATGACTACTACTTACAAGAAAAGAAACATAGTGTACAACACTTTAATGCACATAATTTTTAGACGTACAAGACAAGAAGCATATTGTACAACAAAACACCACATTAATGCTATTTAATGTAGTCAATTAATTAACTGGTCAATAAATACAATTAATACAGTTATTAAAACACCCCTTACATAAGAAATACAAATTATCAAGCATATTGTACAACCAAATTAAACACAATTCCTACATTAAATTTGACTAATACAAATAATAAAGCACATTATACAAATACTCAATCCCAAACGGGCAACGGGCCAAATGGACTTGAGCCCGAACGGGCGCAGGCCAAACGGGCTCGAGCTCGAACAGGCACGGGCCAACGGGTTCGAGCCCGAACGGGCACGGGCTATACGAAATTCTTGATATCCGTAAATTTATTGTCAAAAAGAACATAATTAACTAAAATACATGATTCACTGGAAAATTTTATTTCAGGGTATCCGCCGCCGCAACGCGCGGGTACCCTGCTAGAAGTAAATGTGCCAATATAAAGACTTAAAAGTGTGAAAGAAACAAAGTGGTCAGTGAAGGTTTAAAGGTGACAGGCAGGTGAAATTAATTACTCCAAAGGAAGGCGGTGGATACATTTTTTGCGTTACGTGACCCATAAAACGACAAACAACTTCCACCTAAACAAAAATACAAAATCATCCCACTTATTGATTTACCGTACGGATATTTTTATGTGTCCGCCACCAAAGGCCAAAGCCACGAAATAATTCTAAACCCATGGATGTTTTGGATGTTTGCTTAAAGTGGTCACACAATTTTATGTCTACTTCTTGGATATTGGGCGTCGGTAACGTACATGAGATGAACACGATATGGAACTCATATCGTGCGAGAACATCGCCGCCACTAACATGGTATGAGGCATGGTATGGATTTTACAGGATCAAACCACGCACGAGATGGAGAGAAAAATTGGACCGTTGGGTGTCTAACGGTTATTTTTTTATTTTATTTTATTTTTTTTATAATTATAGTGAGGTATGGGATGTAGTGTTGTATAGTGATGTCAACAAAATTTAGGAGTGTGATATGAAAAAGTAAAGGAATGAGGTGACATAAAAGGATTGGTTGAGAGTGTGGTATGAGATGCAGTGTGAATGATGGGTTGCCAACCCCCTTATCTAAAATGTGATAATGAAGTTGCAACTTGCAAGTATGGAGATATATCGTAAAAGTTGCCACCTTTTTACTTTATCACCCGATTCAAGTTGTCAAATTTTTGATTATATTCGTATACAAAAGTTCGGTATATAAATTATACGACTGGCATCTAAACTTCATCATCATCGGCGTGTCTTGGATTACAACGATGGAGAAGTCGGTATATGGAATGGTCAACTTGTGGTTTTGGTTGCGTGTGTGATGTTGTTTTTGCATGGTATATTGTGTTTCAGTTGGGTATGTTTGGATTGTGATGTTAGTTGTTTTATCACATTACGTTGATAGTGATGTTGGTAGTGGAGTTAAAAAAGTGATGTGATACTTATTTAGCGGTGATGATGTTGGTTACCACTACGCTCAGTATAAGACCGTAGAGTTCAAGTGCATTGCAAAGATACTTTTGATTACTCGTAACACATTGCTGTAAGTCTTACTTGTCGTCTATGTGAATATGGTTTTAAATTTTTTGATAATAAACCCCAGCTGCCACGCGTGTCACTTCAATATAATCATAGCAAACTATGAATTAAAGTTGTTAATAAATACGGTCCATGCAAAGTTATGAACCGGTAGTTAGCATTAGATGATAACTCATCTAGTAGTTAGCTCATTAAACGCCTCTTATCCGGATGTAATGACATATTTATTCGATATGAGTATAGTATATGACACTTGTTACAGTTCTAACCCGACAAACTCTTATTGTTCTATCAAATTCAAAATAAACCAACTCAGTGGATTATTGTCTCGTCTAAGAGGGTTCACCTATTCACGTATATACCATAACTTGTGCAATGGTAGCAATCAAGTGGTTATAAAGCTCAAAGTTTTAACTTTTAAGTATTCGAATACGCAAAGACAAATATATAAGGCTTTATCATATGTTCATATCCATTGCATCTTATAAATTTTGTGTTTGGGTGTTTGGTCGTACTTCCATCATTTTAAAACATATTGTCGGGTGTTAGCAAAACACTTCGTTAGTTTTATGTATAATGAAATTAATATTTGTATGTCCGGTTTCGAACCCGAGACTCGGGATTGCACACAATACGTGAGAGTTCCATTGGTTTGAATAATTAAATATACATTTTATATTTATATTTATTTATTCATTTCACTAATAACACTTAACGACGGTTAGTACTTAACGGTGTTAAAGATAACGACCGTTAAAGGACTAAAAGTGAAAAGAAGGATCTAGAAACCCACAAGGGATTGTTTGGGCTGCCGATTGACCCATTGTATGGGTGGGTCGGTTTGGGTAGTAGCTTAGGGAACAAGTTTGTGTTTTTAGGGTTTGCCTATAAATACAAATTCACTTGTTATTGATTTTCACCTAATCAAGTATCCCTAACTCTTGCCAAACTTCTCTTCTTTTCTCCTTCTTGCTATACCTTGATCGACCCTCTTTTTAAGTTCATTAGAACTTGGCGATTCAAGTGTTGCAACAAAGTGTTTGGTTTGTTAGTGATCTTGAACCTAGCTTTCCCATTGGAACGCTACTATCGCGTGTGTACAAGAACGAGTGACAAGCTTATTTTAGCTTGTGATTCTTGGTGGTTTTACCTTGTTTGGTTCGACATTTACATAACCCAAATTAGGGTTCTTGTTGTTCTTGATTGATTACGCGATTGAGGTACGTATTTATTTAAGTTAATTAATTACATGTTCATTAGATCTTTCCGCTGCGTGCTTTGTGATGTTTTATGTGTTTATGATTTTAATAGTTCACATATTCCAACAGTGGCATCATGAGCCTCGTTTAGAACTTGTAATTAATTACTAAAACCTAAAAATTGGATCTTTATTAGATACATGCATTTAATTTTCTAGGGTTTTTATTATGAAACCCTAATTTTATATATGTGGATCGATCCACTATTAATGAGTTAGGGTTTATGTTAGTTTTAATTAAAACTTGTTAGAAACCCTAGATTATGCATGGAAAAAATTTTTAGGGATTAATTTGTGAATACTATGTGATGTCACCAATTAATTAAATACGTACTAAATATTAACATATTAATATGGATTGCATGATTATGTGTTAATATGGTATCCATGACAAAATCTTGCATGTTTTGTCATGGTTTGATGTATGGGACGATTTGTATGAATTTATTTGCTACATGTTTTAAATAAATCTAAAATTGGGGAAGACCTCAATATATTAATTAAAAGGTTATGTGCAATGTGGTATCTAACTAACTAAAACTTACGCGGCCAAATTTATTTGGTGCTGTGGTCCATTGGGCACAATGAGCTCGAAAACCAATGGGAGTTTTGTTAGTTACATACATTTAAATTTCACATAGAATTAATAATAGGATTTATTTAAATAAGGTTTGCATGTGGCTATATGATATCGTGGATGATCATATATTTGTTATTATGTGTTTATTTATTTTGTGAATTACTTGATCTTTTGTGTTTTATATTATGATGGATTGTAAACTACAAAAGAGGGTAATTTTTCATAATAAAAAATAAATAAGACTAATAACTATGAAACCTTTGTAGTAATTTTAATTATTGCCAAGTCTTATGTGCCGACAGTGGTTCGCTTCGCACGGTAATTTGCTCCCAGGCGAGACTAGCAATAATAAATTTACTACATTAATAGTTTTAGCAAGAAAATTATATTCTTTTAGTTGATTGATTGCGACTGTATTAAGTGGTCGAAGCGGCGGACCTAAAATTGACAAACTAAAAAGTGGGTTCTAGTTGGTTCGCATTAAATTGTGACCTTAGAGGGGCACGGTTTTAACCAGCTTCGGCGGCTGTCGTCCCTACGCCCGCCTGTGCGTCAATTTTAGACTTACCAAGTACACCACAATTAATACGAAGCATCTTAAGGCAATGTTGTAATTTATTCAACGCCTCAATTAAAAGATTTGATAATTTGAGCTACGAATGAGTAAATGGTTTTGTTTTGCAAATATATATGATACAAAGATGAATGCATGACATCTTTGTACATATTTTTTGATTTAACACATCAAAATTTTATTACCCTATAAATTTAAGTTATATGTCACCCAACTACAAAAAGAAACACCTAAGGTTTCATCCTACATCACTAGCAGCCAAAGCTGAATGTTGATGTTCAAAGGGTGGTCATCTAAGGGTAAAATTGAGTACTTTATTGCTAGCAGCCAAAGCTGAATGCAATAAACCGACGTCAATTTACAGTTTCTTAAGTTGGTTAACTTAATTGGGCACTTTCATTACTAGCAGCCAAAGCTGATGTAATGGAACGGCGCCAAGGCATAAAGAATTGGGGATGAAACATGCTTACATTTTGCAACTGATGTTGGCAATATAAATGTAAGTCCCAAGATTTCTAGGAATTGCAATTTGACATTGGCAATTGGGTGATCCCGTACCTTTTTGAGCACTTTTATTACTAGCAGCCAAAGCTGATGTAATGAAACGGCGTCAATTAGGATCCTAGTTTTCATAGAAAATTAAATGGTTTTTAAACCAATGGGTACTTAATTTTCTTGAAATGTTTATTATCGAAAGTACTAACTTTTGAACTTTTTCTGTAGAAATGGCCCAACCCGGAAACTCGTCAAACATGACTTCCTGTTTCAAGATGATGCTTGAAAAGGAAAAACTGACTGGGACTAAGAATTTTAACGCTTGGTATCGCAATCTAAGGCTTGTTCTTAGGATTGCCAAACGTTATGAATGTCTTACTGAGGTTCTTCAAGAAGCTCCTCCTGCTACCTCTTCTAATGAAATACTTAGAAAGTACACTGAAACCTATGACAGGCACAATGATGCGGCCTGTCTCATGCTATCGGGGATGGATGATCAACTGGTCAAACAGTTTGAAAATTATAGCCCGAAAAACATGATTGATGAACTGACACGTATGTTTCAGAAATCACCAATGGCTGAGTTGTATGATATACTTGACAACTTGGGCAAGTGTAAGCAGGATGCCACAACACCCGTAAGTGATCATGCACTTAAAGTAAAAGGTTATCTTGACCAACTAGATGAACTTGGTTGTGGGTTTGTGGAAGACGTTAAAGTTGGCCTCATCAACAGATCCCTCAATGAGGAATTATATGGTGATTTTGTGCGCAACTTTAACATGCATTGCAAGGGGAAGACATTTTCTGAATTGCATGCAATGCTTATTGAGCATGAGAAGTCCCTCACTAAGAAAGCTCCTACACCTGCTGTTATGGCAATAAGAGGTGGTAGAGTAGCTAAGCCCGGTAAACCGAAACATGTGAACAAGAAAGGAAAAGGCAAAGCTGACAAGGGCAAGCAGATTGTGACCTATCAGCAAAAGCCGAAGAAGCAGAATCCTCCTCCCAAGAAGGATTATCCCAAGAAGGATGCGGCTGCTTGTCACCACTGTAACACTCCTGGACACTGGAAGCGTGACTGTCCATTGTTGCTTGAGGAGTGTCGCAAAAATAAGAATGCCAAGGCTGGGCAGGGCGCCAGCACTTCAGGTATTTTTATGGTTGAATTATTTTCTTTTCCTCGTAAGCAAAATGCCTGGATATATGATACAGGATGTGGTACTCACATTTGTAATACATCGCAGGGGCTTAGAGGAGCAAAGAAGCTGAACTATGGGGAATGCTACTTGTACGTGGGAAATGGAATACGTGCAGCAGTAGAAGCCATAGGGACTTTTGAGCTAGTTTTACCATCTGGTTTAATTTTGGTTTTAGACAATTGTCATTACGCACCTTCTATTGTTAGAGGTGTCGTTTCAGTTTCTTTGTTATTGGATTTGGGTTTTAAGCATACTTTTAATGATAATGGAATTTCTGTTTCTCTAAATTCTGTTTTTTACTTCAATGCCATTTCATTAAATGGTGTGTTTGAAATTGACATGGAAAACCATGTATCCAATAAAAATAATTCTATGTATAGCATCGGGAATAAGAGAGTCAAGTCTAACTTGGACTCGTCTTATTTATGGCACTGCCGTCTTGCCCACATAGGTAAGAATCGCATGGAAAAGCTGCAACACGATGGGCTTTTAACTAATATCAATGATGATTCAGTTGATAAATGCGAATCTTGCATATCTGGAAAGATGACAAAGAAACCTTTCCATAGCAATATGGAGAAGGCTTCGGATCTACTTGGATTGATACACACGGATGTGTGTGGTCCACTTAGACATGTGTCTAAACGTGGTGCTGTCTACTTCTTGACCTTCACGGATGACTATAGTCGTTATGGTTATGTTTATTTACTTAAACATAAACATGAAGTCTTTGAGACATTCAAGGTCTTTAAAAATGAAGTAGAATTACAACTCGGAAAGAAGATTAAGGCACTTCGATCCGATCGTGGTGGTGAATACTTAAGCCAAGAGTTTAAGGATTATCTGGGTGAGTGTGGCATTGTGCAACAACTCACTTCTCCTTATACGCCACAACAAAATGGTGTATCTGAAAGGAGAAATCGTACTTTGTTAGATATGGTACGATCCATGTTTAATCTTACAACTCTTCCCTTATCCTTTTGGGATTATGCTCTTGAAACGGCTGTTCACGTGTTGAATAGGATTCCAACTAAGAAGGTTGATAAGACTCCATATGAAGTATGGACTGGAAAAGCTCCCAACTTTTCTTACTTAAAGGTCTGGGGTTGTGAGGCGTTTGTTAAACGTGACTCACCTGACAAACTCCAACAAAGATCTGTTAAGTGTATCTTCGTAGGATACCCTAAGGAAACGAAGGGTTACTACTTTTACTTCCCACCTGAAAATAAGGTCATCGTGGCTAGGTACGGTGATTTTCTTGAAGATAATTTAATATCTCAAGAAATCAGTGGGAGGGCATATGATCTTGAAAATGATCATGAAGATACTTCACCTTCTGAAAGCACTAACACACTTCCTGTGGAACCAGAAAGTTTAGGTCCTCCACCTGAAGTTGAAGTGGTACCCGTCCGTAGATCTTCAAGATCTGCAAAGGCTCCTGAGCGTCTATGTTTGAACATAGATGATGAGGAAACTATACTATTGGATCAAACTGATGAGCCAACTAGCTATAGAGCTGCCATTATTAGTCCTGAAAAGGAAAAATGGCAGACTGCCATGGATGGGGAAATGCAATCCATGAAAGATAATCAAGTCTGGACTGAAGTAGACCTTCCACCCAATGCTAAGGTAGTTGGGTGTAAGTGGCTATTTAAGAAAAAGACTGACATGGATGGCAATGTGCACACCTATAAGGCTCGTTTGGTAGCTAAAGGCTTTACCCAAACATACGGTGTTGACTATGAGGAGACCTTTTCTCCTGTGGCCGACATTAGAGCTATTAGGATTCTTATAGCCATAGCTGCCTACTATGACTATGAGATTTGGCAAATGGATGTCAAAACCGCCTTTCTGAATGGTCGCCTAGATGAAGATATCTACATGGCGCAACCTGAGGGGTTTGTGAATCCAGAATTTCCTGAGCGTGTATGCAAACTTCAAAGATCCATTTATGGATTGAAACAAGCATCCAGGCAATGGAATAAGAAATTTGATGAGGAAATCAAGAAGTTTGGATTTACTCAGAATTTCGATGAGCCATGTGTATACCACAAAGTTAGTGGGAGTAACACTGTTTTCCTTATTCTATATGTCGATGACATATTAATCATGGGAAGTGACATACCAAGCCTTAATGAAGTTAAGGAATATCTTGGTAGTTGTTTTTCCATGAAGGATTTAGGGGAAGCAGCGTATATCCTTGGAATCAAGATCTATAGAGACAGATCTAAACGGTTAATCGGTTTAAGTCAAAGTGCTTACATGGATAAAATATTGAAGAGATTCAATATGCAGAATTCCAAGAAAGGATATCTGCCCATGCAAGTGAAACATGAATTGAGCAGTGAAATGTGTGCTTCTACACCTGGAGAGGAAGCATACATGAAGAATGTTCCATATGCTTCTGCAGTTGGTTCTATCATGTATGCTGTTAGATGCACAAGGCCAGATGTGGCATTTGCTCAAAACATGACCAGTCGATATCAGCAGAATCCAGGAGTAAAACACTGGAAAGCTGTAAAGGACATTCTTAAGTATCTAAGGAATACTAAAGATATGTTTCTTGTTTTCGGGGGAAATCCAGACGCAGAACTGAATGTTACAGGTTTCTGCGATGCGTCCTTTCAGACTGATAAAGATGATACGAAGTCTCAGACGGGTTACGTTTTTGTCATAAATGGAGGAGCTGTGGACTGGAAGAGTAAGAAGCAGAGCATAACGGCCATGTCTGCTACAGAAGCTGAGTACATTGCTGCATCGGAAGCGGCACAAGAAGCTGTTTGGATAAGGAAATTCATTAAGGATCTTGGAGTGATGCCTTCAATAGAATTACCTATAAATGTATATTGCGATAACTCTGCTGCAATTACATTCGCCAATGAACCTGGAGTTATGAAAGGCGCCAGACACTTTAAAAGGAAACTTCACTATGTTCGAGAACAAGTTGATGATGGTGAAATAAAAGTACTCAAAGTTCACACAGATAACAATCTGGCTGATCCTTTCACGAAGGCATTACCTAAGGAGACATTTAATCGTCATGCTCAGGGTATTGGTCTTCGTTTAGCAGATAGTTTCATGTAAATCTGTTGGATTAGTATTTCGATAGGGACGTGTAAACAATTATTGTTTTAATGAAATAAAGTGCGGATAACGTTTATTATCATTATTAATATTTGTGTCCTATATTTGCATGTTTAAATCCATGAGTAATTTAATTATTCTAAATAGTCCGTTGTCAATTAATAATATGGGAATATTATTGAACTAAGACAAATGTGAGGATTGGTAGAATGTACTGTAAGGTTAAGACACCAATGTCACATGATATTCAATATTGGATAAATTGAATATAGGACTTATCCCAACAACATGATTATACTTTATGGATCATAGTCATTAAGTATATCATGAATATTTATCCTCTGACTTGAGATGACAGATAATTGCCGAGGATGTAGCTCATTTTCTGTAAGATAGTCTAACGCTATCCGTAAAAGGTAGTTATAAGGGCTATTTTCAGAAATGATGCGAAGTTCAAGGGTTATGCTCGCAGTCAATAAGGGATTTGTTCCTTCAACTTTGTGTTGAAGTTTAATACTGCTTGGCCACTCGTGTGATTAACAAGATGTTTGCGTGCGCACGCCCAAAGTCTATCTGGAAGACGTTCAGATGTTTTGGTAATCTTGTTCAATTATGTATAAACGAGAAACTACTGTTAATTATGGAATGACAAGATCCATATCCAAATTAACGCAGTATTAGTAACAAAAGGATAAGTATGATGATTATATCATCAAGTGGTTTTTTCCAGGAGAACCACAACTCGGATCGAGCTGGGGGCATTGGGATCTGTTAAAGCTAGACTAGCCCATGTCATTACAATATTAATCATTATCCAAGTGGGAGCTGTTAGTTTTGTGTATAATGAAATTAATATTTGTATGTCCGGTTTCGAACCCGAGACTCGGGATTGCACACAATACGTGAGAGTTCCATTGGTTTGAATAATTAAATATACATTTTATATTTATATTTATTTATTCATTTCACTAATAACACTTAACGACGGTTAGTACTTAACGGTGTTAAAGATAACGACCGTTAAAGGACTAAAAGTGAAAAGAAGGATCTAGAAACCCACAAGGGATTGTTTGGGCTGCCGATTGACCCATTGTATGGGTGGGTCGGTTTGGGTAGTAGCTTAGGGAACAAGTTTGTGTTTTTAGGGTTTGCCTATAAATACAAATTCACTTGTTATTGATTTTCACCTAATCAAGTATCCCTAACTCTTGCCAAACTTCTCTTCTTTTCTCCTTCTTGCTATACCTTGATCGACCCTCTTTTTAAGTTCATTAGAACTTGGCGATTCAAGTGTTGCAACAAAGTGTTTGGTTTGTTAGTGATCTTGAACCTAGCTTTCCCATTGGAACGCTACTATCGCGTGTGTACAAGAACGAGTGACAAGCTTATTTTAGCTTGTGATTCTTGGTGGTTTTACCTTGTTTGGTTCGACATTTACATAACCCAAATTAGGGTTCTTGTTGTTCTTGATTGATTACGCGATTGAGGTACGTATTTATTTAAGTTAATTAATTACATGTTCATTAGATCTTTCCGCTGCGTGCTTTGTGATGTTTTATGTGTTTATGATTTTAATAGTTCACATATTCCAACAAACACCTCGTGCACGATTACATCGTGTACTCACGAGAGGGGCAAACAAAGTAACCGTGTGATAAGTATTACACCACATGACATTGTCATGCCCCCCCCCCCCAAAGAAAAACAATAAGCAAAAGAAAAATGTGGAATAAACGAGAATATAAACCAGCTCACAAGTAAAATATAACACAAGAATAAAAATGAACTAAAATGTACGTTTTTATTAAAAGTTATAAACAAATAAATAAGACATGTATTTCTTTAATATTAGTGGATTAATTAAACAAGATATGTATTTGTGTGACATAAATTTTCAAAACCAAGTTCATTTAGAAGAAATCATGATTTTTAACGAATACACAAAACGACAAAAACCCTGGAACCCCATAGGTCCGGGTTTAACCATGGGGGAAAGTGAAGGTGTGGCTGTTGTGTACCCAATCTTAGATATAGAACCCACTAAACACAGTCGTTTTGTTAAAAACATAACACCCACTACCTTTACCTTCTATCTCCAAAATTGAAGGATACTTACCATACTTCCCAGGCTATTATCAAGATGGTAACTGCCATCGAGTCCTTAATGGATCTTGGGGTAGCTAATAAAATTCTTTAGTATAAGTTGTATACTTTGTCATCATCTAAATTGTTGATTTGATTCTTGGCAATTATCAATGGTTGTAAACAACCTACTCACATAAACTCATGTAAATCTAATCACATCATAAGGGTTAAATTGTATTGCATCTGAAAAATTATATTGCATATGTACATTGCTCTATCTTTGGTGTCATATCAGATTATTGAACTCTAGTAATCTGCTTATAAGGCCACTCACATCAGTTAACTCAGCCTTAAATTTTAAGGCATGTCACGTCAGTTTTTTCACACACTTAACTTAACTCAGCTTTAACCCACACAACAATAACTCAGCTTTAACACACCTTAACTCACCTTTACACATAAATTTTCAAATTCAACCCCTAACTTATAAATTACTTCATTTTTTAAAAACATAACATTTATTAAAACATAACATTACATTCAAACATAACACACTTAAAAAAAAAATTACAACGAAATTAAAAATAAAATAAAAATAACAACGAAAATAAAAATTACAACATAAAAATAAAGACAATCCTAAATATACTGTGGAGGTTGTCCGAGCTTGTATTTTTCCACAATTCGAGCTTTTTCTTGGTTGATATACCACACCACGTCTGGAGGCTGCCCGTCGGTCTTCATCATCAAAAACTTCATTTCTTCTAGCCTTGTTATCGCCTCCTCTTTTTCTTTTGTTGCCCGATACGCGGCTTCAGCCACTTCCCTTTTCGAACGATACTCGGATGTCATACTCTCCACGAATTGCAATGACGAGCTCGTTCCTCCCGTACTCGCTCCCGTGCTCGTTCATCCCGTTCTCTCGGATCGAGCTTTCTTTGCAGCACACCTTCCCATTGGCCTTGGTTGTTCATCCCGACCAAACAACGCCTCATTTGTTTGGCTTGGTTGTTCATCGCCGGTTAAATCAATCCCTTCCGGCGCGTCCCATTTCATATGAGCCCGTAAAACCTACCAAGCCTCATCGTTGCTAAAAGGAGCGGCTTTGTGCTCGTCCCCATACATTTCTCGAGCACGTTTCAGGATATCCAATTCACTTTCCCCACTTTTTTCTTGGCGTTTAGAACGTTTGTAGTACGCGTAGAACTTTGTGCAATCACGGTTCAACGTTCTCCACTTACTTTGAAGCATATCCTTGTTTCTTTGTTGGTAATTGACTCTATTAAACTCATTCTGCACCCGTTGCCAAAACGCATCCCTGCTTTGACCTCGACCCACTTGTGAGTCTTCCGACGCTGCAACATAACACTGAGCAAGCACTTTTTCCTCTTGTGGGTTCCAACGTTTGATCTTGTTGGCAACGGGTTCTTCATCATCATCCGACAAAGGTTCGGGTTCGGGGTTTCTTGATTTTCTAGCCTTTCGTTTGACACGCGAGAACTTGTTTTTCTTTGGAGGAGACGTTGGAGTGTCGGAAACTTCATTGGTTGCGGTTTGAGATTGTTGTGAATTTTGGGTGAAGTGGAGATTGGAGAAATTTGTGTTTAGGTTAGCTTGTTGTTTTTGTTCGAAATATAGCATTTGTTGATGTTGTTGGTAAAGTTCTTCTTCCGACAAGCCAAGTGAGTTAGGGATTAAAGATGAGCCGGCGTTTGGGTTTGAAGATGAGCCGGCATTGGGGTTATTAAACCCGGAGCTTAAGAGATCTAAGAACGATTCGTTCCCGTCATCGTTTAGGTTAAATCGGGACATTTTTTTTTTGGTTGAAGGTTGAAGAAGATAGTGTAATATGTAGTGTATTGAGTTGTGGAAGTGTGAAAAAAAAATATGGTGTGAAATGGTTATTTATAGGGGATTGAAAATGATATATATATATATATATATATATATATATATATATATATATATATATATATAT
The DNA here is from genome assembly GCA_021014915.2 of Artemisia tridentata subsp. tridentata. Classification (NCBI taxonomy): domain Eukaryota; kingdom Viridiplantae; phylum Streptophyta; class Magnoliopsida; order Asterales; family Asteraceae; genus Artemisia; species Artemisia tridentata. Next base: position 11,823,250 of record CP139505.1, on the reverse strand, counting down.
ATATATATATTTTACTTGGAGCCGTTGCATTTCAACGGTAACAAAAGCTAGGGGGCGAAAATGAAAAGTTTTTAAATTGCAACGGTTAGAAAAGGACATAACGAGGGGGCAAAAGTGATTTTTTTTTTAACACTATCTACCCTTAACGCTGCGTTAAGGGTATAACGCAGCCCTTAACGCAGCGTTAACGTGCGACACTCACAACAGGTAACGCCCCTTAACGCAAGAATAACGTGCAAAATTGGTCCTTTAAGGCCGGTTTAACGCAGGCGTTGTATGTGGTCTAAGACCCTTTCCAATGGTAACGCGGATTTGCGTTAAGAAGGAAAAAAACAAAGCTACAGTACCACGTTAAGATGAAGTTAACCTTTGGAAGGGTATGAGTTAAAGCTGCGTTAACGTGCCAAGTTAATGCACTAACGCAGCGTTAAGGCTAAAAAAAAAAAGACTTTAGCCCCTTTTCAGGGTAGTTTGTGTAAACAAATATTTGGTATAAATGTGAGTTAAGGTGTGTTAAAGCTGAGTTATTGTTGGAAGGGTTAAAGCTGAGTTAAGTTAAGGTGTGTTAATGCTGAAGTGGCATGCCTTAAAATTTAAGGCTAAGTTAACCGTTGGAAGTGGTCTAATGTTTAATTGTAGATTGAATTTTTTTGTATGGCAAGAGACAAGTGTTGACATTGATTGATCTTTAGTGTTTTTTTTCAAATGCATAGCAGGTGTTTGATGTAACACCCCAAATTTCGTGATACGCAGCGGAATTCAAACTGTGTGTTACTCGACGACACAACAGTTATAATAATAGAAAACGATCTCTAATTGAGTCGTTTTAAAAGATTTATCATTCGAATTTTATAAATATCAGAGTTTACTAAATGAGGTCCCAGTAGTTTTACAGTTTGTTAAATAAGTTTCGAATGATAATTAGATTTTAGCCTTCTATCAGTATCCGTGCCCCTCCGTGTCATCCTCGTAAATTATGGACCTGAGATAAACATACTAAAAGTGTCAACACAAAGGTTGGTGAGTTCATAGAGTTTATAAGTAAAAACAGTTGATTTCAATAGTTTCAAGTTTGGGCGATAATTGTAATGATTACAAATATCGATAAAATGAATAGTGGGCTACGTTGTTTTACACCCATAGTTTGTTTGTTTGCCCTAAACGGGTCAAAGATTGTGTGAATCCATAGTGTTTGCATGGCAAATCAGTTAAACACAAGTTTCAAGTTTAGTAGACAGTGGGCCCCGTTGTTGCATCCATAAATTCAGTAGTGGCATTACCGTATCACTACAGTACCATAATATTGCTCTAAGCTTCTTGAAACTCAAACGTTAACGTGTGTGATATCATAAAATGATATAAGTTACTGACATTATAAAAATGTAAATAACAAGGCCCTCGGGTAGGAGCTTGCCAACTTTCTATTGTTCTCTCAAATAAAGTGCATTTGGCTATCTATCCGGCTAGCACAAAGGCTATCTATCTGGCTAACACAAATGGGCTGTCAACCTCCAATAGATCTATTCACAATATTCGCGTTCACTCGCAAGTGATTAATGGTTCATGATATGAGGGACTTTTAATGGCAATAGTGGTTAACTTAGGCAATATTAATCAGGATAGCATACAGAAAGTACTTGTGTTCAGTATGTATTAAGTTTCAATAAACAAATAGAGTGTTTCATCAACTGAGTAAATTGTTTATGATAAACGAGTAAAATCCGTAAGTAAAACGAGCATGTATCTCCCCCAAAGAGTTCAAAATAAGAAAAAGAGGGGCTATGACTCACGGTAATCCGTAAAAGTTTAGAGTACTTGTGAAAGTAAATGAAAATAGTTGAGCATGTATCTCCCCCAAAAATAATTCAAAACGTGTAAAAGTAGGGGCTATGAAACTCACAGTAATCCGTAAAAGTTTAGGGTACTTGTGAAAGTAAATGAAAGTAGTTGAGCATGTATCTTCCCCAAAAGTAATTCAAAACGTATAAAAGTAGGAGCTATGAAACTTACGGTAAGCCGTAAAAGTTTAGAGTACTTGTGAAAGTAAATGAAATTAGTTGAGCATGTATCTCCCCCAAAAATAATTCAAAGCGTATAAAAGTAGGGGCTATGAAACTCACCTTGGAGTGTAGTGATGTAAGTAACATAACGGTGCCAAGAAGTATGGCGGAACAATATAAAGAAGTATAACGCAACGATATGGAATCGGCATAACCTAATGAATATAAGCTTGTCTCAAAATCTGACACGCGAAAAGTAATCAAGGCGTATGAGTTTTCAAAATATAATACGTTTTGGCTTTCGTGGAATATTCGTATCAATGTTTGTAAAAAGGTTTTTGTATTATCATTCGTGTGGTGGTTTGAATGTTAAGACTCGAGTACACATACCAAAGTATAAAACATATAGCATACGTATGAAATGAAATACACATGTAAGGATCAAGTAGCAATTAAGTGAAAGATAAGTAGATTTGTTAAGTTTAACTAATAACTAGTCTTAGAAGTTTCAATTTATATGTATTGGTTATTAGGCTTTTTGGCCCGATAATAGTCCAATGTCAATACAAGTTTATTGTGTCTACTATTTTTAGTCCGGCGTAAGTCTAAATAGTCAAAATCACTTACGAGTCCAATATGTCCAATGTATACTTAGTTCGATAAATATTCCATGTTTTTATCCCGTTAACGATTCAAGTTTTAAAATAAACATCTATATAAACCAAAATAAACAAATCAAACACACCCTCGGCTGTTATGTTTTGACCGAGACAAATAAAATCAAGCACAGCCTTTCGAGGGCTCAAATAAGCAAAACAAACACCTTGCGGTGTAGGCTAACTAAACCAAACCCAACACCTTGCGGTGTGGGCTGGAAACAAGCAAAACCAAACGCCCTTTATGGCTGTTGTTTGGCTGGGCAGAAACAACAAACAAACAGCCCCTTTGGCTGTGACAGCAACCAAACCAAACGCACCTTTATGGACTTTAAAATGAGTAATTCAAATAAGCAATCCAAACACCCCTTTATGTTTTTAATAAACCTTTACGCTTATGAAGTATCGTCTTTATAACGTTTCTAATGTTCCCTAATAATTTATAAGTGATACAACAGCATTCGCTAAGGTTTTCAAAGCTCAAACGTACTCGAAAACGCTTAAAAGCACCAATTTAGTTTCCAAACAGCTATGAGTTTGACTTTTTCAGAAAAATTGTCGGAGTTTGACCAAGCTTAAGCTCTCTCGTTTTACACTTTCAGGCTTAAAAATCCCTTGATATTATGTAAAACATAATTTCGGACAACTTTCGTGTTTTACACTTAAGCCGGTTCGGACTAGAAAGGGTCCGAAACCTCATTTTAAAATCAGATCAGCAAGTTAACTTTTATGAGATTGCTGTCAAATTTTTTTGTATTTTGTCAGTCTTAAACCGGCCGTATCTTTTTCGTTATATGTCCGTTTTCGACGTTCTTTATATGAAAATTTATCTATACGAAATAAGCTAGCCAAAAATTAGCCTTTTAGCTTGCCAAAACATTTTTAAGTTACCCAAAACCTATAGTTTAAATTCTGACAGCAAGGATTTTTATCATAAAACCATAAGCCCACATAAGTAAAAATGAAAATAAGCTAAACCAAGCACACATAATCCTGTGGTTTACAGCCACGAACAATCAAACACCCCATGTTGCGCAGAAAATAAACAAACAATACGCACCCTTTTGGGTCTGGAATAAGCAGGTATAAAAGCGCCTTTTTGTGTAGAAAATAAGCAGACAAACATACCCCATGTTGGGGCTGTTTTGCAGCCAACAAACGCCCGCTGTTGTGGTTGTTTTGCAGCCAACAAACACCCCTATTGGGGTTGCATTTCAGAAGACAAAACACACCCTTTTTGGGGCTGTTATTGCAGCAAACAAACACCCCTGTTGGGGATGCATTTCAGCAAATAAACGCCCCCTGTTGGGGCTGTGTTGCAGCAGACAAATACCCTTTTGGGTGGGCTATGTGGGCTGTCAACAATTCGACCAAGCGAACCCAAGCTTGGACCGTGTTGGTGAGCTAACGAACCATAAGCCTAACACTCGAAGGTGTAGCTATGGTGACCCAACTCAAGCCAAACACCACCTTGTGGTGTGGCTGTAAACCGAGAGCAGAAACAAGCACACCCTTCGGGGTGGCTGTGACACGCAACAAGCAAACACCCCTTTGAGGACTGTCGTGTGGGTCAAACTACAAAACCAAGCGCCCTATGTAGGTTTTCTCTTTGGCCAAGAACAAACCAACAACCTGAGTGGGCCTGTGGTGTGAGCCGAGGTTCACAACCAACAAAAATAAACACTCTCTTGGGTGTGGCTGAAACAAACAAGCCAACACACAACCTTATAGGTTTCTTATCTGTGAACCAGGAACAACAGAACTATTTGCACCCTCTTGGGTTTACCTTTTTATCGAGACCAAACATAATCACCCTCTTGGTGTTGCTGTCGCGAACCAAAAACCAAGCAAACAACCCTTTGGGTTGTGTTTGGTTTACCGAGCATCAAAACAAACTAACCACCCACTTGGGTGTTTTTCTTAACCAAAAATTAACACATCTAATATAAGCCGCAGGAAATCAACATAAACCATAATTCGAGTAAACTTGAACATATGTAAATAAGTTATCCAATCCTCGAATAAATTATGAGCTTATTTCAATAAGCAACAGAGATAAAGGAAAATAAAATAAAATAAACCAAACACCCTCTCGTTTTCAGTTTACAGCCGAAACCAAAAGCATATCAAGCTATGCATATTCAAAACCAACCAAGACCAAATAAGATGAGAAGCAAGAAAATCAACTAACCCGTGACCCATACGGGTCACGATACGGATCTCAGTTGGGTTACATACTAGACCCGATTCAAACAAAATAATCCAACACCTTTTAAACAATTAACACCACACGAATCTTTGTTAAAAACACGTTTTAATTCAGTTTATTTCCACGAAAACTATTAAACTGACTTGTATTCGAATAAAATTTTATAAGTATCAAACTAAAGGTTGTTCGATGGTGATAAACATACCAACGAGAAGGAGAGAGACGGTGGTGAGGGAGGTGTGGTTGTGATGATGGTGATGGCTATGGTGATTACGAACCCAACAACCCAAAACAAACACCCACGCTTGTCTCATCTCTTTGGTGGCGCTGTGGAGTGGCCACAAGGGCGGCTGGTGGTGAGGCAGTGTGGAGGTGGAGGGTGGCTGTGAGGGAGAGAAGATGATCTCGTCTCTGTTTTTCTTTGTGTTTATTGAATGAGAGGGAAACACATATATAAGAGTGGTGAGTGGAATGGTGTATACTTTTAGGACCATACATGATTGAAAGGATCATGTTAGAACATGTATGGTTTTTGGCATGCATGATAGAAATTGAGCCAAGTATGTATGAATCTCACAATTGATATGTGACATATTTATAGGACACATATTAATAGTTTAATGTTTAGTGGGTATAGTTTGATCCCGGTAATTACTAACGTTAAATCCTTAAGTTTACAAACTTATAAGTAAACCAAGTTTAGAATTTATGCATCCAAGCCTTGTATGGTGAGCCTTAAAGAATGTAAATTAGACTTGTAATATAGAATAAAGTAATGTTTAAGTTTTTGTGCATTAGAGACTTTTACATTAGCTTTGAAGTTTTGTACTTTGGTGTTTGTGATTTAATTACATAAAATCATAGTTATAATAAGTTAGGGTTTAATAGTCGTACGTTAACGAAATAACGTAAAGTGGTAAATAAGAGTTGAAAACTTTTATACTTAACGTATAATGAATGTTTATTTGAAACGTACTTAAGACATGTTGATGTTGGTGAGCACGTTTATTGAGAATGTGGGTTACGTCACATTAGTTTGTTGTTGTGATAAGATAAATTGATAACGTTTAATTGTTAAAAAAAAAGACGTAGAAATGGATAAGTATTCTTTCGTTAGAATATTAATACTAGTGAAAATTTACCGGTGGTTACAGTCTCACCCCCTGAAATGGAATCTCGTCCCAAGATTCAGTCCGCGTTAGATGTTGAAAAATTTGGTTCCTTGTGTCAATTGGTTTACAAGCTAACTAGTGAGGTATTTTCACTTGTCGTTGTGGAAAAATGAATAGTTTGTCGTTATCCTGAATTTCTTCTTAGAAGAGTAATGAGTGTTTTGTCAGATAAATATTTCTCCTGATTTGATTTAGGTTAATCATGTAACTAGGTGAGCAGGTTTGATTCTAGTTTCACTTGTGAAAATTTATAAGTTAGAATTTATTGTCTTATATGAAAAATACTATTCCGAAGGTTAAATAGACTTAGGAAAAATTCATTTTGAATGAAGATTGTTATTTTATAGGGTTTATCATGTTTTTGATAATTAGTCTTGAAAATAACATGGTTCCTAATTACTTGTCTTGTGATAGAAATTGAGTCAGGTATGTATAAATCTCACAATTGATATGTGGCATATTTATAGGACACATATTAATAGTTTAAGGTTTAGTGGGTATAGTTTGATCCCGACAATTACTAACGTTAAGTCCTTAAGTTTACAAACTTATAAGTAAACCAAGTTTAGAATTGATGCATCAAAACCTTGTAAGGCGAGCATTAAAGAATTTAAATTAGACTTGTAATATAGAATAAAGTAAAGTTTAAGTTTTTGTGCATTAGAGACTTGTACATTAGCTTTGAAGTTTTGTACTTTGGTTTTTGTAATTTAATTACATAAAATCATAATTTTAATAAGTTAGGGTTTCGTGAAAATTCTAAATAATGGCTAACGTTTAGTTTGAACTGGAAACAAAAATAGCAGAAGCCAAAAGTAATTGTCTGTGATTAATAGGAAAATGTGAACATATGTTTCTTATAACGTTTTCACCAAAATAAATTAGACCATGATAACACATCATCAACCAATATCACAAGTAATGACAAGAGCATCATTCTTTTTCTTGCATGCTAAGAGCCTTCTTTTTTTTTACACCTATTGATGTTGTGACCTGGTTCCACACAGAAAGAACATGTTACTGTCTTTTTTGGCTTCACCTCTAAAGGATGTTTGACTCTCGTTGCGTTTCTTGGACGTCCTTTATGGTTAGTATGCACAACAGGATCTCGAACTGATATTTAAGGCGTCATGTCTACCTGAGAAGTTCCAGCACGAGTGTCTTTATATGCATTCTCAAGCTCTGCCGTCTTTTTCCTTATCATCTGATCTTCTAAAAATTCCACTAGAAAATTGTTGAGTCTCTTTATTTCAGAAAGCGAATCTCTTGCTTGTTCAATTGCCTTGGTCAAATTAGCTTGAACGTACCACAAGGCAAGCGCACTAACGCCATTTTCACAACTTGCTTCCTCAATTCCGATACTAGCATTACTAGCTTTGAGCCTACAATCAAGCGTCCACCGAGGTAAAATATAATGATCAGGTAGGGTCTCGATATGCTTTTTCTTCATTACATATAGGATATGTTTGCATAATATCCCATGTGTTTCGAACATGGCACACGAACATGTAACATCTAAGTTATCCAAGAAGCGAAAGTTAACGACTCTCCAATATTTTTTTATCAACATTCACATGCCCGACCCAATAACTAGCCATTTGAAAGTCTCCTCTTTTTCATTTACCAGTAAAGCACCACTAAAAATTACAGATTGACCATGATGATTCAACCCAACAAATAGAGCAAATGGAAACTTAAACTTATTCGTCAAATATGTAACATCAAACAAAACAACGTATCCAAATTTTAGATAGGCATCTCTTGATCTTCCATCAGCCCAAAATATATTTCTAGGAGACCCATCATCAAACAAGTCTATTTTAAAGTAATGGTTAGTATCTATTGCAGCTTTTTCTTGGAAATCCTTGATAAGAGAATAAAACTCCTTACCTTTGTATTGTTTTCTTTCCTCGCTAATATATCAGCACATTGCTTCTAGGTAACATTAGGTTGATTTGGAGACTTCATTGCATTTACAGCTTTTCTAACTTGACAAGGTTTTAAACCGGACTTACCAAGTTCCACCATAAGGGATTTGCAAGCCATGGAGCGATGAAACTTATTGTGAGAACGACGTTTCATTACTTTCGTTGGTGTATGGGTCATATCATGATTGTGTGTATCATTAAAGATATCCACACACCATTTCCCATATTTTGTTTTAGAAATTCGAAGTTCCGCTTTACAACCGGTCCTTACATCTCTTCGACGTTTCTTAGATACCTTGTTAGAACTATTACCCTTTTGTCTATTAAAACCCTCTTTGTTGCAAACATATAACTTTCTATAAATCTCATTTGTCGTCTTATTTTTATAATCCCAATGTATACGTATACCAAACCCGTGTAGGAAGGCATACTGATTATAAAAGGGTTAATAGACAAATAAGTTACTAAAGGTTGGGAAAATGTTTGCCTAAGTTATTATAGTTTAAAACGTTACAAACAAGTTACTCAACTTTTTCCCACTAGTTACATAAGTTACTCTCTTAGTTTTAACCCTTTACTGCCATTTAAATTCCTACGTGACACTGATGTATTATGGGTTAATAGACAAATAAGTTACTAAAGTTTGAAAAAATGTTCACATAAGTTACTAAAGTTTGGGGCAATGTTCAATTAAGTTACTATAGTTAAAACGGATAATGAGTTTATATTCATGTTCACTAATGTCTAATTCTGGAATATATTCCCTTATAGACGAGGATCTTCATGCCATCAATTTGGGGGATAGTGGATTTGTTGTGATCAGAGATGGGTGCACTATCTTTTAGTTTCCTGTACAAACGGATAAAAACGTATGAAAGCATACAATATGTAAAAAAAAGCAAATAAAAACGTAGAAAAACGCACAAAAACGTATAAAACGTAAAAAAACGAATAAAAACGTAGAAAAGCGTACAAAAACGTATAAAAACGTATGTAAACATATAAAAACGTAAACAAGTATATAAAAACGTACAAAACGTATAAAAACATACAAAAACGTATAAAACGTACAAAACGTAGAAAAACATACAAAAACGTATAAAACGTGCAAAAACGTATGAAACGTACACAAACGTATAAAACGGATAAATAGCGGATGAAACATATAAACCAAAATTATTTAAAATAATTACAAACGGTCGTTGGCAAAAAGGATAGACGCTGTAAGAGTCTGCAACAAAAGGGACCAAACATGCAAATTTTCTTTGTTTATAATGGTATTTTCGTTAGTTGGTTATCTATAATGAATCACTTCAGTTAGTACATCTATGGATTTTACCCTATTTTATTTTGTATCGTAGTTATTACAAAACTGACTTTAAAAAAAAAAAAAAAAAAAAAAAAAAAAAAAAAAAAAAAAAACTTGTGTAACTTGGATGATGACAGTTTTGAAACTTTAGTAACTTAGGCGAACTTTTTCTCAAACTTTAGTAACTTTTTTGAGGTGGAATATGTTTTAGGCTGAGATACCGGCTATCAACCGGTTGCCCACCTTGGGAGTAACCCTAGTGTAACATTTTTGAAACTTTAGTAACCTAGTTGATAAACCCGTGGACTTGTATAACTTGTTTGTAATGTTTTAAACTATAATAACTTAGGCTAACATCATCGGGTGTGTTAAACATCTTTCCCAAAACGTTGTCGTCGTTAACTTCAATTTCATCACATCCAATATTCACTCGGTCTTCGTTTGGTTTCTTCCAAATATCATCATCGCTAACTTCATCATAGTTTGGTCTCTCACAATCATACTCTGTATTCTGGTGGTGGACCAAAATATCCATTTGTGTCAATATCTTCAATTAAGCATGGTAATGTAATAGTTGAAAGAAAACTAATCATGGATTCCTGATAAGAGATTAAGCCAAAGGATCCAATGAAAAGAGGACTAAATTGGCGATAAATAACAGCTGATAATCAATACAAAAAGACATAATCTGAGTTCATAACATTTCTCTCTATTCTTGGTTAAAACTTGTTTTATATAAAGTACAAAATCAATACATGCCTCAAACCATTTATGGAGAAATAGCAAGCAAATTATCCAATATATTAAAAGATGGGAAATGGATGAACAGTGCTGCTACAGTACTGCTATAGTAACTTTTTTTTTTTTTTTTTAATTTTTTTTAGTTTCAAAAATTCGCAAAAAATACCCCTGAACTCGACAACTCTTTGCAAAATTAGTCATTTTCCAAAAAATATGTTTCAAAATTGGCAAAAAATACCCCTAAGGTTGGCAACTCTTTGCAAAAGTAGTCCTTTTACAAATAATCTGTTTAAAAATTGGCAAAAAATACCCCTGAAGTTCACGGCTCTTTGCAAAAAGAGTCCTTTTTCAAAAAATCCGTTTCACATCACCTTTTGAATTACGGACACTGCATTTGTTACCAACAACGGCCAAAAAAAACACCCCGCAAAGCGCTCCGCTGCAACGCGCGGGCTTCCCAGCTCGTTAGCTTAAAATCCCAACTTATCAAAATGATATCAACACTCGTAGGTACAAATTTGTAAAATCCCTTTTACAAACATTGGTAACCAATAAATTAATGGCAAAGGTAATATATTACTTTGGTACTTTAGCAAGAACTTACAAAGTGACTATTTTGTTGGAGATGTGAGGGAAAAACTGAATAGTCAGTTTTGTTAATTAAGTTTAATAAGGATAAGGATGGGTATTTAATATTTTTTTTAATAAAAACTACGTAGTTTGTGTATTCTAATTTCTAGCAAGTAATGTCTGATAAGTTATTTAAGACAATATTTGTTGGTTGTTTTAAGTAAGATGTATTAGAAGAGATACCAAGCTAATTAAATCAACTTTCTTTAACTTCCATTACAAGAGGCGAAAACTCTTTTGCATAGAATCTTTAACTTTCTTTTTTTGTAAAGATATCCTTACAAATACTTCAATACAAAAAAAAAAAAAAAAAAAAAAAAAAAAGTTAAAGATTCTATACAAAAAAATGCATGAGTTTCACACAAAAAAAAAATACTTCTATACAAATACTTCTATACAAAAAAAAATAAAAAAAAAGTTAAAGATTCTATACTTCTATAAAAAAAATGCATGAGTTTCACAAAAAGACAAAGACCGGCTCTTACAACCCACATTCCAAAAGAACAATTGGGAGACACCGTTAAATCAAAAAAACGATTTGAAGGTGTGTATTCGGATTTGTATTACGATTTGAATTTGGATATGATGTAAAAGAGAGAAAATATATTATAAAGTAAATAAATAATTATACAATCTACTCAGGGAGTATTTAATAGTGAGATCTAGGAGTTTGCAAAAAAAATCTTCAAAAGTGATTAGGAAGGTGAATAGGTCATGAATGTGTGGCTCATATTGGTGTTTTATAGTGTCTACTACTGTTCATGCTACTGTATTTCACTATTCATGTACTGTTGGAAACCATTAGACAGTCATTAAGTAGTTTGGAAAAAATAGGGATTATTTCCTTTTTAATCATAGATATACTTCTGGATCTTTCTTGGTCTTTCTCACTACAACATCGCTGGGCAAAGTTGTACGCAACAGTAATACTAACTCTTTATCAAAATCCAAAACCATACACTAACTCTATATCAATATATCCAAATCGACACAAACAATCCGCAACCACAAATTCGAATTTCAAACACAACCTCGCCAACACTAATCCAAAACCATATTACAAATAATACTCTATTTGACACAAATAATCCCAACGCAAATCCACAACACCACCATACTTCGAAATCCAACAATCCGAACCCTAACCCTAAATAAAAAACTGCACTCCGTCTCGCCGTGACTCACCATGAGTCACGGCTTGGCTCAGCCGTAAGTCGGCTGTCGAGACCTCAAGCAAACCCGAGACCAACCAAACGAGCTACAACGCATCAAAAGATAAAAGAGAATAAAAGAAACTGAATAAACAAACAACTCACCCCGAGTCAACACGAGTTGAGTCGGTGAGTCCGAGTCATAGCGGAGTCACGAACGAGTCACGAACGAGTCGAGGTCAAAACACAAGACCCACATGGTTTTACAAAGTTTCAAACTTAAGAAAAACACAAAACACGAGACCCACATGGTTTTACAAAGTTTCAAACTTAAGAAAAACATTAAAATTAATCGGATTAAATAAGAATAAATATTAGGGTTTTGTAAAAGTTTATTAAAAATAAAAATAGAGGCGCGTGGGGTGGGTTTTACCGTCGAGAAAATGAAGGGTGAGGTGACGGTTGCTGGCGGTGGTAGTGGCAGCAGGGGTGGGTGGCGCGTGGTGGAGTTACAAGGCGCGTCGAGAGTTAATAAGCTCCAGAAAGGCTTAGAATAGTACGATCTATTGATTGGGGGAAAAAATGTTGCCGGAAAAATTGGCCGAAAAAGTTTTCCGGCGGACGGATGGTGATGGTGGGTTGGCCGGAGAAGACGACCGGCGATGGGGAGGTGAGAGAGAGGAGAGTGTATTAGTGTATGTGTAGAATGACTAAAAAAAAGAAAATACCCTTTTATACCCATCAGGGACCAAACATGGTCAAATTAAAGTGTAGGCGGCGCGGTGTATTATTTTGGGCGGGGTATAAATTGTCAACTGGTAAAACTTTTGCCACAAACACTGTGGGGCCCATTCGACGTACCAAACAGACTCGAAAAATTATGAAACTTGCGCCATTACTCACGAAATAATTTTTTCAATAAAAACGAGTATAAACTTGCATAACTTCTTGAAATCAATATTTTTGGCTTATTCGATCCGTTCCGTGCTTTCTAGGTCGTGCTTTCTATTTTTGACTTATGTCTATATATATATATATATATATATATATATATATATATATATATATATATATATATATATATATATATATATATATATATATATAGTGTAACTTTCAAACGAGAACCATTTTAACTGCAAGAACTGCGAGAACTCATCTAAAACCGTTGATTAGTTGATCAATGGATGAAAATACTATGGCATTTTCGTAATAAACTTGAAGATCAATAAATATTTAAAAAAGCCAGGAGGGGCATTTAAGGTATTTCAAAATAACTATTTTTCCTCAAAAACTGCCCCACATATTAAGGACTAATTATCTTTTTCTCTCACATATCTTCTACTCACAAACCCTGATTCATATTTTTTTCAGCCGCCATCAAAATTTTTTACTACTCCTACATCTTTCCGTGAAGATTTAACAAAAACTTGGATAACTAAGCCTCACCGGAATAAAAATCAACCGATCTAAAAACAACCCATCTAAAACCGATCTAAAAATCAGTTTTTCACAATAAAACCACCCCGAACCTCCATGATCACGAATCAAAACCCATGTTTTTTCGAAGATCAGTCCTTCATTAAAGAAACTTGTGATACATATAAAGTGTTCTATTGACGCGATTGATAATTTCCGGTGTGTTCTGTGGTTGAGTTTGTTTTTGTTTTAATTAACCGGATATGTCTAATTCTCGATTTCATGTGTGGTGTTTTTTGCAGGGTTTTGACCGGATCTGAGGGAATGTAACCAGATCTTACGGGTTTTGTTGTTTTGGTTCGTTTGGTGGTTTCGAGTCCTGTAAGATCTATCTCCAATTATTTCGAGTCATGTGCTTCTTAATTTCTTGTGCTACACTTTGATGTTTTTATATTGAAAACTTATTGATTTCTTTTTATATTGAAAAATATATGTTTCATAGGGCATGGTGATGTTTTTCCATTCTTGATGAACAACGGGAAACTCGCATCACTGTTGTTATAGGTTTTACTTTCCTTATTCTTTTTTGGCATTCTATTACTTTGATTTATTATCTAGCTTGATGCAACTTGTTCTTGTTTAGTTAAGTGTGCATATATGTTATAATAGTAAATAACTTTTGGATAATAGTTTGACACTTTGACAGTAAGTGAAGTGTGGATTTGTTTGAAACAAACAAAAAAATATACTACTTACTGTTCTCACAATTTGATAAATGTATATGGATTACTTATCGGTATCAATCTCGTTAGTTAGCGTGCATATGTGTTTTTGAATTTCTTTTTGTCTTGTTTTAATAGAAACTTAAAATTGGTTTTGTGTTAAACTTGAATAATCACATTAGTTTTGTTTAGGTGTTGAACTTGGACTCACGTTGGTTGTAACCATAACTAAAAAAGATATGTTCATGATATGATGAACATGTGTCTTGTTTTTGGTCAACGTGGCCTACTTTTGTGAGGTCACATAAAAAAGATTTTCGCGGTTTGTTATTTAAAAGTTTTCGGTTTGGTTCTTGGGTTAAAAAAAGCATGTATGTTTCAAGGTTAATATAAAAGTAAAGCAATGGTGCATATGTGTTTTTGGCTTGTACAAAATTAATAAAAGTGATGTGCATATATAAAGAAAACACTTAGTACCAAGTCTAAATCTTGCAACCCGTTGTTCAAAAGACTCGGTACCGTTTGGGTTAAAGGCTACTATTTTCATATGGTGTTTATTGATACGCTGAAGACTTATAAAACGACACCAATCGGAGTTGTGTGGTTTTTGAGATGAAGTCCTTGCAATATGATCTTAGTTTAAAACAGGGGTGTTTATATTATTTCAAAACAGGGGTGTATAATTAATGAAAAACATATATGTTTTATGTTCAAAACAGGGGTGTTTAATGAGAAACATATATGTTTTATGTTCAAAACAGGGGTGTTTATATTATTTCAAAACAGGGGTGTATAATTAATGAAAAACATATATGTTTTATGTTCAAAACAGGGGTGTGTAATGAAAAACATATATGTTTTATGTTCAAAACAGAGGTGTATTTTGGTTAAAAGAGTATATTAATGTTATTGTTTCTCATGTGCTTACATGTTTTGATGAATTATGTTTGATACAGAGGAAAATAACAAAAGAGGGACAAAAAGATCAAGAGACATGAATATGGTGAAAGAAATGGAAAAGGCAAGTGGCAGTAGTGTTGGAAGAGTTAACAAAATGAAAAAAATGATGATAACATTTGCGTGTGCACATATGTACATTGTGTATTGATCCGTCCCGAAACAACACTTATAATCAAACAAATGCAGGCTCGGAACAGGATGCTCGTGTGTAGTGTGTATAACCGGGCAAGTGATCACCCAGGTCGTTTCCCAACGAGGTGTGAAATTGACAAACTGTGCAAAGCTAGGATTAAAGTGATTGATGATTCAGATATTTTTGGATTTTGCTTTTTTTTAACAATTCTAAATAACAAATTAAAAACAGATATACACAGGAAATTTAAATGCTAATAAATTAAACTTAAAACGCGTAACGAAAAAAACTAAAATGGGACTAAAATTAAAATTTATGAAATTTAAATCCTAAAAATGTAAAATTACTTAAAACTTATTTAAAAACTTAAATTATATTTTTCTACACTTTTTACTTATTAATTATTAATTATTTAATTACTAATTAAACTATTTAAAATTATATAAAAAATACTAAATGAACTAAGAAAATTATGAAACTTTTTCTAAAAATATTACTAAGTTAAAATGAAACTAAGAAAATTATAAAAATAAAAATTACTTAATTAAAAATTAAAAAGATAAAATTAATTAAATAGAAACTATCACTTATTTTCTATTTAATATTTTCTTAAGGCCTAAAAATATTTTTATATTTTTCCTAGATTAAAAATGACAAAAGAAAATTATGAAAATTGAAATTATATTTTTCTGATTAATATTCTATTTATTATGATTTATTTACTATTAAAAACTAATTAAAATGATTAAAATTATTAAATGACTTAGGAAAATTATGAAAAATTACAGATAATGCTAAAATATTATTAAGAAGCTGGGAAAAATAAAATGAAAAGATCACTAAGCTTATAAGGCAGATTTGGGCAGATAAGCTATAAGCTAATAAGCCCAAAATAAGCTAAATGGAATCCAAAAATTCCCAAAAGTTCAGGAATGGATTAAACAACAGTAATAAGCACAAAACAACTCAGAAATACAAATAAGCACAAAGGATAAGCTGATAAGCACTTGGGCTGATTTGCAAATATACACAGAAATGATTCAGACAAACAGCAGACTTGAAGCACAAATTAAGCACACAATAGGCAATCTAAAAGGCACCCTAAGGGGGGCAAAATGAAGCTTGAACTACTGGCTATCTAAAAAGTACAAAAGCCCTATGAGAATCACACCAATTGTACTCCAATTGAGCACAAGTTCAGCTGCCAAAATCAGTTGTGGACTGATTCAGGATCAGGGCAATTTTTGGTGAAATGTGCAGACTGAATTTGAGCTATGAAATGAGTTGTGATTTGGATGTTGAATACAGAAACTTAATACCTACTAGGTTAACTACTATCAAACTAAATTTCAGCCAAAAAGCTTAAGGGAATAAGCTATTTGGACAGCTTAAAAGTGATGATCAGACTGTTGTGTTCTGTGTTGTGCAGAACACACAATACTTATGCACAGACCAAAGCAGACTAAAGCAACTATTATGGTTATGATATATGGACTATATTGAACACAAAACAGCCAAGAACAAAGCTAAAACAAGCTTATAGCTGAAAATGGCTTATATGGCCATTTGACTGCCTAAAATTTGCACAGGAAGCACAAAAAGGCTAAATCTGTCTATGCTACTATTGAGGCTTTGAAAACAGCTTTTCTATGGCTACAATAAGCTGTTGCAAAGTTGGGAATAAGACCAATGTACAGTACAGCCTTATTTACCCAATGACTGAGCAAAATCCAAACAGCCCTTAACAATAGGCTGTTTTGATTTAACAAATGAAATTCAAAGTTTTACACTAAAAGTTCTGATATTACTGACTTATTAGCTTATAGTGATACTAATGAACAACTTATAATACAAAATTAAGCACTTTAATAAGTTATGCTAGGTATTGCTATTTTTGGTTTTTTAGTAAGTTTTTTAGCAAAGATATGAAAAACTTATTACACTATGGATACTACTGACAAAACTTATCAAATAGACTTAGAAACTAACAAGTAGCTTATAAGAACACAGATAAGCTGGAAATAAGCACTTATACAGTACTAATGAAATAATGCCAAAAATGAGAAAATGCTTACAATTGCAACAGCTGATGCACAAAGAACAAGGAACCAAGGACCAATCTAGCTTGTCAAATACAAGCTAAATAACCCAGAGAAGCTTCTTGAACTAGCTTAATCACCCAAAATTAGCTTATTGCTCCTCAGTTGACTTTCATTGACCATTCTTCAATATTGAAATTTAGAACAAGTTATACTACAAATAACTTATAATAAGCTATAAGAAGCTTAGATAAGCTATTTAAAACAGCTGAGAAGCTATTTTAGATACTACTTAACAATGATCTAATTATCAGTTTTAATGAAAATCAGAACAATGCATAAATTATTACTACTGACAATAATCAACAAACAAATACACTAAGGATACTTGTATTGATTGATTAAACTTGAAAATTACAAAGTACAATTACAGGGAATGGAAATACGATTAACTACTTTTACACTAAATTTCCACACACTAATTAAAGCTACATTACACACTATATATACAATATTTGAGCTGGGATAATACTTAGTCGACATCCTGAATGCATCCTCACCATCCAATTGCTCTAAATTAATCTCCTCAGTACACATGGAAAATTGGCGGGAAAAGCTGTCTTTGACTATTTCTTCTGATTTTCTAGTGGAAGAGTGGGAGAAAGCAATTAAAGCTTTTGGATGTGTTAGGTGGAGTGTTGGAGGAGGGGGGTGAGGTGTTTAAGCCAGCTGGGGGGATGACTGGTTATGGCTGGGGTGAGTGGGAAAGAGACGGGTCAAAGGGGGTTTGACTGAGTTTTTAAACTCAGTTAAGCAGTTGGGCTTGTTTTGATTTTGGGCTTGGGTAAATGGGTAATAGATAGGCTGGGTTGGGTTTGGATTTATTTTGGGTTTTAGGGATAGTTTAGATCCGGTTTTTTTTGGTTTATTAAATAAGCATAGGGACCAATCTTGTAATTTACTGAAACTTTAGGGCTGAGTTGTCATCTTCCCAAACTTTATTCCAAGGACTAAACCTGCCATAAAATAATTATACAAGGACCATATTTATTTTTCTCAAAGTTTTTAAATCCCAGGGACCATTTTTGTCATTTTGCAAAGTTCAGGGACTAAACTTGTAATTTTATGAAACTTCACACCAAAGGACTATATATGTTTATTTGTGATTAAAAATGACCTTTGGTGAATTTTTCAATGTTTTGAATAACCAGGGACTAGTTTTGACAACTTTTGAAAGTTGAGGGACTGAAACTGCCAATTATGCAAACTTTGTTCGTTTTTCAACTGTTTTTAAACATTTTGCATCTGAAACATATAAAACACCATTTTGAGATAATTTCAGTATTTTAATACATTTCTGAGTGTTTTTGGATGTTTTGGCAGTTCAGATTAGTATAAAATGATGAGTATTTAGACACTCATCAATCCCCCACACTAAACTATTGCTAGTCCCTAGCAATCATTTATGAAGACTTAATGGATTTTATCTCTTTACCAAAAGCCATTACTTCTGGAGTAGCCAAATGTTTCAGTTCAAGTAAGAACTTTGGTACACTGATAACCAAGTGATTTTGAGCAAACCACAAGCTGTCAACGGTTTTGATTTGTCTTTACCAGAAGCCGTTTGCTTCTGGACTAGCCAACTCTTAGATAAATTATTAATATTATCTTTGGTGAGCTGATTACCAATTATGGTTTTTCCACTGCCTTTACCACAAGCCATAACCTTGCGGGCTAGCCAACTCTTCACTTTTAAGGATATGGTGAGTCGAGTACCATACAATTTTTGGCAAATTGCAAGCCATAAACGGATTTGAGATATCTTTACCAAGAGCCGTTTGCTCCTGGATTAGCCAATCCTTATGTGTGTTAGACATGGTGGACTGATTACCATTTTTTAGAGTTCTAAGTGAGAAAAAATTTTAAAATTTTGGCTAAAATGGGGGTACTTGATGGTACATTTGATCAAATTCGCGAGAATTCCCCCCCACACTTAGAACTGAATATTGCCCTCAATATTCACAGAACCGGTTGTTAAACCAATACTTAGAACGTGAAAGGGAAATACTAATAGCCTTTTATTTCATATAGTTATTTATTTTATTTTTATTTAATTTGCATTTAAGCCGTTAAGGCACGCAAATTCCCTCTTTTTTTTTTTTTTTTTTTTTTTTTTTTTTTTTTTTTTTTTTTTTTTTTTTTTAACTTTACATAATTACAACATGTGGGGAATCTCCCCCACACTAAGGTGAGACATGGGTGAAAACCCATATTATGCTACTGTTTTTATTAACCGAGTCGCTAGCTTGACTCGACCCCGAATTGAGCTGATTCCTCCCCAACAGTCAGGTTTATCACGCAAGCTAACCGCTTGTGAACGGTCAACTGTAATAAAGGGCTCCTGAACAGCATGGAAGAAAAAGCAATTTTAAAAGTCTAAGGGGAAGTAAGAGACCAGGAAATCCGGCATTTAGACCAGTGTTAGATGGACAATGCCGGGGTCAAAAGTAACATCCTCACTCCCGAACGAGTGAAGGATAGGAGAAATCACCGGGTAGGTGAAGGGAAGAAGAGAGATCTGAACAGCAATTAAGACAAGAACTTCCTCCTCAAGAATTGTAAGTGGAGGAGGCAAGTCCTTAAACTTGATCTCAGGAATTTTATCAGTTTTTTCAACTGACTTGATTTCCTTCTTATGAAGTTGTTTTGGTGGAAGAGGGGAAGATGAATCTTCGTTTAACAAATTTTCTAGAAAAAGAATATCCCCCTCTGGATCAAGATAGTTATCATCAACCTCATGCGGAGGTGAACTATCTACAGCAAGAAAAGCATCGACTTCATCCCAAAAGGGATCAACTTCCTCAACCGAAGTGAGAGAAGGGGAAGAGTCGGCTATGATATGTTGAGAAGATGTGGTGGGTTCCCCACTCACAGAATTATGAAAATAATCAACACTCTCTTGAGAGTACTCCTCTGAAGCAATGTCAATGACATCTATTCGGTTAATCGATTCAGAATTACAATTAGAGGAGTACTTTGAAGTTTGATCATGATTAAAAGTAACAGCTTCCTTATCCACACGCAAAGTAATCTCATGCTTAAATACATCAATCAGAGCATGGCCCGTTTTTAGGAATCCTCTTCCAAGAATTAGAGGAACCTTTTGATCAGCATCGAAATCAACAACCACAAAGTCAGCTGGAAAATGGAACTTTCCTATTTTCACAAATACATCTTCGGCAATGCCGCAGGGATGAGTTATGGTTCGATCTGCAAGCTCAAGAGTCATGCAGGTAGGAGTAAGAACCGGAAGAGAAAGTTTCTTCCATACTGAATGAGGCATCAGGTTGATGCTTGCACCTAGATCTGCTAAGGCATAACATTCAACCATTCCTGGAAAGACACAAGGTAGTAGAAACTTTCCAGGATCTCCAAGCTTCTCCGGAAGCTTTTTCAAGATAACTGCTGAGCAGTTCTCATTTACTGGAGTTTTAGCCATTTCAATCAGTTTTTCCTTGTTGCTTAACAAGTGTTTGATTGCTGCTGCAAATTTGGGCATCAGAATAGTAGCATCCGCAAAGCTTATGTCAAAGTGTAATTCTTTAAAGATTTGATAGAATTTATCATTTTGTTGACTAGCCTTCTCACGGAGCTTTTGCTCATTTAAGCGCGATGGGTAAGGAATGTGAGGTTTGGATTTAGGAGCAATGACTTCAGGAGTCTCAAAGACAACTCCTGGTTTGGATTTTTTCGGGACAACCGGAGGATAGACATGTGCTGTACTTTGTGGGATTGGAATTGGCACTTTGTCCGTTGTATCCTCCGTCTCTTTTTCCATTTCAAATAACGGAGGAGGAATAGGGCCAGCTGGCCCCTTATAAGAAGCACCACTCCGAGTGGTGATAGCTTTGACGAAAGTGGTATCTTCATCATCATCACTGTCATCAAGTACACTGACAGGAACAGCATTGAGCATTTCGGAATAATATCTGGCTGACCTTTGCTCACTAAGTTTGGTTGACAAACTTTTAACCGTAAATCGTGAAAGAGTATGATCGATTCTAGACGGCTGAGGAGCAATTGTGGGTGTAGATTTTTGGATGACTGAAGGTTGGACGACCGAGGTTGGACGTATTTAGCACTTCCATTGTTAGTGGGAAGTACCGGGTCCTTTATCACCTTGAATTCAACATGAGATTTACCACTACATGTACTGACAGCTTTGAGTTCACCCCTAGGGTTGGTAACAGTGTTACTTGGGAGACCTCCCGAGGTAGAAGGTATATCAGTTAAAGACTTTTTGATCTGATTTAATTGAGCAACCAATAACTGGTTTGTCTCACGTTGTGTCTTATTTGTTTCCTCTTGGGTTTTCATGAATTGCATAAGCAACTCATCTGAGGACGTCTGATTTCGGTTTGAACCTTGGTTTTGATTAAAATTTGAACCACGGTTTTGGTTAAAATTACCCTGATTCTGACCTCGGTTTTGATTGAAATTTTGAGAGTTGTGAAAATTTTGTCCCTGATTTTGAACAAAGCGGTTTTGATTATTCTGATTTGGCACGGGTGGAAAACCAGGTGGGACCATAGCATTCGGTGCTCGGTACTGAGTCTCAGCATGCGGACGGTACTGATTTTGGTTTACTACAGCTACGGGAGCTGGGTAAACAGAAGCATCGGTTGCTTGACAATCATAGTACGCATGTGGGCCACCACAAGTTTCACACACTTTGTTTATTGCTTTGATTTGTTCCGGTTTGTGAATTTCACTTTTTAATTCTTTCATTTCCTTCATCATACAACGCATCGAGTCAGTTAAAAAGGCTAACTCTGAGGAGTTACCGGATGAAGAAGAAGCAGTAGGAGTGACTGGAACATTCACTTTGTTTCTGGAAATAGGAACTTTGGATTTATTTTCACAAATTTCAACTACCTCTCTGGGTTTACGATTCAAGATATTGCCACCGGAGGATGCATTAAGTGCATCTTGATCGTTTTGGGTCAACCCATTATAAAACGTATTTATTTGTTGTAACACATTGAAATCGTGATGTGGGCATTTTCTTAGGAGATCTTTAAATCTGTCCCATGCCTCTCCGAAATTTTCATCAAAACCTTGACGAAAACCAGCAATTTCATTTTTTAGGTTAGTCGTCTTTGATGGAGGGAAGAAATAATTTACAAATTTCTTAACGAGATCTTCCCAGGTTTCAATGGATCGAGGGGGTTCTTTATCCAGCCAAATTCGGGCTGCCCCCTCAAGTGAGAATGGAAATAGCATCAATTTGATCACTGTTTGCGGCACATTTTTGTAATTGATTGTAGAAGTCAGTTTGTTAAACCAACGAATGTGTGCATAAGGATCCTCTCGTTCAAACCCGTGAAATTGGTTTGTGGACACGAGCTGAATCAGATGTGTTTTCAGTTCAAAATGATCAGAATCGATGGCTGGTAAAACAATGGCATCTCCATAACCCTCGGTGGGTGCCTGGAGCATTTCAGCCATGGTGCGTTCGTCTGCCATATTTTCAGTGAGAACAGTACGAATCTCGGGTTCGACTATTTGGGCAGCACGTCTACGATTACGTCTTCTCGGAATATTTTCGAGTTCACGTAAAGGGCTTGATGACGTGGAAGAACGAGTGCGCATGCACTAAGTAAAATATTCCAATTAAAACAAGACAGAAGCAAAACACAAGTGAACTTAAACCAATAATCAACAAGCGTACGGTAGCTCTCTAAAAGATAAACGCACAGAGTGGCGGAGAAGCAAAGGTGGGCAATTACGCTCCTTAAAAACCCGCTTCTTTCAGTCCGACAATTTAATGTCAGACTATCCTAGAACCTCCGTTAGAGTTTGTTTATCAATTAAAGGTGAGCCGATATTCGCAAGTGATACAAAGGCAAGTTTTAAATCTTTGGTTTGGGAACTTATTATGGCCGTACCCCCAGTTAGGTAGTACTCTGTCTTGGTTCTCGATGGTAAATTTTATTGTTTATTTATTATTCACAAAGAAAACGGAAATTATTTTTGGTGTTTTTATTTTTTTATATGATAATAATAATAATATATATATAGAAAAGAAATGAAAAATATTTTTGTATTTTATATGGTTTTTGGGAAATAGGGAACTTCTGATAGAAGGGTCTCAGATCACTAATCGCTAAAACTTACACAACTGTCGCAGCACACCTCCCCGGCAGCGGCGCCAAAATTTGATCCGTCCCGAAACAACACTTATAATCAAACAAATGCAGGCTCGGAACAGGATGCTCGTGTGTAGTGTGTATAACCGGGCAAGTGATCACCCAGGTCGTTTCCCAACGAGGTGTGAAATTGACAAACTGTGCAAAGCTAGGATTAAAGTGATTGATGATTCAGATATTTTTGGATTTTGCTTTTTTTAACAATTCTAAATAACAAATTAAAAACAGATATACACAGGAAATTTAAATGCTAATAAATTAAACTTAAAACGCGTAACGAAAAAAACTAAAATGGGACTAAAATTAAAATTTATGAAATTTAAATCCTAAAAATGTAAAATTACTTAAAACTTATTTAAAAACTTAAATTATATTTTTCTACACTTTTTACTTATTAATTATTAATTATTTAATTACTAATTAAACTATTTAAAATTATATAAAAAATACTAAATGAACTAAGAAAATTATGAAACTTTTTCTAAAAATATTACTAAGTTAAAATGAAACTAAGAAAATTATAAAAATAAAAATTACTTAATTAAAAATTAAAAAGATAAAATTAATTAAATAGAAACTATCACTTATTTTCTATTTAATATTTTCTTAAGGCCTAAAAATATTTTTATATTTTTCCTAGATTAAAAATGACAAAAGAAAATTATGAAAATTGAAATTATATTTTTCTGATTAATATTCTATTTATTATGATTTATTTACTATTAAAAACTAATTAAAATGATTAAAATTATTAAATGACTTAGGAAAATTATGAAAAATTACAGATAATGCTAAAATATTATTAAGAAGCTGGGAAAAATAAAATGAAAAGATCACTAAGCTTATAAGGCAGATTTGGGCAGATAAGCTATAAGCTAATAAGCCCAAAATAAGCTAAATGGAATCCAAAAATTCCCAAAAGTTCAGGAATGGATTAAACAACAGTAATAAGCACAAAACAACTCAGAAATACAAATAAGCACAAAGGATAAGCTGATAAGCACTTGGGCTGATTTGCAAATATACACAGAAATGATTCAGACAAACAGCAGACTTGAAGCACAAATTAAGCACACAATAGGCAATCTAAAAGGCAACCTAAGGGGGGCAAAATGAAGCTTGAACTACTGGCTATCTAAAAAGTACAAAAGCCCTATGAGAATCACACCAATTGTACTCCAATTGAGCACAAGTTCAGCTGCCAAAATCAGTTGTGGACTGATTCAGGATCAGGGCAATTTTTGGTGAAATGTGCAGACTGAATTTGAGCTATGAAATGAGTTGTGATTTGGATGTTGAATACAGAAACTTAATACCTACTAGGTTAACTACTATCAAACTAAATTTCAGCCAAAAAGCTTAAGGGAATAAGCTATTTGGACAGCTTAAAAGTGATGATCAGACTGCTGTGTTCTGTGTTGTGCAGAACACACAATACTTATGCACAGACCAAAGCAGACTAAAGCAACTATTATGGTTATGATATATGGACTATATTGAACACAAAACAGCCAAGAACAAAGCTAAAACAAGCTTATAGCTGAAAATGGCTTATATGGCCATTTGACTGCCTAAAATTTGCACAGGAAGCACAAAAAGGCTAAATCTGTCTATGCTACTATTGAGGCTTTGAAAACAGCTTTTCTATGGCTACAATAAGCTGTTGCAAAGTTGGGAATAAGACCAATGTACAGTACAGCCTTATTTACCCAATGACTGAGCAAAATCCAAACAGCCCTTAACAATAGGCTGTTTTGATTTAACAAATGAAATTCAAAGTTTTACACTAAAAGTTCTGATATTACTGACTTATTAGCTTATAGTGATACTAATGAACAACTTATAATACAAAATTAAGCACTTTAATAAGTTATGCTAGGTATTGCTATTTTTGGTTTTTTAGTAAGTTTTTTAGCAAAGATATGAAAAACTTATTACACTATGGATACTACTGACAAAACTTATCAAATAGACTTAGAAACTAACAAGTAGCTTATAAGAACACAGATAAGCTGGAAATAAGCACTTATACAGTACTAATGAAATAATGCCAAAAATGAGAAAATGCTTACAATTGCAACAGCTGATGCACAAAGAACAAGGAACCAAGGACCAATCTAGCTTGTCAAATACAAGCTAAATAACCCAGAGAAGCTTCTTGAACTAGCTTAATCACCCAAAATTAGCTTATTGCTCCTCAGTTGACTTTCATTGACCATTCTTCAATATTGAAATTTAGAACAAGTTATACTACAAATAACTTATAATAAGCTATAAGAAGCTTAGATAAGCTATTTAAAACAGCTGAGAAGCTATTTTAGATACTACTTAACAATGATCTAATTATCAGTTTTAATGAAAATCAGAACAATGCATAAATTATTACTACTGACAATAATCAACAAACAAATACACTAAGGATACTTGTATTGATTGATTAAACTTGAAAATTACAAAGTACAAATACAGGGAATGGAAATACGATTAACTACTTTTACACTAAATTTCCACACACTAATTAAAGCTACATTACACACTATATATACAATATTTGAGCTGGGATAATACTTAGTCGACATCCTGAATGCATCCTCACCATCCAATTGCTCTAAATTAATCTCCTCAGTACACATGGAAAATTGGCGGGAAAAGCTGTCTTTGACTATTTCTTCTGATTTGCTAGTGGAAGAGTGGGAGAAAGCAATTAAAGCTTTTGGATGTGTTAGGTGGAGTGTTGGAGGAGGGGGGTGAGGTGTTTAAGCCAGCTGGGGGGATGACTGGTTATGGCTGGGGTGAGTGGGAAAGAGACGGGTCAAAGGGGGTTTGACTGAGTTTTTAAACTCAGTTAAGCAGTTGGGCTTGTTTTGATTTTGGGCTTGGGTAAATGGGTAATAGATAGGCTGGGTTGGGTTTGGATTTATTTTGGGTTTTAGGGATAGTTTAGATCCGGTTTTTTTTGGTTTATTAAATAAGCATAGGGACCAATCTTGTAATTTACTGAAACTTTAGGGCTGAGTTGTCATCTTCCCAAACTTTATTCCAAGGACTAAACCTGCCATAAAATAATTATACAAGGACCATATTTATTTTTCTCAAAGTTTTTAAATCCCAGGGACCATTTTTGTCATTTTGCAAAGTTCAGGGACTAAACTTGTAATTTTATGAAACTTCACACCAAAGGACTATATATGTTTATTTGTGATTAAAAATGACCTTTGGTGAATTTTTCAATGTTTTGAATAACCAGGGACTAGTTTTGACAACTTTTGAAAGTTGAGGGACTGAAACTGCCAATTATGCAAACTTTGTTCGTTTTTCAACTGTTTTTAAACATTTTGCATCTGAAACATATAAAACACCATTTTGAGATAATTTCAGTATTTTAATACATTTCTGAGTGTTTTTGGATGTTTTGGCAGTTCAGATTAGTATAAAATGATGAGTATTTAGACACTCATCAATTGTGTGTTGAATATTTGTTAGTGCTCACGTGTATAGATCGATTAGATTATGTATTTATGCTTTTGAGAAATTTGTATTTTAATTGTGTTTCATTCGATATCGAAGTTTGTGTATAACATTTCTGTTCTTGGCTTGTTATAAGTTTCATTATATTAAAAAACACATATGCACTTAAGTATTTCTGAAATCATATATTGTAGCACTAAATCTACAAATATGCCATCTTAAAGAAAACATATATGCACTAAACATGATAGCTTAAAAACATGTATGCACTAAATCTGGAAAATAACCATTCTTAAAAAAAAAAAAAAAAAAAAAAAAAAAAAAAAAAAAAAAAAACAGAATTTAGTAATAAAATAATTTAAAAAAAAGTCTTTTACTATTATACCCTTTTGGATTAAATAAAAAGGGTTACAATTAAAAAAATGTCATTTTGCATTGATATGTTGCACACTATGCATTATTAGGAGTACATAAGTGGTTCTCGCAGTTCTTGTAGATAAGGTGGTTCTCGCAAGAAAGGGACCCTATATATATATATATATATATATATATATATATATATATATATATATATATATATATATATATATATATATATATAATATATATATATATATATATATAGGGACCCTATATATATATACCAAACAGTACATAATATTACTGCTACAATGCAAAACGCTTTCTAGGTTGTGCCGGGCTACAATGCGCAATCAATTTTCATTTTAGACTAACCTCAGATGATAGACTAAACACAGTTGCTTTGCTGTCGACTGTTGTTTGGACACAGGACTGATCCTTGAAACTGTAGGATACGCGAGCACACGTGACAGTCACAAAATTATTACGAATTGGTCGGATGTTATTGATGATACTTGAATAATTGATATCGTGAATGTAATACAGAATATGTAGGCAGGCTGTGGTGAGTTTGAATGAGCTGACTTAAAGACGAGAAATGGTGCTATTTTGACAAAGCTTATTTAGACTAAAGAAACACTTGATTCAATAGGGCTAGATAAGATAGTGTGACAAAATAAGGTGACCTTAAATATTTAAGTTTTGGTAAAACTAATATGTGAAACTAAACGGGAAAAATTGTTTAGGATCATGTCTCTTACAATTGTTAGTCAATGTTTCTATTGGTATGACAACATTTAAAGATGGTTAATTATCTTGCATCACTTCATGTTGTCATGTTGAATTTTGCTCCTAAAAAAAGCCATGCGCATTTGATACAAATGTTGCAATGCTAAAACCTGTAAGTAGTCATTAGTAGATATACATGTACACAAAATGACATTTTCGTACTCTTATTAAGAACGCACAAATACACAAAAGAAAAAAAAAAAGAAAAAAAATTGTACCACAAATACTCCCGCTGCAACGTGCGGGTTTCCCTACTCGTTATTTATAATTTGACAAATTATTTAAAATTAAAATTAATTTTTAGGAAAAAATAACAAATAAAAGATAAGTGGTGGAGATGAATGTTTGGCCCACCTATTTAGGAAAAAGATAAAAGAAATAGATGGTGTTTTTTATAATACTAACACTTTGGTAAGGTTTTATACATGCGGGATTTTTAGGACTGAGCCCAAAGCCGAAGGACTACCAACATGAACTAAACGTTTACTCCTTTTTATCATCATCCCCTGGACCCACATCAAAACCCATCAACCAAACACACCCTAAATGTCATCTATAAATATGCAAGAGTTTGGTGAAAAACCATCTCATAACATTCTTGTGATTTTATTTATTTGCAAGTGTAAAAAAAGTACTTCTTCCATATCATTACAGACAAAAAATATGCAGTTTAAAAAAAATATTATCATTATAATTTTTTTTTTCTTATTTTTTACAGAATACTAGTAACAGTTTTACATTTAACTAATTAATTTAAAACACTTTAATATCTGTAATAATAGCTTTAAGTGAGAATAATATGATAAACTCGAACTAAATTTCTTATCTATGGGACAACTAATTTGGAACAACTCGAAATGAAAATACGGACAATAAATATGGGACGGGGGAGTAGTTTTTTAGAATAGGTGAAACCTAAAAACACAATTTTAGCAAAGCAACAAATTAGTTGGTAAATTACGAGCAATATGGATTTTATTTTTTTAAGATAAATATAACATTTATATTACTTTAAAAACAAATTACAAAGAATGGATCCCCAAGACGGGAACCAATGTAAAACATTAGACCTTCCTACAATAAAATAAAGCAACATCAAAGATACAACACCCAATATAAAGAAACATTTATGAGATACCTTCGACAACCTCACATGGACACCAAACCCAAGTGGACCAATTGAAGCCAAACGTTCACACCGGTTAAAGATCCATAAAATCGACAAAATTTTGAGCGTTAGGGAAGTTACATGAGTTACACACTTACATCACATGTAACCCATTTCCATGCTTTTGCCGTGGAAGTGTCCTTAATAATGATGCGTTGATCGATTGGATTCGGATGATGGAATCGTACTTTAATTTGCAAGAATTCACTATCTCTATGTCTTTTTTTATTGAGTTGTCTAGTTTTTGGGTCATGTGTAAGTTCATGGTCGAGTATCATTAGCTTAAAATCTATCAAAGAGCTTGTGTTATAATGATATGTGGGATATTTTATGGTGTATATTTTGTAAGATAGTTAGTTGTTGTTATAAAAAAAATCATTAGCTTAAAATCTAGTAAGAACATTTGATGATTTGCATTTACTATGACATTGGATCACGCGCTACTGCTCATATATTTTTAGTAGGATTAGCTTTGCAATAGCGAGAGGAATGAGCAAGGGCGCAACTTCCTTAGGGCGGGGGGGGGGGGGGGGGGGGGGGCGCTCGACCCCCCGAAAATTTTTTGCGATGTAGGGGATATATAGTTTTCGTGTAGAAAAATTTCGTTATATTCGGTTTCGACCCTCCATTTTAATTGTGAAATTTCGGTATATTAGATCCCAACCCCCCACTGAAGTTGGTCAAGCTTCACCACTGGGAATGAGAGCCCAGTTAGTATCTCGGCTCCCCTCTAATTTTTTGTAAATCCTATGATTTTATAATAATAATAATAATAATAATAATAATAAAGTGATGTTATTATTAAAAAATAATAATAATAATAATATAATAATAATAATAATAATAATAATAAAACAAGAAAGAAAAAGAAATACTCTAGAAAATGTCCGAGAAATGGAGGACATAGGTATGACCGTACAGTCCAGCTGGAGATATATTCTCACGTGAGAACCAATTGGCACGGGAGACACGTGGAGGGATATAAATGACGTGGGACCCACCTAAATATATGGGTTTAATTTTGACCGTTCATTGTTTATACGATCCACGTCATCGTTTCTATCCATTTCTGGATAACGTTTGATGACACTTCACCATCAAGATCTCTCACCCATAATTCTTCATACTTTGACTTTTCTTAATAAAATATATATTTTTTTTCAATCAAATGTAATTTCAATAATTGTAGTTTAGACCGAGTCTAACAAAGAGGCGGCAGTTTATAAATCCAATGATTGAAAGCTCTGGGCAGTTGTACCATGTGCTTTGCGATTTGTATATATAGCCTATAAGAACGGTATGTATAACATGCCCCAACAAAGAGACATAGACGAATTTACATGGTGCCGGTTGCCGGGTGTGGTTACACGAGATTTCAGGTCACAAAGTGTAAAAAACATTCAAAATTATTGTTTTTTGCTATGTGCAACGCCTAACATTTTTTTTGTTGTTAATTTCGTTTCTTTTTGTGTAACTTTATTTAGCCCAACAATTCTTTTGTCCAACATTCTCTTGAAACTCCTGGGTCCGCCCCTACTAAAACCGTATTTCATCGTCACGTTAAAGTTATTATTATTATTTATTTATTTATTTTTTTTTTTTTTTTTACAACCCGCTTCATTATCAATTTAGTGTAACAAAACAATCAAATTCATCATGAAAATATACCCCACTTAAACACACATATATATACCTCAACAAACACACACGCACATTTTCACGACTCGGTCTTTGCCAAGACCGAGTCTTGCAAAATTGCTACGGAAGACACGTCCTAACATGGGCTACGTAAAAAGAACAACGCGTCAAACTAGTGCCATCAAGGCAAAGACTCGTCTTCATGGTACAGACGGTCTTAGGATTTATGTTCGTTAAGATATATATGCTCAAAATGCGAGTATGGTGGGGATCATCTCGTATCATTTGTTCATATTTAATTTTACGAAAAGATTTATAAGAAGTTGAGCGGCTGAACGGTAAAATAAATTTTTACAAAGAAAAAATGGAGCAAACGAAACATACATTAAAAATACTTGTCGAGTTACCAGAATGGGAAGGGTCCAAAAGTTAAAGTTCAAACAATTTAGATGTCCTCACTTTTAGAAAATGAAGATAAAAACAAGTATTTGTTGTTGGTTTTTGATGAACATTCACATGGCCAAAATGCACTTGAATAAACTTCAGTTTTTCATCAACTAAAAATGTGTTTGACGCACTAGCATGTATTTTTAGTATGCCATAGCGCCCATAAGTTTTCGTTGTAATTTGTTTTTTTCTTCCGTTTTCCTAGCATGTGAACATTACGTATCATTAGAGGTGGCAATTTGTGACCAAAATGAAAAAATATGCTAATTTTGACTAATTTGTAAAAGATTTGGGCACATTTAGCCCACTTTTTTTTTGAAATGAGCACATTTAGCCAATTGAAAATTTAAATGGGCACAACGGGCACATATTTTATCTCGATTAGAGAGCATTATAATCATTTTTGAAGAAAAACTTATATACATAATATATTTAATTTTTTAAATATAAATGGGGTATTACGTTTAAGGAATTTATTTCGTCATTTTCGGTCTTCTATAAAGCGATTTGTATAACATGTGCCCGTTTAGCCCGTGCCCGTTTAAGCCTGTGCCTATTCTAGCCCGTGCCCGTGCCCGCCCAGCCCGCCCATTTTGCCACCTCTACCTATCATATCATTGATATATAAATTAAACTTTTCAAAAAAGCAAGTTCGAAAGTCTATTTAGTAGTGAGAATAGATTTAAAGGTAGCTTACAAGATTAAATCCGTAAGTCTATCATACAGGGCCAATAATGTGATATGGGCTTTCATAAGGATCATCTTTTCGATTTATGTTAGGCCCAATACGTGGCTAGTTTGGGCCGTCAACTGAGGCTGATTATAAGTACAATGATCCATTACAACTAGTAGTAGATATTAGCTCATTTTTGTGTGTCTAAACTCTAAACTACATTGTTAAAATTTTAGTTGTTTTGGATACCACACCCATGATTGTTCTTTGGCTGAAGTTGACACTAGAATACTAGATGATGGATTGATGAGTAAACAACGGGTTGTTTTTGGGTGAGTTAAACCTCTATGCTTAATAAAGCTTAACGATACAAGTTCATACAGCTGATCCTATTTAAGTTTAAAGTTGTTTGGAATTCTAAAAGAACTCTATCAAGTTAAAAGGCTCCATATACATTTGTAGAACTGTTCCAACTTATAGC
Organism: Artemisia tridentata subsp. tridentata; assembly: GCA_021014915.2. NCBI lineage: Eukaryota > Viridiplantae > Streptophyta > Magnoliopsida > Asterales > Asteraceae > Artemisia > Artemisia tridentata. Next base: position 11,790,948 of record CP139505.1, on the reverse strand, counting down.
GTTTGAGTGAATAAATTAATCAATGCAAAGTATGTATAAATGCAACATTTATGTAAATAATTACTAAAAAATGTGAATAGTATTCGCAATGTTGTTAGAGTGCACCATTAGTTTACCGTTGACATGTTATAAGGTCAAAATGATATTTATAACTTTCCTATAACCGTTATAACTGCACCGCCCTTTGTGTCATAAGTGTCAAAGCCATAGTGTTCACATCCTGTTATGCGTTTTTTTTTAAGTGAGGGGGTAATTTTGTGGTGTGTTTAAAAATTTTATTGGGAGAATGTTTACGTTATGAGAGTTTTATAGGGTACATGTTGACGTGATAGCTCTTATAAGGTGCAACTTGGAGTATGTTAAAAACAGATGTTTTATTTTAATCGATAGCTAGACCTTTATTATATATTTGTTTATAATCAAATAACTTAAATATCATATTTATGGAAGAAAAAATATTACAACAAAAAATTCATAAGAAACTAAAATCCCCTAGAAGGACGAACCATGTAATTTACTCTTTAAATAATCCAACTCTCACACTCAGCTCTCGAGTTTTGAGTGAAAGGAATATGAATGGAAAAGGAAATGAAGTGCTAGTTGATATGTTCTTGAGATAGTGGAAACATAAATCATGTTCTTGAGTGAAAATAACTTGTGCAAATTACCCTTTAGTTGTTAATGTCAAATGTTTTAAAAAGGTATAGTAGACAATCAATTCGTTTCCCTTCCTAACATTTTATTCTCTGTTCTCGAGTTTAAATTTTAAATAATGGAAGGGGGTGGAATGGGAAGGGCAAAGTAAGGGATGACATTGTGAAGAAAGTGGTTATTGCACTTTGTGTTCTTGAGTTTTTATTTTAAGTAGAAAGGAAAGAACATGGATAATAACAAAATTACAAATTTACCCTTAAAAAGTCAGCCCAATTTGGTTCAATTAAAAAATTCGCTCCAAGATCCAAGTATGAATGATAGCTTTTGCAGATAATTAAATCCAAATACGATAACTTTTGTAGATAACTAAATCAAAATGAGTCACAACAACTATCACTATTACACTATCGATTTGCACTATACATCTAAACTTGACCATCATCATGGCCCACGAGACATTGAGGCGGGGCCCATCGGCGTCGAAGACAAAATCATCACAAGCACCCGCACGTGGGTTCCACCCAATCTAGGATCTAACCGGGACCAGTTTGAAGAGAACTGAGGTACTCCTATTGATGATCGAACAAGGAGCAATCTTGATCCTTCTACATCAAGAACAATTCTACATCATCATGACTTCCGAAATTTGGGTCAAGCTACACGCAAATTTGCTAAACATGAAAAACTCATGTTGTTAATTATTCACTTCCCCTCCTGATCATCCTAATTTTGGAAGGAACACATATACACACAAAAGCCCATCCCTTCCTTCCCTCCCACCTTCCCGTCTCTTACCTTTCCATCACGAAATCGCCCATTTTTTTTATTTCCCTTCCCGTCCCCGTTACTTTAAAAAAAAAAAAAAAAAAAAAAAAAAAAAAAAAAAAAAAAAGTAACAGAGCCTAAGAAACTTCCTCCCATCTTCCTCCTATTGTTTCTATTCCTTTCCTCTCAAATTTCAACTCGAGAAGAGAGTGTCAAGGAAGGAAGGAAGGAAGAAGAAAGCAAATCTGACTCTTATTCCACCCTCCTCCTCATCGATCAGCATATTCTTACACCCGATCGATCGATCCATTTAATTATTTAATTTCACTTTCACTTTTCACTTTCTTTCATCTATCAAATAATTATTTAGTTTCTGATCCGTTCCTAAGTATGTAGTAGGATCAAATTCCCCCTTAACATTTTATTATTATTTCATATTAGCTATTAATGTTTGCCATCATTTCTAGTAACATTTTATTATTAGGTGAATTTTTATTAGTAATAAATAATAATAATAATAATGAAGCGTTTTGTCTACATTAACGACGATGATTTATCTCACGACCTTTACTGCGATAACCGTATCTCCAACCGCAAGTACACTCTCTTCAACTTCCTCCCCAAAAACCTATGGGAACAGTTCAGGTACTCTTCACTCCACCAATCATTTTACATATACAATGCCTGTGTTTGGCGCGGTTGTTTGTCACACAGGCTTATGTAAGCTTTTATAAGCCATAAGCCTCCATAAGCCCAAGTCGGTTGAAAGTCTGAAACGGGCTTATGGGGGCTTATAGTTACTCAAATTACTCTTCAAAATATACTTGACTATCACACAAAAGCTAGAAATATATCTGAATTTAATTTGATGTATTTTATGCCATTTTACATTAATAAGCTTCGCCAAACAGTTTTATAAAAATATAAGCTCCAGCTTCTAGCTTATAATATAAGTTCCAGCTCTAGCTCTAGCTCCAGCCCATTTCGCCAAACATACCCTTAGTGATATTGCAAATATGTGATTATGCAATGCCTGTGTTTGGCGCGGCTCTTACAGAGGGGCTTGAGCTTTTAAAGTAAGCTTTGTTTATCACACACGCTTATGCAAGCCTCCATAAGCCCAAGTCAGTTGAAACGGGCTTATAGTTACTCAAATTACTTAAATACTCTTCAAAATATAAGTTAGAAATATATCTAAATTTAATTTGATGTATTTTTATGCGGTTTTACATAAATAAGCTTCGCCAAACAGCTTTATAAAAATATAAGCTCCCAGCTCTAGCTCTAGCTCCAGCCCATTTCGCCAAACACACCCTTAGTGATATTGCAAATATGTGATTAATCCCGTGAGTTTGAACTCGTTTAGGAGATTGCACATTATCCTTTCGTTACCCTAAATAAAAAATAAAAAAGTAAAGTAAAGTAACTCCCAATACCGTCTTCCACCGGGTTATGGGTCCCAATACCGTCTTCCACGGTGTATGGGGAAGGTTGAGACGTAGACAGCCTTACCCCTACCTAAGGTAGAGAGGCTGCTTCCGGTTCTACCAACGGTAGAAAAGGACCTCCGGCCTTGCAAGGGGTGAGGATCGAATCATTGACCTCTGTCTCTAGAGGCAAGGGTGTTAACCACTTGATCCAACCTTGCTCTTTTACCAGTACGGTCTAACTCATTTTTAACTAAAAAAAATGTTTTTATGCAGCCGGTTTATGAACCAATACTTTTTGTTGATTGCTTGTCTTCAACTATGGCCGCTTATAACGCCAGTCAACCCTGCTAGTACATGGGGTCCCCTCATTTTTATATTTGCAGTCTCGGCTACGAAAGAGGGGTGGGATGACTATTGTAGGTATCTCTCGGACAAGAAAGCGAATGAGAAACAAGTTTGGGTTGTTAGGCAGGGTTCTAAGAAACTAGTAAGTCAATATATCCCAATGTCATCTTTTAGTGTTGTGTTTTTTTGTTAGTCGCTCGTTTTATCCATTTTAGCTCGTTTGGATTGGTGTAATTTTACCTTAGCAATTACTTACCGTCATCTTACACATTAACATGGTCGACTTTGATATGTAGATTCAAGCTCAAGAGATTTACGTTGGTAACCTGGTGTGGCTTCGTGAAAACGATGAAGTACCATGTGATCTCATTTTACTTGGTACATCCGAACCACAAGGAGTCTGCTATGTGGAGGTATATTTCCTGATACATGTTTTTGCTGATAGCTCTTATAATTTATTATGTGTTCTGTTTCTAGTGCGCCCTGGTCAGCTTGCTCAAAATGCTACTAATTGTCTTTCAGAAATCTTAGCTGTGTTTGTAACTAAGTTATAGAAAAGTTACTTTCCTTTTTTTCGTGTACAATATGTCCTCATAGGTTATATTTTTTAAATGCCTATGCACGTTAACAATGTGGATAGTGAGCTGCACCCTGGGTTCACGTTGTCCTTAGAACAATTTTTGTGAACAATAATGAGTATAACTGATTATATTTTATTGAAGACCTCAAGTGGTCCATCTAATGAACTGTAAATGTTTTAATTTTCATGTCACTGAGTTTTGGGGCCCTTGTTTCAGTTTTATACCAAAATCAAATTCAAATGTATATTAATAATTACATCATGTCACTTGTTAAAATTTAATTGGAAATCAAAAGAATTTCATTAGTGCTTTTGGTAGAAAATAGATTACCTTGCTGGTACAAACCATCTACAGTCCAAATGATAAGACCGCTCGAAGATCCTGTATGACACTATAGGTCAATAGAGTTTTTCATTAGTTTAAGCCTATTAAAATTTACATACTTTCAGACCCTCTGCTCATCTAACTTATCAAGTTGAATGCATAAGTGTTTCATGCATTTCGTTCCTTGTTTCTTTCTACCTCTATATCATATGACAGCTTCTAACAGTAACAACCATATAACATAATTTGCAGACAGCTGCGCTAGATGGTGAAACTGATCTTAAGACAAGGAGCATACCTCCTGCTTGCATGGGTATTGACTCTGAATTGTTGCACAAAATCAAGGCAAGATTTACGCACACTTTATAATTTGAGGAGATATTCTGATCATTCCCTCACATTGTTTTATGATTAATCGTTAATTTATATTTTCTTTTTGGCAGGGTGTGGTTGAGTGCCCAACCCCAGATAAGGACATTAGAAGGTTTGATGCAAATCTGCGACTGTTTCCTCCGTTTCTGGATAATGACGTGTGCCCTTTAACCATAAAAAATACAATCCTCCAATCGTGCTATTTGCGAAATACAGACTGGGCTTGTGGTGTTGCTGTATATACAGGTATGTCTTATCTTTTCACTATTATGTATCCATCTTTGATAGTTGATACCAAAAATGGGAGTTAAAAGCCTTACCTAATACGAGTATACTATAAGGTCTTCTGAATATAACCAGATTTTTTACTCCGTCTTGTTTCCCCAGTTTTATGGTCTTGTAGTGCTCTATATTCTTACCACAGGAGTAGATTAAGACGTCACTGTATATTACATGCGTGTAACAGGAATTTAGGGGAATTAGGGGGTGTTTGTATTAGCTTCTTTATTGAGCTTATGAGCTTATGTAAATTTGGAATATGTCATAAGCCCATTTTTTTGGCTAATGAGCTAATCAAGCTGAGCTCTTGGCCTTAAATTAAGCCATACGCTCATAAACCTTGTAAATAAGCTAACACAAACACCCCTTAGTGACTTGAATGATAAGAGCTCTTATTCAACTTATACATGGTCCATGGCTTGTTTTCCAGGCAATGAAACAAAGTTGGGAATGTGTAGAGGTGTAGCAGAACCAAAGCTTACTGCTATGGATGCGATGATTGACAAGTTGACTGGAGCTATATTCATTTTTCAGATTGTAGTGGTGATTGTTCTAGGCATAGCTGGGAATATATGGAAGGATACTGAAGCAAGAAAGGTTTGTAAGAGGATGTTAATTACAAACATATTGTTAGAGTTCTTGATATAGTTTATTTAGTTTTGTGCATCATGTGTCTAATGCCCTTGCATGCTATCCCATTTCTTCTGGAACTGAAACTCATATTCATATTTTCTTTATGCAGCATTGGTATGTTCTTTATCCAGAGGAGGGTCCATGGTATGAACTACTCATCATCCCTTTGCGATTTGAGCTTCTTTGTTCCATCATGATACCCATATCTATAAAGGTAAGCATTTCTTTAATCATCAATTTATTACTCTAGCTGAGAAGATTTTTATTTTTTGATCATATGTGGGGTCATAAATAAAGCCTTATTTTCTAAAAGACATGTGAAAGGTAGACGAGTAGTCATACCTATAAGGCTATAATTGTACTATAACTACCTTCATCTTTTATAGCGATAAATTCCTGTGAAAGCATATATTAACGGAATAGAAAGTATTTAACCCATGTCGTATTCCGTTTTAATCCTGTTCTCAAATCAACAATATTTTGATCTGTTTTTTGTGTAATGTACTATGAGCTTCCGAGCTTTAAAGATTCTTACCACACCCCTTTGGCAGGTGTCATTAGATCTGGTTAAGAGTTTGTACGCAAAGTTCATTGATTGGGATAAACAGATGGTTGATGTAGAGACTGGAACTTCAGCAAATGCAACAAAGTAAGAATTGGACAGTTTTTTTGTATAAAAGTGTTTGCACATGTTCACCTTCACATTATTCGGTTTATTGGTATGTTTTTTTTTCTTTAATATGGCAGCACAGCAATAAGTGAAGACCTGGGACAAGTTGAGTACATACTGACAGATAAGACTGGGACGCTTACAGAAAATAAGATGATTTTTAAGAGATGTTGCATAGCGGGGACATTTTTTGGTAATGAGAATGGAGATGCTGTTAAAGGTTTGACTTTCTTCCTGCACTGAGTTCATTAACTGTTATTTAGATCCTGGTTTATTTGTTGGTTTAACTTAGTATCACTAACCATTCTATGGGATTACTTTATGCATGTTTTTGTTGTCTTATTGAAATTTCTCTCATGTCTTGCTTGTTACAGATGTTGAGCTACTCAATGCCATCAATACTGGTTCTCCAGATGCTACTAGATTTCTTACGGTTATGGCAATATGCAACACTGTCATTCCCATCAAAAGGTTATTCCTTATTGACTATTGGCCAACTTTTCTTTCCGCAAACAATGTTAGACATACAGATTACAGTTAATTAGTAGAGGTGGCAATTTCGATCCATTTAACTATGAATGGTTGATTTGGGATGTGTTTTATCTTACAAATGGAACGGGTAGGGGACGGGTCAAATGGGTTGCTCGGCCAAACATGTTATTTTTAATGTATACAATCTCTTAAATCATTCGCATCCAAAGATTTAGATTGTTATTGCAATAATGTTGTTTCTGTAATCACAACATGTTAGTTATTTTCGAAATGGACTACAAATTGTTGTGTGTCCCCCCAACCGGACACACTTCAATATGTACCAAATCCTGCTTACCCACCCAGTTTGCCGCCTCTATAAATAAGTATGGTAATTCAATATGGCTTTGTCTTGTCTGTATGATCTATGTTGGTGTAACTGATTATCTCTACAAACTGCAGTCCAAGTGGCATTGTCTCATATAAAGCGCAGTCACAGGATGAGGAAGCTCTAGTGCGTGCAGCTGCTTCTATGCATATGGCTTTTGTTAACAAAAATTCTAATATACTTGGTATAAATTATTCTTTTTCTTTATGTGCTGACTTGATTGATAAAATGGAAAGTGTGAAATAATAGTTGTTTGTTTTCAGATATCAACTTTAATGGTTCATTAATTCAATATGAGGTGCTGGATTACCTGGAGTTCACATCTGATAGGAAAAGAATGTCGGTAGTTGTTAGAGATTGTGCTAGCAGGAAAATTTTTCTTTTGTCCAAAGGAGCAGATGAAGCTATTCTCCCGTGTGCACATGCTGGTAATTTTTATTTTCTTTGAGTCACTCCTTATATGGAATTACAAAGTGTTCAATGCATTATCCCTGTGGGTCATGCGTCTCTGTTGACAGTAAAGGTGTCTATTTGTGGTTTTAATGATTTGTACCTGTATATTTATACTATCTCATGGATATATTGATTTGAAGATTAGCGAGCTGCAGCTGGCCCTGCATCATTTTGTCCCTTTTAGCACATGTTTTTGGTCTTTGAAAACAAAATGTTTATTGATTTGCCACATTATATGTAGCTATTAGTCATAACTTTATATATGTGGCAGGACATCAAACAAAGACATTTTCTGAAGCTGTAGATCAATATGCCCAAATGGGCCTACGGACGTTCTGTTTAGCTTGGCGTGAAATAGATACGATTGAGTATCAAGATTGGTCTTTGATGTTTAAAGAAGCTAATAGCACATTAGTTGACAGAGAGGTACAGAAAACACATGGACAGATTTTGTGTGTGTGTATGTGTGTGTGTTTACATATAATTCATACCTGTAATCTTATCTTTGTAGTGGAGAGTGGCGGAGGTTTGCCAAAGATTAGAACATGACCTTGAAATACTTGGGGTTGCTGCTATAGAGGACCGGTTACAGGTAAATATATAGTTTCTGCTAATATAAGTTTTTTCAGTTGTTTCTGCAAATAGAACTTTTTTCAGTTGTATATGGAGGCTCAGACCCATTTCTATCTTGTATGTTGTGCAGGATGGTGTGCCAGAGACGATTGAAACACTCAGAAAAGCTGGGATAAATTTTTGGATGCTGACTGGAGACAAGCAGAATACTGCTATACAGATTGCTCTGTCATGCAATTTTGTTTCCCCTGGTAAGCCATATACGTATTCCTGTCTGTGCATGTAGATAGAATTTGAATCCTACCAACTATGAATCTTGCGATTTAGTTAATTTTTTAACTTATTTTAGAACTTAGATTCTCAGATTTTTTGCTTTGTTAATCTTACAATTTACTTGCTGGAATACAGAACCCAAAGGCCAACTTCTTTTGATTAATGGGAAATCGGAAGATGAAGTTTGCAGAAATCTGGAAAGAGTTTTGCTTACAATGAGAATCACAAAAGCAGAACCTAAGGTGACAACTTACATTTTTTTGTTTAACAAACCATTCAATTGTTTGGGTTTTATAGTATAGCAAAATAGAAGAATGGAGACTACATACCTGAGCATAAATGATCTCTTTTGTGCTTTCTTTATCTATACTTTCTTGCAATTTTCATGATACATCATGTGTTTGATCTGATTGGGATTTCTTATATTGTTGCAGGATGTGGCTTTTGTCATTGATGGATGGGCTCTTGAAATTGCTCTCAAGTATTACCGGAAAGCATTCACAGAGTTGGCAATATTGTCACGAACAGCTATATGCTGTCGGGTTACCCCATCACAGAAGGCACAGGTACCTATACTTTTTTTATCACCTTTTATTTTGTAAGTGTCATCTTGGATTCTCTATTAATGATGTCACTAGCTGTATATTAATTACCAGAGATGGATGTTCTGATACACCTCATATAAGGATTTTTTCTATGCATCGTTTGCTTGATTATCCTTTACCTCCCCTAAAGTTTAAATTCACTATATTATTGCAGCTTGTAGAGCTCCTTAAATCGTGTGATTACAGAACTCTGGCCATTGGAGATGGTGGAAATGATGTGAGAATGATCCAACAAGCCGATATTGGTGTTGGAATAAGTGGGAGAGAAGGACTACAGGCAGCAAGGGCGGCTGATTATAGTATCGGGAGTAAGATCTAATACTCCAATAATCAATGATTTTAGATCCTTATTGAAAACATGATGGATAGGAAAGATTCAAACATGTTTGTTCATTCTCTTAGGTTCTCATTGCTTTTGTAATGCATGAGGCCATGTCATAAGACTGCTCGAAGATCCTTTATGGCAGTATAGGTCAATAGCATGTTTCTTTAGTTTAAGACCCTCTACTCATGAGGGTAGTTTGGGCCTTTGGGATTATTAATTTAATCATTTTTCTATGTGTCAAAATTATATAGGAAAGTAAATCAAAATTGATATTGTTTCCGATTTTGTTACTTTGCAGAGTTCAGGTTCCTTAAACGATTGATACTTGTCCATGGACGATATTCATACAACCGCACTGCGTTTCTATCACAATATTCATTCTATAAATCCTTACTCATATGCTTCATACAAATATTGTAAGTTTCTTTGAAATGTTTAATGTCTTTATTAGTTTCCAACATAATTATCCTATTTTCTTAATAGTTATAGAATATATTTTATGCAAGCTCTGACTATAGAGACTTTTCAGCTTCTCGTTTGTCTCAGGTATCTCCGGAACCAGCCTTTTCAACTCTGTAAGCCTCATGGCTTATAATGTCTTCTACACGAGTGTTCCTGTTTTAGTCAGTGTCCTTGATAAAGATCTCAATGAAAAAACGGTTATGCAGCACCCGCAAATATTGTTTTACTGCCAAGCTGGGAGGTTAGAGTTCTTTCTTTGAAGGAATTAGTGAGAACTTACAGTACAATTTTATCTTTTATAATTTTGACGCAGGATTAATATTTTTGTGAAACAGGCTTCTCAATCCTACCACATTTGCTGGATGGTTTGGGCGTGCTCTTTTTCATGTGAGTGGTATTTCTTAGTTAGCGTTTTGTTTATCCTTATGATCACATCTAATCATCAATAAAAATATGTATTAACTAGATTTTTTTGGTGGTGATTACTTTTTTGTTAGGCAATTGTTGTGTTTGCGATAACCATGCATTCATACGCCTTTGAGAAAAGTGAGATGGAGGAAGTTGGAATGGTGGCACTTTCTGGGTGTGTTTGGTTGCAGGCCTTTGTAGTCACGTTAGAAACCAAGTAAGTTACCACAACTCAAACTGTGATAAACTTACTCATGTTTCTACGAGGAAGAAAGAAAGTACAAAGTATAAATGTATAGTTTTTGTGTTCATTAACGGTCAAAAAGGATAGACGGGAACCCTTTTTTTCTAACGCGTCCATCCCTCTTAACTGAACCGTGAATATGTATATTACTTGCCATGTAGTGTTTTGACTAATCATGATTTCGTGTGATCGTGTCATTGAAATTGTTTCACTTTGTTTACTGATTATATACATCTGATGTATGCAGCTCCTTTACGATATTGCAACATTTAGCCATATGGGGGAATCTAGTAGTTTTCTATATAATCAACTGGATTGTGAGTGCTTTGCCACGGTCTGGGATGTATACCATCATGTACCGCCTTGTCAGACAGCCAGCTTACTGGAATACCATGTTTGTAAGTAATCCTTTCCTTTGTAGACTTTTATCTCATTGCTCTATTCCTGTATTTCATTTTCGGACCCATAATCACGTGTTAACAACATCTAGAATTTACTTTGTTGTTTATGTAAGGTTTGTCTTGATACAAATTATGCCTTTGCAGCTCATAGTAGCAGCTGGTATGGGCCCGGTGCTGGCTTTGAAGTACTTCAGATACACATACAGATCAAGTAAAATCAACATTCTCCAACAAGCCGAGCGCTTGGGCGGGCCGATTTTGACACTGGGAAACATTGAACCACAACCAAGATCATTGGACACTGATCTGGCCCCCATGTCAATTTCTCAATCCAAGAATGATAGAAATGCTGTGTTTGAGCCTCTCCTCTCTGATTCACCAAGTGCCGTGAGACGCTCTTTCGGGCCAGGCGCTACATTTGATTTTTTCCAGTCACCTAAATCTTCGAGCTATCCAAGAAATAAGGACAACTAACACCCGGGGAAGAAACATTTTTCAACATTTTTAGTAGTATAAAATCATAGAACCCGTACATTATGTAAATTTGTACTTGAGGTTAGCAATGGTTGCTTTTAGTGTATCTTTAGCATCGTTTTTCGTTCTTTATAATCATGTCAACTTTCAGTTAGTTTATCTGAGTATATGAGTAAAAGATTAGGCAAAGACTAATTTTACTATAAAAACTCCGACACGGTTTGAGCTATTAAGAGGTACTGGTTTTATAAAAGTCATTCTGTGTATTATCTTAAAGTCGATTTACAAAGATGATAATTATCGACTACGTTCACTTTAACTAATAGGCAAAAGGTCACCGAAGTCTTGAAGGTCTCAAGTATAAACAGTGCTCGTTGCAAACAAACTTGAAGTTATCGTGTCAACTTTTCGAAATGTGACGTTTAACCTAAACCATGTGCATTAATCGGTGAAAAGACTCAAAACCATAACCAAAAAGATAATTGTAATCAAGTTCCTGCTATAACAATACTAAATTTACACATGCATTTTGTTTTTGTTTGCTATGTCTAATGTATAGTCGATACTCGGAAATATTGATGTAGGCCCTAAATCGTTAAAATAAAAAATAAAATAAAAAAAATAAATAAAAAAAAAAAAAAAACTTTTGTAAGAATGACCAAAGCTTATTTGATTCTAGAAAATATTAATATGCCTTCGACTACTGAGTGTATTTTACAAAACCTTCTATAATATAAATTATTTGCAAAATATGTCTTATTTTGGCCTTGCAACCGAGAATTGTTAACCAGACCTCGATTATTTCTCATTGGTATTAAATATATAATATATAAAAGTTAAAGGAGCTAAATTGAAACTTAATACGAGTACTTAATATTGGGGTCATTAAAAAATAATAATTAGGTGCTCACATATGTAAATAGTTAAAAGTTCAATATAAATATCATATTTGTCATATATCTAATTAACTAATCTTAGCTACTAATTTTTTTATCAAAAAAATAAAAAAATAAACTCACTCTTTTTAAAAAAATTAAATATCTCGCAAACCGCTAATCGTTACGCCAAAAAAATTATACCATCGCGACGAGAATTAAATTATCTTTCTATAGATATGCATTTCTATATACTTTCGACTTTTTTTTTTTTTTTTTTTAATTTTCGCCCAGAAAAATCACACGTGATATGATTTTTACAGATCACGTGTGATTTTTCTGGGCGAAAATTTTGAAAAAAGAAAGTTCGTCGAAAGTATAAAGAATTGCATATTTATAGATAGATAATTTAATTCTTGTCACGATGGTGTATTTTTTGTAACTTGAAGATTTACCGTTTGCAAAATATATTATTTTTTTTTTATTTTAAAGTGAAAAATAATTTGTTATTAATTTAAATGAAAAATGAATTTTTAAAATTAGTTATTTGAATATATAACAAATATATATATATATATATATATATATATATATATATATATATATATATATATATGTATAAATCCTTTTACAACCCCCTACTTGGATCATCTTCCCTATCACACGCTAACTCCACTAATAAACAAACAAAAGCTTTAATTTTCAGTATTTCTTCGATCGCAAGTTCATAATCTTTTTAAGCTCATATTTTCGGATTTTCCATCATAAAATGCCAGACTAGTGCATACTAATACTGACTTTTTCCACATTGGGGCCCCCGAAAAAATGAGGCCTCGCACATGCCCAAACTTGTTTTTACTATCCATTTTTGACATAGTTAATGAAGAGCACAGTATACATGTTAGTTGCCATCAAAGGATTTGTGGTCTAGTGGTAATAGCTTTGTCGGTTAAGCGTGCTCATGTGAGAGTAGTACTGGTTTGGGTGACTTGCCGGGAAGTCTTCATATGAAGGCCACAAATCTCTGGTGGGAGAGCCTGTTAGCCAATGTTGCGCAGGTTCGAATCCGAGTAGCTCCAGGTTTTCATCCAGCCGTTACTCCAGCGAGAAATCTCGTGTGGAGGCGGTACAATTTTCGGGCGAAAGCCGTTAAAAGTCACCACTACGCCAGCGTGAGTCCGGTTCAGACAACATAATCTGAGTATGTAGTGAATGAGGGCCTGCCGATGTAACGAGTGCTACTCCAATTCAAAAAATAAAAGTGGACTTTAAATATATATATATATATATATATATATATATATATATATATATATATATATATATATATATATAAGTCGACTATATATATATATATGTATGTTAGTTGCCAAAAAAGTATCGAGAATAATAAGTAGTAGTTGTGTTGTTTTCGAAACCTTCCATTCACAGTCTCACGTGTGGATCCATGACCTGCCAATCACGTGCTACCTAACTCACTGGTATTAGATTTGAAAATCTTGTAAAAAATTTACCTTCCTCATTTGATTTTATTTTAATATTCACTTTATTAATTATTATTATTATTAGTAATAAAACTCAAATCAAACCAAGTAGCACGGCACCCGACCTTTTTGAAAAAAATATAAAATTGAGTAAATTGCATAAATCGTCCTTAAAGTTTGGTCAAATTGCATGTTTCGTCTCTAATATTACGAAAGTGCAAGGATCGTCCCTGTGGAGAAACTTTTGGTGCAAGTATCGTATACTTGCACCAAAAGTTTCCCCAAAAAGGACGATATTTGCACCAAAGTTTTCCCCACATGAACGATCCTTGTACTTTCGTAACATTAGGGACGAAACATGCAATTTGGCCAAACTTTAAGGAAGATTTATGCATTTTACTCTATAAAATTCAAACCTAGATAGATACACATTTAACACTCTGTTCCCGAGTTTTGAAATAAAAGAAAAGAAGATAAGTGATAAAAATGGGCAGAAGAGAAGAGGGGAGAAATGAAATTTAATTTTTTAGTTCTTGTTCCCGAGTTAGAAAGAAAAGAAAAGAAGAAGAAGAAGAAAAATTATGATTTTACAAGTATACCCTTTATTTTATATAAAATTATGTTATATGTTTAGGGCATTTAAGTCATTTATATTAATTAAAAGTTTCTTTATTTACTTTCTCTTCAAATCATTCCACTTTTGAGAAGAAGATTTTGGAGAGAAAATTAACCAAATTTTCTCTCCATCTCTTTTCTCCTGAAAAAACTCGGGAACATGAATTTATTTTGAGATTGAAGCTGAATTTCACGAAGGCGTCTACTTATTTTATCTTGAAGTCGGGGTTGGTTGGATGCATGACCTTCAATGATAACTTGCTCGTCTTAAAATTTAAGTTGAAGACTTGGGTTATCTAGTTACCAGCAGTCGGGGTAACTATCACTTAAGAGTTATTGGAGTACTCAGTGTCACACGTCAATGACGATGTCGATAATCGCAAGAGGTGTTAATGTCTCATACTTTGGTTGGGTATTGAGCACTTAGAGATTTGCTTGGAGCATTTATTCTCTACACCGTTCTTCCAACATTAGTACAAGCTTAAGTAACAAATTTGGGGACTTCTACTTCAGTTTTCAGTATTGGTATATCGGGTTTCCTTCATCAAGTGGTCACTAATCTGTGTATAAGGTTGGTTAGTTGGCCAAAGGTTTTAAAAGTTGTGATGTGATCTGTAATTCTCACGGGATACTCTTAACCCAAACTGATGTTCTCCAAAATCAAATCAGTCATGCCACATTCAATCTGTTACTATCTCACGGTTTCTTCTTGATTTTGTAAAATCCCGCGAAAGAACTTATTTCTCGGTTTAAATCATAGATTTGTAAAATCCCGTGATGATGGGTTATGCGCTCTTGACCGTGATCGGCTTAAAACCATTATCAAAGTTCAGTTAAATCATCATAAAGGGCTAGATTTGGGCATTAACCACAAGATGTGACTACGAAGTTAAGTCATTATTATTTATTTGAGGCTGAAGTGAAATTTCATGGGTGCGTGTACTTAGTATCTGAAGATATCGGGGAGGTTGGATGAAGATTCTTCGAGATCCTTGTTCGAGCTTTTAACCTTTACAATGACGAGGACTTGGATATCTAGTTATTTTTTCTTTCTCTCTATTACAAAATAACTATCACTTTAAGGAGTTACGTTGTAGTGCTCAGTGTCACACGAAGTTGTGGATATCCAAGAGGTGATGTACGTCTTATACTTGATGGTTGGTTGGTTGAAGAGTATAGAGTACTTAGGGATTCGATGTTGCACGAAGTCTCTACACCGCTCTTTGTCACGCATTAGTACAAGTTTAAGTCACAAGTTCGGGTTATGTTACTTCAGTCTCAAGTTCATCATATTGGGTTTTTCTCCATCAGTGGTCACGACATCAAGCCGATAGAATGATAATGGGGTTGGTAACGAGTTAGATGAGAGAAGTAGTAAAGAGAGAGTAATGACGTCTGAATACCTCAGTTCAGGCCTCGTTCCTCAAAGAAAAGAAAGGTGTACGCTTCAGTGCGCTTTATCTTTGGAAGAAGAGAAATCTTCTTATTTTTGGCCATTCTCATCAACAAGATTCATGCTCTTTCCGTGCTTATTCAATCTTCAAGTGGATCGGCGCATATTGGAGTATACTTTTATTCACGTATTCAACCAAAAATTGCAGTTGACAGGCATATGCAATTTTTGAGGGGGGGAAAGGGTGAATAAACAACGTGTTAGTCTTCAAGAACCGTCAAGCGGAGCCGCTTACCGTTGATGGTATTCATATTCACTAGTTCAATCATCAAAAATTGCAGTTGCCAGGCATATGCAATTTTTGAGGGGGGGAAAGGGTGAATATTAATCTACATGTTGGTTGATGATTGAGAAATGGTCATACGACTCCTGAATACGTCAGTTCAGGAGTCGTGCAAACCATGGTTTTCCAACACTACATCTTCTTCCTCTATCAAGGTGTTGAAGAACATGGTCATGGAATGCTAATCGACATCTTCTCACGGGCTGATACAATCAGTAACAAAGGGTTTCTAGTCAATGCTTCATGTATACGTCATTAGGCTACATGTACACATCATGATGATGATTCCGATTAATCGTAACCATCAGGGGAGAGAAATGTGTACACCAAGGACGCACAACAGGTTCACATGATCGGGCTTAATACTTCTTCTTAGTTGAAGTTATTCCGGGAAGACAAATGTCATAACCGCAGAGAAGATCAGTGGTTCAACTTGTTACCTTGGTATTATCGTTTCACTGCTACGTTATGTGCTGATTAATCGTAACCATCAGGGGAGAGAGAATGTGTACATCAAGGACGCACAACAGGTTCACGTGATCAGGGCTTAATATCCAAGGATGGATACATACTATAGATGATCAGTGGTTCAACTTGTTACTTTGGTGTTATACTAAAGACTGAAGAAGGTCGAGTCGTCAGTCTATTCTACATTCTCTGTTGTGTGTTATCATCTCATGTGTATACTGCGGGCTGATGGGTTGTATGTAAGGTTACTGGAAGACATGTGGTGAGATGAAGATGGTTGGTATTCTGTTCCTCCATATTGGGCAATCTTGAAGAAGGTCGAGTCTACAGTCTACTCTACATTCTCCGCTATGTGTTAGAAGACTAAAGACGGCATGCATTTGGTTATCTAAAGACTTCTTCACATTATGGGTGTTCATCCAAAGTCTTCTTTCTATTATGGGTGTTCATCAGAAAGGTTGTCATATTGGGGGAGAGCACTAATTAGGGGAGAGTGAAAAGCCTGAATTAATCCCTAATTAAATGTGCTCACGTTACTCTTCAGCAAGTCAAATGATGGAAGCGGAAAAGATTCAGGATGCTGAGGAGTAATGGTTTGTGGTTCGTATCCTTGTATATATTTTGCTTCTTACATTCTTTTTTCATATCTTATACCATTTTGTAAATAGATATATAGAAATCTTGCTAATTGTAAATAGAGAAACGTAAAATCAGAAAAACCATAAAAATTAAAAAATTAGAAAAGACCAAAAATAGTTTCACCTAGGCATGTCTTCTGTTTATCGATAACATTTACGGACTTAGAAATGTCATTCAATAATGGCACGGGTCTTTAAATGAAGCTCGAGCAGAAGTTAAAATGGATGGTTAAAACATGTCTAAATGGCTTGCTATTACTTCAGATAGCAACCCGCGCTTCAAAATGGGGAAAGCACGTCGCCAAAAAGACGGCTGTTCCTCCAACTGGGTGATGTTCACCTGGGCATGGATTACTTTATATCCATATTTCTTCGATCTGATGTACGTTTCAGTGCATCATTTCTTGAAAAAGAAGATAAATCTTCTTTGTATACAAATAGTTTTCATTCTTTGATTCTTCTGAAAATTATTTGTAAGACACTTGGTGATTTTTGTGTTGCTTGAAATTCTTTTAGACTTGGATTGTGCATAAAATTTGTCACTCAATCAACGACTACAAATCTTTAACTAGAATACGGGTCATTGATTGAGGGGGAGAGTGAATTCAAATTTTATATCATCAAACGGGTTTCTTGATTAATTCATAATTCTTAGAAAAGGTTTTGTAGTTAATGAGGTATTAGTTAAAGAGGAAATTGCTAAAATTTATATCAAATGGCCAAATGTGTTAGTTGCTAGAAAGTTTAGGGCATTATGTGCAATTTGCTTATAGTTTCCTAGCTTCATATAACTAGAAGGTTCATTTGTATCACTTTGGAATCCTCGTTTAATCCCCTAGATACTTTAAGACTCAAAACCTATAAGAAGTAAGAAAATGATGCGTGGTTTTGCGACCTTACAACAGGTTTTACCTCTCGAGGGATCTCAAGAGGCTTACAACCCCACCAGGCAGTGTACCTGACCGATGTAGTATAGTGTAGTGGTAAGTACGGGGGATTGATCGTTCTCCACAGGGAATAGTGTCGTTAGGTATGAAAAAACTACTCTAATAGGTCTAAGGGTGAGGGAAGATTCTTTTTGTATTTTTATATTTTTATGAAAGCAAGTAAAATCTCGGGTTTTGAAGGAGTGGGCGGAATTAGTTGCTAATCAACTAACCCAAATAACTACAAATGCAAATAAAATAAAATAACTGAAAATGAAAAGGTCGTGAAACTTATGTGGAGAGAAATGTGTTTACTTAGATTTCCTTACTCCCTGACTATCTTTTACCGGTTGATTAGTGTGTATTAATTGTGTGGATGACGGGTGTATTCCTTAATACCAATCGTGGGGTGGCGTACGTACTTCCCCAACTCTACAAGCTCCTACTTCACTCCTATGTCGAGCCGGCTAAGAAGCTCCTAACATGGGATCACTAGAATTCGCTCATGCATTAAATACAACCATATAAACCTAGTACGCATTGGTTCATGTTTCTTAAGACGTTCAAGCAAGTTACCGAATAGGAGGTTAGCCAGTTTTCTTAAGCCTAACATCGATAAACAATCATCCAATACAATAAATAACACACTAATAACCAATAATCAATAGTTAGGTTTCATTAGATCTAAGCAAACACAAGATAAATCTAGCCTAGCATGTTAATCAAAAGACAAGAACAAGATATAATCAAACAACACATAGACATATTGATTGATAAAATGAATACTTATCTTCAATTAAACATGGGAGATCCAATGGTATGAAAACCCTTAAAAATGGCAGAAATTCGTCTTAGGGTTTCTCCTCACAAAGTTGCACACTAATGACAAAAAATTGCAAAACTATATATAGAGTTTAAGGGCTAACGGCGTCACGTTGTAGATCTTGACGCCGTCACCTCGCCGTGTCTAGGGTTCCCGGATGGCCTTCTTGACGCCGTCCCTCTTTAGTGCTCCAAAATCCGCTCTGGCTTACCAAGGCTTGACGCCGTCAGAAATGGGCTTGACGCCGTCTCGCTTTAAGTTAAACCGTGATGGCCTTGATCACCTTAAAGGGTGACGCCGTCAGATTTTCTATTGTAAAATTCTCTGGCTTATCATGTGTATTTTTCATATCCACCTCTTTTGCCAAGCCATGACGCCGTCAGGAGCAATCCCTGACGCCGTCAAAGGTACTTTTCCAGCCGATTTTGAGACTTTGTCGTTTTCTTCACTTTTATGCTCCAAAAACGTCCAAAATGCTTCCTTTTCCAGATTTCTTCTCCAAAGTACCTAAAATGACAAAAGGAATGATTTAGGGCAATATTTGATCAAATAAATATGATTTAGGGCTTAAATGACCTCCTAAAAGCGGTACACTTTTCGCTTCATCAAATACCCTTACACTTGAGATTTGCTTGTCCTCAAGCAAATGCGCTTTTATTCTAATTAAAATACAAGTTAGGGGTCATTTAACACTAATATAAAAGTAATTACAACAATTAATCGTTCCACTTTAATCATAATAAGCACGGAGATTACAAACTAGCACCTCACAAGTAGTGTTTAGATACTCACATCTCTCAGGTGTCATCAAAATAAATCTCATAAATGAAAACGGATAATATCTCTCACTACCTGTCATAGCAAATAGATTACCATAGGCTTGGGAAAGGATCAAAAACCTCCTCCACTAGGCGTAAGCACCTAAGATAAACTATCAAAGAGGGCTTTTAAACGGGTTATAACGTGAGGTGTAGGGATATGATAAACACGGTTTTGTTGGATAAGGGATATTTTACTGGTGGCGAGTTAAAGATCTTGATTAATTACATGTACAATATGGCGTTGCTAAGCCAAGACTAGACTCGACTTAAGCTAAAAACAAAATAACAAAAACATAAAATAAACATAAAATGAAACGGGATGGTAGTCCGTATGTTTTTTCTACTTTTCTTTTTCTCATTTTTTTTGTATTTTTTCTTGATTTTTTTTTTTTTTTTTTTTTTTTTTTTTTCATACACTCTTGCCCTATTTCATACACTCTTGCCCTACCATCCAAAATAATACATCATAGAGGCGTTGCATTCCCCTTACACTTGAACTTTTACATAACTTTACAAATAACTATTCTAATGACTCGAATTAAGATAATCGAAACACTTGGAGTACTTTTAAAATATTTAGCACATATGGGGGTAATAAATGATGTTCTTCCCCATTACTCCATTACACTAGTACTTTACCCATGAGTCTCAATCGTCCCAAAACAATATGTACAAGGATATGACTCGACTTAGCAACCATGTAATCAATTAGATAATTAACTTGGGTTTAAACAAATGTTGTCACAATAATGCACTAAAAATGAGTGCATACAAGGTAGGTTAAGGCAATCTGGGTGTACATTTAAGTGGGGTGTAAACAAATTCTTCCTTTAAGTAAAATGCTTAAAGGTCAAAACGAAAAGATAGGCTCTGAGGGGTGTACTAGGGGTATCGTGTACTAAAAATGAGTACAACGCATAGGGTGTGGGAGAATTACTTGACCAATGTAGCCAATGTAATTATAACAAAAACACAGGTGTAAAACAGTGGATTAATCCTAATGCCTCTTATCATGTAGTAAATCTAACTACATGAATGTAGTCTCACTTGTGGCCTCGGAATGGTCCTAACGCAAGTTCTAGAATCTAAGTGCTACCGGTACACACATCATAGCATAAATGCTTTTTCTACCAATTCTAGGGGCGAACCTCACATAGTTGGGGGTGGAAAATTTTTTAGTGGTACGGTTTTTGTGCTAGTCATATAACTCCTATCCATGAGATGCTCATTAAGATCAAAGTTTCACTCCTAATTGTTGTAAAAAAATTTAAATTTGGCACTAAAATTGCCCTAACAGGTGTTTATCTCAGTTTTATTATACATCTACCATCAAACAAACAAAAATCAAGTGCAATTGTATTCTCTAAAGTATCGTATTTTTACCCCCCTTACACTTAAGATGAACATTGTCCCCAATGTTCAAATAACAAGATGTAAAAGTAAATAAGGTAAAAGAATGAAATCAAATACTCCCCTGATTCTTTCGGTGGATAAAAAAGTAACATGGTTAGATCTTCTTCCAAGTGAATGTAGAAGCTCCAAGACTAATGCATCGCCAAAAGCTTGATTCCACATATATTTCCTTGTCCAAAATAACCTGTTAAACCTGAGAAAACAAATACAAAAACCTGCATAACATCGGCGGGATAAATTATATATATAAGGATATAATGCTTGTGGAATGATAATTTTGCAGATTCCTGGAGATTATAAGTTAGAGATTTAATAAAAACTTTTTATGAAAACAAAACTTTCAAAAATTTCTGAAAATTAAAACCTGACGCCGTCAGGTTGTAAATCCTGACGCCGTCAGAAGTGATCTGACAGAATTCTCATATTAAGTTTCCGGAAAATTTCTGGAAAAACCTATACTTTACTTCCTGAAAATCCTGCAAAATATCATTATGACTCGATACAAGCATTTGACTCAAACAAATACTAATATGTATGTTAATTTAATATTATTACGATTCATGCTCAATTTCGTTCTAATAAACCGATTTGGATTTCCCTTACACTTAACTTTTGCAAAATACCTTTATATGTAGTTAAGACGAAGTTAAAAACAAGATAAAGCATTTTCACAATTTAGTTTTGAACATGAATCAATAATAATAAAAATTAAACATACATACGGAAACAAATAAAATCAAACAAACAAATAAATAAACACACAAAGCAAATAAAGCTTGGGTTGCCTCCCAAGAAGCGCTTTTCTTTATTAACGAGTCTTGTAGCTAGACTCAAAGTCACGTACATTACGTGATTCCATCATTCATAATGACGTATCCCTGATAGATATAATCCTTGTTATCAGGGTGGTGGTGTCTTAATCGCTCGACATTCGCAGTCACTTCACCTCCTCCCTTGCTGGTCAAGCTTACTACCCCATCTTGGTGTAGACTTTTAATTGTGAATGGCCCGTACCACCAGGGACTTGGTTCATCGGTAGGTGTTTTTGTTTCTGAATGCCTTAGGAGCACTGAGTCTCCTTTTGTAAATTCAATGGGGTTATTGGTCTGCTCATTAGCCTCAATATAATTGTTATTTCCACCCTTACATTCTCTAATCTCATTTTCATTGTAATTCTTAATCTTTGCCTCCCATGCAAGGATTTTCTCTCGAACATTACCACGGATTATATTGGGGTTCGCCTCCATCTTCTTTTGTAGAGCAACATCTCGTATATGTCGCGGGACCGTGGGGAAGTTTATTGTTTTCTTCCCCTTCTTCATTTGGATGGTACTATTTTCGTAATTGATTTGTGCCCTAGTGGTAACGAGAAAGGGTGCCCCAAGGATTATTGGCATATTCATATCATTTCTTTCAATGATCATGAAGTCGACCGGATACAGGAATCCGGCAACGTTGACCAACACATCTTCTGCAATTCCTAACGGGTACTCATAAGAATGTTTTGCAAATGAGAGTTTAGTACGGGTGATGGATGGCAGTTCGTCGGTTAACTGGACATAAACGGATAAAGGCATCAAATTTACGTCGGAACCTTGGTCAGCTACCGCATCCAGATACTTGAGTTTTCCAATGCTGCATGGTATTTCGAAGACCCCGTAGAATTCCTGCTTTTCCACTAACTTTTGTCTTATGAGGCTCTCATACAATTGCCCTCCGGGTAATGTGTCAGATTCGTCATCCGGTTCCATCCTCTTGGACTCCTTGTTGGGTAGATGAGTACGTCGATAGTTTCTCACCCAATCGTTTATGGTCTCCTTGTTTATTTCGTGCTTCAAGTAATGCCTCACTTGTTGTGACTTTGGTGGTTCTACCAATTGGCGTTCCTCAGAGGGCGCCTCCTTCCCCTTGTCGGAATCGCATTTGTAGGCATTGGTGTTTCCGTCATTAAGTGGGACGAGGTCAATTTTGTTGACTTCCATAGTTATCAACTTCCCTCTTTCATCATTTTCGCCCTCTTGGACGACGGAGATGGCATTAACACATTTAGTGTTGGGAACTTCAACGTCTTTTCGCACTAACACATTTTCAGGAGCTTTTGTTTTTGTATATTCTTTCAAAAGGTCCATCATCTCAGCCATCTTCTCTTCCATCTCCTCCTTTTGTTTGTAGATAGCTTCCTCAAATTTTGCCAACCGTTCGGAGTGTTTTGACATGTATTCTCTCATTCGAGCTTCGAATGTTGGACTAAGTTCCTGAGGTGGTGAGTTGGGTTGAGCGTGCTTATGGAAGGATTTAGTATTTTTCCTAAGGGGTGATTCGGACAATGGTATTTGCTTAATGTTTGAGACTGAGTTAACTGTTGCTTTTTGTGGACTTAAGGGTCTCTTTTGCTTTTCCATAAGATATGCAACCCTCTTCTCAAGTTCACTAACGCTTTCCTCGGTGATTTGATTGGCTTTATCAGGCGATGAATATGTCTTGACCGCCGAGCGTACGTCGTGGGAAACTTGCCACAATTCATCATCGTCGGATGCAAGCTCATCAATGATTTCCCATGATTCCTCGGCGCTTTTGTCACGCAATCTGCCTCCGGCGGCCCGATCGATGGCATGCTTGGTGTGGTAATCAACATGGTCATAGAAGATTTGGATTTGAAGCCAGAGATTTATGCCATGATGAGGGACTTTTTGGAGTAAGTCCTTGAATCGAATCCATGCCCCATATAGGGTTTCGCCTCGACGTTGTTCGAACATCAAGATATCCTTCCTTAACTTGGTAGTTCTTCCTGGTGGGAAAAACTGAGCAAGGAAGCGAGTGGTGAGATCATCCCAAGAGGTAATGGATCCTGCGGGTAGACGCTCTAGCCATTGACTAGCTTGGTCCCGCAGAGAGAATTGAAAGAGACGTAGTCGGGTCGTCTCTCGAGTGGCAACATCAAGGTCTATGGAATCAACGATTTTGAGAAAGTCCTTGAGATGTTGATTAGGATCTTCGGAACGAAGTCCATGGAATGCGCATCCGCTTTGCACCAACCGGATGGTGTCGGATCACAAGGGAGTGACATTGGCTCCTTGAGTGAGCTCAATGGTGTTTCGATAGCCATGGTGGCTAGGACGGGAGTAGTCTCCTAAGGTACGGGCTCTAGGAGGTTGTGGTGGTTGTTGTGGTGGTGGGTTGTTGGGATCGAGGATATTACCACCTTCCATGATGTCGGATGGTAATGGTTATGAACAAAGAAACGAAGAAAAAAAGATAGACTAAAGAAAAACCTAGAAAAATAAAATAAAAATCTCACTAGAAAGGAATCTAGTGAGTAGACCTAATAAAATAAAAATTCAACCTAAACAATAACTATTCCCCGGCAGCGGCGCCAAAAACTTGATGCGTGGTTTTGCGACCTTACAACAGGTTTTACCTCTCGAGGGATCTCAAGAGGCTTACAACCCCACCAGGCAGTGTACCTGACCGATGTAGTATAGTGTACTGGTAAGTACGGGGGATTGATCGTTCTCCACAGGGAATAGTGTCGTTAGGATTGAAAAAACTACTCTAATAGGTCTAAGGGTGAGGGAAGATTCTTATTGTATTTTTATATTTTTATGAAAGCAAGTAAAATCTCGGGTTTTGAAGGAGTGGGCGGAATTAGTTGCTAATCAACTAACCCAAATAACTACAAATGCAAATAAAATAAAATAACTGAAAATGAAAAGGTCGTGAAACTTATGTGGAGAGAAATGTGTTTACTTAGATTTCCTTACTCCCTAACTATCTTTTACCGGTTGATTAGTGTGTATTAATTGCGTGGATGACGGGTGTATTCCTTAATACCAATCGTGGGGTGGCATACGTACTTCCCCAACTCTACAAGCTCCTACTTCACTCCTATGTCGAGCCGGCTAAGAAGCTCCTAACATGGGATCACTAGAATTCGCTCATGCATTAAATACAACCATATAAACCTAGTACGCATTGGTTCATGTTTCTTAAGACGTTCAAGCAAGTTACCGAATAGGAGGTTAGCCAGTTTTCTTAAGCCTAACATCGATAAACAATCATCCAATACAATAAATAACACACTAATAACCAATAATCAATAGTTAGGTTTCATTAGATCTAAGCAAACACAAGATAAATCTAGCCTAGCATGTTAATCAAAAGACAAGAACAAGATATAATCAAACAACACATAGACATATTGATTGATTAAATGAATACTTATCTTCAATTAAACATGAGAGATCCAAGGGTATGAAAACCCTTAAAAATGGCAGAAATTCGTCTTAGGGTTTCTCCTCACAAAGTTGCACACTAATGACAAAAAATTGCAAAACTATATATAGAGTTTAAGGGCTGACGGCGTCACGTTGTAGATCTTGACGCTGTCACCTCGCCGTGTCTAGGGTTCCCGGATGGCCTTCTTGACGCCGTCCCTCTTTAGTGCTCCAAAATCCGCTCTGGCTTATCAAGGCTTGACGCCGTCAGAAATGGGCTTGACGCCGTCTCGCTTTAAGTTAAACCGTGATGGCCTTGATCACCTTAAAGGGTGACGCCGTCAGATTTTCTATTGTAAAATTTCCTGGCTTATCATGTGTATTTTTCATATCCACCTCTTTTGCCAAGCCATGACGCCGTCAGGAGCAATCCCTGACGCCGTCAAAGGTACTTTTCCAGCCGATTTTGAGACTTTGTCGTTTTCTTCACTTTTATGCTCCAAAAACGTCCAAAATGCTTCCTTTTCCAGATTTCTTCTCCAAAGTACCTAAAATGACAAAAGGAACGATTTAGGGCAATATTTGATCAAATAAATACGATTTAGGGCTTAAATGACCCCCTAAAAGCGGTACACTTTTCGCTTCATCAGAAAACCAGTTGTGTTTGATGTTCTTGAATACTCCTATGACATTTGTATGATCTGAAGAAATGAGTTTCAAATGTTGTGTGACTCTTGTTAGTCGACTGCTGCTTAATTGTTGTTGATATTGTGCATATGTTCTCAGGATTCGCTTAGGTATATTGCTATCATGTTAGAATCATGTTCCTAAGATCCTGAGTTGAATATAGATATCTGTGTGAATTGCCATGTGCATGATTGCTATTTGCTCTTCATGCTAGATAGTAGTTTGACGTATTTCCTGACTGTGGTTTGATTATAAGATGAACTTGGTATTATAATGTGGCAAGCTGCTGAAGGGTAGCTATTAAGGAACAGTGTATCTGTATGTATGTATATCTGTGTTGATATTCTTATGCAGATTCCATAGCCAATATGAATGTGCCAGTTCCAGCTCTAACCATGTGATCAGACGTTCAAACTCTATTGATTGGCTCAGAATTCACCACGACAACAACATCGGCAGCAATAACAACAACAACACCATCATCACGACCACCACCTTCAGTAAAACAAAGCAATATTTGTTCCGATCTCGCCAAGTGGGGATCTACAATTCTTGGACGTACTTGTTGGTGGATGGATAAGCGATATTGACCACTGACTCACTCAGAAAAGTGGGTGATTACATCATCTGCGCAAAAAGGTCAATATCATTTGTGTCATAATTGTCGAATTGTGCATAATAAGCAGTGAATCTCCCTCTTAGTTTAAGGGGGAGCATAGTATGTTTCATCATCAGACTACATTAAATCGGACACATTTTCTCCCACATTTTCTAACTTATTTAAATCAATTGGGATCACAAATCTCAAAAGGTTTGAAATTTTTGATCGGGGGAGAGAATGTGATTTAAATATGAAACCTGATGAAAATGTGATGTTTTGGAATTAAACGTTAGGCTCTCCCATATGTGCTAAACTCTTTCGTATATCGATGCACATATTGAGGGGGAGCAAATGGACAAAAAGGATTTGGCACCGCATGAGATCGTGACTCAGACGTAACCAATGAATTGACGAAACACAAATTGTCATCAATCGAAAGGACATATCCTGGCCGGGTAATAATTTCAAGCTGGTCTGACCAGTGATGTAAGCGTGTCTCGAAAAGGATGTGTCTGAGTAGAGTGTACTGTTTCGAGAAACTTTATGTGAACTTGACCAGGACGGGTAATAATTTCAAGCTGGTCTAACCAGTGATGTAAGCGTGTCTCGAATCGGTCATGTTCACTGAAAGTTGATCAATTCAAAAAGTGCGAGCTCTACCTAACATGTGCAAATTTATAAAACAATCAATCGAGCACATGTTGAGGGGGAGCATTTGAAAAATATAAAACTCTAAAGTGTTTGCAAAAATGTGTTTCAGAATCATGAACACTTTGAGAGATTTTTCAAAGATTTGGTTTATGGCAATCGTGGAAGTACACCAAAGACCGACCATTTTAATGAATGTATGGAGTTATAAGGATGGTTAGGTTAGGCTCAAGTTCCCACGATCCCGCCAGAGCCGGAGGGATCTACACAGGGACAATCCACTAGTTAGTGTAGAAGTCCTTAGGTATGATTAAAAAGGAGAAAAGTGGATAAGGGAAAAGTGCCGACTGAGATGGAGCTAGTACTGGAACAAACCCAACAAGGTGCTAGTTATGAAGTCTCGGTAAGCACTGAAGGGGTTGAAGAATGAAAAAGAAATGTAAAGATGAAGGGTGAAAAGAAAGAAGCCCTCCTTACACTTTAGGCAGAAACCGGGTCAACACATATGCTGTCAGAATCACTTAGTTGATTGTTGACATTGAAG
This sequence comes from Artemisia tridentata subsp. tridentata, assembly GCA_021014915.2. Classification (NCBI taxonomy): domain Eukaryota; kingdom Viridiplantae; phylum Streptophyta; class Magnoliopsida; order Asterales; family Asteraceae; genus Artemisia; species Artemisia tridentata. The sequence goes on along the minus strand of CP139505.1, from coordinate 11,763,325 downwards.
ACAAAGTATCATGGACCCAGTGATACGCTGCACAACCCTCCCTAGCCACTCAAGGTCCCTCAAAGGACTCTTGTTTCAATTGTCACAGAGTTCAATACATTTCTATCGTCTCTCTCACTCCGAGTTAGATGATATTGAAAAGGTGGTAGTCCTCTCCAGCCTCCGATCACCAAATCAAAACGCACAATAGAGTCTAGAGCCACGAGATGCATAATAAGATCTCATAGGAACACGAATTATTTCTACACTGGTGGTTCAACATTAAGGACACCAGTTGTAAACTCATGAGTCCTGCGCAGATCTTAGCAATCTGCCAGAACATTTATGAGAGAATTTACAAATGTAATTCTCAATGATTGAATGGAAATTCCTGCCAGGGTCAACATCAAACAGCCCTGAAAGCAGGTCACTTCGGTAATTCCCTGTGAATTACGCTTAGTGATCGCGGCGGTTTCAAACTGTCTACAGTCGTGGAGTGATCTCCAGCGACTCACCTAATCGTTGATATGCTACGGTACGATCTTAAAAAGCCCTCTGTGGGTTTTCGATTAGGAACGGTCTTGGTAAGGATTAGAGAGAGTTTTCACACTATGCTGTTAACAATCTCGAAGTCCGAACCTGTAAGTACCGGACGTTTTATTGCTAACTGTCGTATGCAGGAACTTCTGGTGATTGTAGCTGATTGCTGTTGCAGCTGTTTGCGGTTGTAGCTGATTGAAGTTGCAGCTGATTGCGGTTGTAGCAGATTACAGAAAAGATGCCAATCCAGCACCACATGCTCACACTACATAATCATCGTATTCAAAGAAGTCATGATCAACCAAAAGACCTTCAACACGGCTTCTGCTAACTCTGATGCTAAAGATCATGACCCAGAATAGTGTGAGCATGTCGGCTCAAAGATTTACACATCACATGGTAACATACTGCTGAACGATGACATGAAGACAAATGTTGGATGATAAACTCGAAGAATTCTCAAAATCATCCAAGACAAAGGATAAGTCATCAAAAGTCCACTGCTGAATGCACAATGTTTCAAGACAATGAAGAATCAAAGACTACGAGCTATGAAGACAACTTCAGAAGACAAAATGCTAGAATTCAAGTTATTATTTCCGGGGTGACCTCCCATAGGGGGAGATTGTTAGGAATATAAATATTCAGATGAAGGCTCGGTCACCCCGAGTATCTATTTAGCATTTACATAGCTCGTAGGCTTATTAATATTAGCACAGTAATATTAGTAGTATTAGTATTATTAGTTTAGTCGTATTTATATTTGTGGAGTGGGTCGGGGCTTTCCTCACTGTCAGCTCACTCCACAGCCCACTAGGGGCACAAATATTAGCTACTATATAAAGCCCTTCCCACACTTGGGAAGGGTTGGAACTCTTGTCACTTCACACACATTAATCTAATATTACAAGTTTTCTCTCAACAAGATTCCCAGCTCTCTCTCTCTAGTTTCTCTCTCTAACTCAACAATGAAGATGTTCTTCCATAACCCAAGACCACCCGATCCACAATAATCAACATGTTTCGATCCTACACTAGATCACGTCTAATGCCTCGTTTGGTCCTTTGAAATTCGGCAAACAGCAAGCTTATTTTCAGAAAATTAGTTTTCGTCGTCTAACTTATAAAAATCATATCTCTTTCGTTATAAGTCGGTTTTTAGTGATTCAAGCAGCCACGGTTTCGTTTTTGAAAGAAATTTCTAGATTTGAAGGCCAAAATGGTTCAAAGTTTACTGATTTTTCCAGTTTTCACGTTTAAGGACAGTAGCTTTTTTATACTTGTTAAAACTCATTTTCTTGGTTCTAAACTTGATCATACCACTTCAAATCAACTCCACAAGTTCGCAAATCCTACCATACACCTTCTTAGGGTGTCATGGGGTCCTAAAAATCACCAACCTTGGTGGATTTCATGAGACTATTAGTGAAACTTATAGATCTAGTGTTAAAGATAGTTTATGTGCAAAGTGGTATCTAAAACATAAATAAGTTGCATGATTAACTAGTATAACTTGAAAATACATAATCATATGAATTAAATGAAAGTATGAAATGATCAAAGAGATGATCTTGAAGCTTACTTGAGTATATGTGGTGTTTTGATGAGAAAAGTACAAGAAACCTAGGGTTCTTATCACAAAACCCTAACTAGTAGTGTAAATGGAGCTTGATTATTACTTGATCTTGAAAAGTTTATGGATTGTTCTTGATGTTCTTGTCTTGGCCGAATGAGGAAGAGAGAAAAAGAGAGAGTTTGAGGTGTATTTTGCTAGTGAAGTTGTAAGTGAATGATGTTATGGAAATAAATTAGAAAACATAAGGAATCATATCATTAATGTTAGTCTTAAACATCAAGTGTATAAGACTTTAGGGGATTATGGCGGGGGGGGGGGGGGGGCACATGTTAAAAAAAAAGAAAGATTTGATGTGTAATTAAAGTTCTTGTCCAATGTAGATAAATATTAGTGTGTTTTGAGTATACGTTAGATGTTATCGGGTACCGAGTTAATTAGAAATAACTCGTGATGAGGTAAAATAAAATACGACGAAGTTGTAAAAATTGTAAGATCATATTCCTTGCAGGAATCGGGTGTTAGAATGATTATCGGGTTGAAATATCGCAAATCGACGGAGTTATAAGCTCCTAACGGAAAATATAGCAATTGGTTTAAAAACACCGGGTAAAATAATAATATAACCTCTATATCATTATAATTAGTTTGAAAATGTATTAGGATCATTGTCGGGAGTATTGGGTATAATGTTAGTAGTAATGACTGAGTGGTAACGTTAATTAAACAATTAAGCATACGTTAATGAAAATCACACAAACCCGTGCATGACCTAACATGATAATGATGTTACTGATGATATGTAGACTACTCTAGTCTACATGATGAATGATGCCCATGAATAGTGATTTTCCTCCGGGAATGAATAGTGTCACATGAATAGTAAAAAATTTGACGATTTCTCAAATTCTCAAACTGACTCCGAAAATGATGAATAGTGAAACGCTGAATAGTGATCGGTGAATAGAAATGATGAATAGTAACTCATGAATAGTAAATTGCCGAGGTTTGGAGAAATGACCTGAAATTGTGATTTGTCACAGTCGACCACCCTAAAAGGAATTCAGCCCCTGAATTCAGCTGGTTTTGGTATCTGGAGTGGATTCGGTGAAAAGATGTGGATATTTGAGCCGCATCTGGTCTTCCCGCTCCCAAGTAAACTCAGGACCTTTGCGAGAATTCCAGCGAACTTAAACGATAGGAATTTGACTCTGTTTTAACGGTTTGACCTTGCGGTCCATGATTTCTGTTGTTTCCTCCATGAAATTGAACTTATCATCGAGCTGAATTTCTTCCAATGGAATTACGAGCGATTCGTCTAAAAGACACTTCTTGAGGTTTGAAACATGAAACGTGTTATGTACGATGCTGGGCTCTAACGGAAGCTCAAGTCTGTATGCCAGTCGGCCGATTCTAATTAGAATCTGAAATGGTCCAATATACCTAGGGTTCCATCTCCCGTTTTTCCAAAATTTGTGTCATGCCTATACAAGGCAAGGCTTTCAATATAGTTTGTTCTCCAACTCGAATCCTAATGATTTGTTGCTTAGGGATACCTAATCTCAATGATTTTGCATCCTGAACTGACCTAACCTTTCTATTATTCTCTTGTTGCGTGTAACTGATTCTTGACTTGTACAATTTCCTTTGTTGTTTCACAATTGAGTTCTAGTCTAGTGAACTGGACTTCCCGGTTTTGGTCTGTCAATAGGTAATTGGTACTTCAACCATAAGGTGTCTTAAAGGGATTAATGGCATATGGTTAGCCCAACCATTTCTGAAATCAATCACACATGCCCTGTGCATATCTTCCAATATTTGAATCGTTCTCTTGTTCTGACTATCATTTCGTCTGAAATGATAGAAATGGATTCACCATGCTTTGAGGCTATTTCCTTGACGTAAAGTCTGGTAGACTGATCCATAGTATAAGTCTCTCTCATTGGAATGAAATGGGCTGATTTGGTGAGACGATCAACGATTACCCAAATAGCATCGTAACCGCCTGTTGTTTTGGGAAGTTTGGTGACAAAATTCCTTGTAATGCGTTCCCATTTCCATTGGGGAATCTCTGGTTGCTGAAGTAATCCTGATGGTTTCTGGTACTCGGCTTTTGCTTTAGCGCAAGTATGGCATTTGCTAACATACATAGCTATGTCTGCTTTCATATTCGGCCACCAATAAGATTCCTTGAGATCCTGATACATCTTATCAGAACTTAAGTAAATGGAGTACCTCAACTTGCACGACTCGTGTATAAACAACTCTCGTATTCCACCATAGCGAGGTATCCAGCTTCTATCCTTGAAGCATAATACTCTGTCTGAACTCTTTATTAAACCATTTGCATCCTTTGGCATTCCATAGGGTTTTTCAGTCTGTCGATTTTCTTCCTTGAGTGCTTCAACTTGAGCCTTGAGGATTCGTGATGGTAAAGGTGAAATGATTGTCATTCCCAATGATCTGACTCTTAAAGGCTTGAGTCTTTCTTTCCGGTTAAGGGCATCTGCCACAACATTAGTTTTCTTAATTGTCCATTGGTCTGAAGATGGTAGGGCGTGTGTATGTCTGTTTGGAAAGAAAATATCTTAAGGGGATTGTCAGAAGTTTGAGGTGCATCGTCTATCCTTTATTAGGAGCCTTTGAAATTTGTACAATGTGTCTCGTGACTAATCCTACAACGGTAGGTTTGTCGGAAAGGTGTTATCGAAGAACAAAGCTACGGTAACGGTTTTTGATTCCTTGTGTCCTTCTCTAACTGATATCAAGACATGAGTCTCTCTTCACCTAAGATGCTTGGTCTTTATTGCTAAAATTCGTGCTGTTTAATAGTTTTCCTTAGATCTCCTTCGTCAAAAGTTTCCCATGCTATGTTTGTCAATCACAAGATCCTAAATGTATGAAGTGACGCAGTATGGTGATTGGTTTTCAAAATGTGACTCGATATGGAGCGTTTTGATGGAAATCTTCCTCTGGACAATTAATTTACGAGTTTGAGTAACGATTCTTACAACTTGAATAAATGGATTCCACCAGTTTGAATAAATGAAGTTTTACAAACTGAATAATTGAATTTATAGGTTTGAATGAATTTCTAAATCTGAACAAATGAAATTTCTCTCTCAATATGGAGTGTTTTGTTTGAAATCTTTTTCCTGAGTAAATGAATTTTTCAAGTTTGGATAAATTTCAGTGGTTATGCAAGTTTGGACTGTTTTCAAATAAGACCCAAGGTTTTATAGATAGGTTTTCGACATGATATGGATAGGAATGTCTTAGTAAAGTTTGGTGTTAAATAATGCCTATTGGTTAATCTTGGGTAAGACTTGTGGGTATGTATATCCAACTTACTTGATCCTTTCCAAATTGGATCATGACTTAGGTTCGTTGTCCTACTTGGTCCAACTAGTGCTTCTGAAATGATAGGATTTGGTGACTATGCCAACGATAGTGATTTGGATTGCCTCGTGATGTCTTAAGATTTCTGTTGCTTCAGGAATCAATTAACCGTATGTTTCCAGTACTTGTTCGTAGTTTCGCAATCCTTTCATTGTTTTCTTATGTCATGGAATACTCTTCGTGGATAGAAATCTTTCCCAGGAAGGTCAAGGGTAAAATTCCAACTTAACGGTTGAGTGAGTAACATGTGGTGTAGGCATCTAGAGAGGGTCTGTCCAAAAGGGATGTTTATTAAGAATTTACTTGTTTACAAAGCTGTTGAATGAAAATTGTTACTATGAACTTTTGAAAAGATGATTGTTTCTTCATGGCATAATCCTTCCTAAATTATACATAGGTGATCAGGCTATGTATACTTGAATACCAATGATGCGATGCTCGGTTTGGTCAAAATAGCCTTGTGTTTCTCAAAAGTTTTAGATGGTGTTCAACGGGTTGTTTGGTAAAATAGTAGTAAATAGTTGGTAGAACGACAGAAAATCAATTTGTAAGGCAGTAGTAACGTATCTTGTTTTTAGAATGTTGTGAAATTATTCCCTAAGATGGTAGTAAAATAGCTTGAAGTAAGGTTATGTGAAACAGTTTTATAAAGCGGTAGTAATATATCTTGTAACAAGAGTGTTGAATGGGTTATAGGACGTGTATGGAACATCTTAAGGAATGGTAATAGTCTTTAGCCAGAGGCGAAATTTGCCTAACTCCTGCTATAATAGTGATATGGTGTCGCGATATGATTGAAAATTGGGCAAATGGAAGAGGAAATGAAATAAACGAAAATTGTGCTCATGGTGGAGATGCTAAAAGATAGGGATTACATTAGATAGAAGGGTACATGGTACAACGAGGTTACAAGAAAGTACTTAAGATAGATTACTTAAAGAAATACAAGCCTAGCGGGCTCCATCTATGGTTTATTATTAAGGCAGAAGTTCCTTGTGCTTAGACATGGTTGTCGTCCTCAATGTTGTTGATGTCCTGGCAAACTCCTTCTCAGGTGATATAAGCTCTCCCAAGAGCTATTCCACCCTGACTCTCGGTTCCTTGGTTCCTCTGTTTTGGACAATCACACCTGTAATGCCCTATCTCCCCCCACAACCAAAACATGTCACTGGAGGTTTCTGATTTCTGGCAGTGATCGGAAAATTGCATTTGCTGATTGAGTGACCACTTCTCTTGCAGTTGCCACATGGAGAAGGACAATACCCTGTGTTATTGATATGTGTCTAAATACACATATATTTTATATTATTTAAACCCACAAAAACGACCAAAAACACACAAATGACCATATAAATGTTACAAATATCATTGAAATGTGTTTTTATGTGATTCAGGTACAAAAAGATTGAAAACAAGTGAAAAATGATCAAAGCTCACACAATTGTCAATTTCAGTCCCTGAAGTATCACCAATTTGCAAAACTAGTCCCTGAAGGTTTAAAATGAATGAAAAGTCAACTTAAGTCCTTGGACAATCAAACTTGTTCAAAATAGTCCCTGGATGAAAGTTTTCTACAAATGGCAACTTTTACCCCTCAAAATCCAAAATTGACATAAAAGGTCCTTGGAAGTTTTAAAATTGGAAATTTACAATTATGGTCCTTGTACTAATGTTAATTGGCAGGTGTGATCCCTGGAATGAAGTTTGGAAGTTTGTCACATCAGGCTCCTCAAGTTTCAGCAGTTTACAACATTGGTCCTTGGGCTTTATTACTACAAAACCAAACGGATCCTTTATTATACATAAACCCAAAAATCCAAATCCAGCCCAACACAAAAACAACCCAGCCCATACCCCTTAATAATAAAACCGGGTTGACCACAGTCAAACCCACCCCCATCTCTTCTTCTTCCTCACAACCCCGCCAAAACCAAAACCGCCCCTCCACCTAGCCTGTTTCACCACCACACCTTTCCACCTCACTACCCCAGCTCACCACCTACTCCACTACCTCATCCCTACCACCTATACCAGCCCACAACTGCCATAAATGCATTCCCACACCATCGACACTTCACCTCAATCACAATCCCCTGCTTTTGCTACCCACTCCACCACTTGGCCTCTAAAACCTACCAATCATGTCCCCTCCACCTCTACAAACAACCAAGAAGCATTAATTGCAGCAGAACTGCCTCAATCTACTAGTGGTACTTTTGGCGCCAAAAGTAAATTTAAAGGCTAGGATCACTTACAGTCAATCAATGGTCAAGAATTAAAGTGGGATTTGACTGGAAAGATGGTGGGAACTCAAATGACTATAAAGATCAGAGGAGAGGCAAAAGAGAAGACACCTTGGGCTAGCCTTGGTCACGTAGTATAAGTTTTTAAAAGCTTTCTTTAAATTACTTGTCATTTAATGTTTTAATGTTGTACTTTTCTTTAAAATAGTGTAATGGATCTTTATTTACAGTTTAATTTTAGTTTAATTCCAGTTATCTTTAAATTTCAAGTTTTCACTTAAATTCCTTTAATTTTCAAGTCAATTTAATTTCATGTTATGTAGTTGTTTAATGGACTCTATAGCTCACATAAGCTCCTGACAAAAGCTTTAAAGCTTGTAGAAACCTTAATTCAGCTTTAGTCTTTAAAATTCAGAAAATGCTAAAAAATCAAGAAAACCAATGAAAATCCAAAAAAAATATGTGATCTTGATGGAATCTGCAAGGAACAAGGTGAATCTTGGAATGCTTTTGGTTTAGAAGCTTTGTGGAAAGCCTTAGGTAGTGAGTAATTCCTTGGTCTTGTGATTCTAGCCTTGATCAACTTGTAAGCTCTTTTTACCATTTTTTGCATTGTACTGTTTCAGTTTGTTAAATGCTTTGATTTTCATGTTTTTGTGTTTCTTTGCTGTTTATTAGTGATAATATAGCTTAATAGTAGGTTGTTATGTTTTGGATTGGATTGTGGTTTGATTTGGCATTTGGACTGTCAATCGACTAGTTTTTGAGAAACCTAGGTTTAGACTTTTGTGACTACTTGTTTAAGCTTAAAAGGGTCCATTTTGACACTTTGGTTCCCCTGGATTTGATGGAATTGGTTTATACAGTCTTGTGCTTTGAAAATCTCATTTTGGTCTAATTTAAGGATTGTTTGGATTTAATGGTGATTCTGTGTGTAGGGCTGTGTATGAAGTTGTTCTTGTTTGATGTACACTATATATGGCCTAAGTAACTCATTTGAACCTTAATCAAAGCAGGTTTACTCATGAAAAGTCAAATTGACACTTGATCCTCTTTATGTGTTAACTGTGAAGGTGTTGGATCCAATAATCCTACATATCTGTTTAAAAGTTGTTTATCTTTGTTAATTTCATGTTCTTATAGCTTAATATAACTTATTTAATCAGTAGTTTAAGTTTTAAATTCACTTAAGTCAACTTTTCAGTTTTTAGTAAAAGTCAAAATTTTCATTTTTCTGTTTTTAGAATAAACTAAATAATTTCATTGTGCCTTTGTTTTTAAGTTTCATGTTTAATGCTTTTAGGATATTATAGTTTTGTTGCTTATCTTGATTAGTGTATTTTTGTTAATCTTTGTTTCCATGTTTTACTGCTTATTCAAGTGCTTTTTCCTTGATGTTTTTGCCCTGCACCAAGGTGTGGGCTGTCAAAACCATAAGCTTGCAAGAGCTTGTGGAATTGATCCTAACCTGGGTACTTGGCATATTTGTGTTGCCCATGTGGCCTATCTTTCATGTTTTCTTTTAATTTCCCATTTGTAGCTTATTTAGATAGCTTATATCAACTCCTTATTTTGTCCCATCTTACTCACCTCACTGAAGCAAACAGTGAGGTTGAGTTGTTTTCCTAAGCTCTTAAACAGACTCCCCATTGAGCTTGAGCTTGTGATTTTTGGCCTTATGTGAGGTTAATCAATCATACTCAAAGGTTCAGTGTAGGTTGAGCATTTATGAGCTCATTTGATAAGTCAATATAGGAGCTTGTGTTTGCCCATTCATAACAGTTCACTATGAACTTGCACCATTTCCATAAGCTCCTATTAAGCTCATTTGTGATCTATAGCTTGTGTATTTTAGCTTTTTGTGAAGCTCATCTACCCAACTCTATGATCCAGCCCTTAAATCCCATGTTGCAGCTCATTCACTAGGGCTGCAACTAGCTTCTTGACTTGCCCATTCTGAGTATGCAATGAACTCAGAAACCCTAGCATTTTCATAAGTTCACAAAAAGCTCATTACTGGGACATAGCTGGTGATTTTGGTTTCTTTTAGAAGCTAACCAACCAGAGAACAAGTCCCAATGCCTTAATTCCATGTTCTAGCTTATTTGCTAGGGCTGCATCCAGCTTTATGTGTGTCCCATATTCTCAGTGTATACTGAGAAATCAGTGGAAATCACCCAACTTCATAAGCTTCTCAAAAGCTCATCTGTGGACCCCACAGGTCGAGCTTTGGCTTTTTGGAAAGCCAACCAGGCCATCTTGCAACTTCAACTCTTATTTTGGCTTTTTCAGCTTATCCCGTCAGCTTAAATTGCCATTCAAAAAAGTTGCAGGCCTATGTTTTAACTGTGGGAATTGGAATTGCTTATTAGCTTATTGCTAGCTTATGAGTGATTGCCAGTGCACCATATTGTTCATACCTGTCTATAATACTTGTATACATATTATTTTTCTTTTAGTTTCATGTGTGGAGCTTATTTCAAGCTTATGCAAGCTTTCACTCAATCCAAGTTTAGCTCAAAAAGCTAAACTGACTAAACCATAAGCTCACACCTTTTGCACCATTTCAGTCCATATTCTTGTTCATATTTATCCATTGGACTTGTGTACATCTTATTTTACCTTTTGTTTTCTGTATAAAGCTTTTTCCAAGCTTATTCTAAGCTTTAAGTCCACTGTTAAGCCAAAGGCTTAACTGTATGGATTCATAAGCTCATGGATTGCTTATTTCTTAGATTGTAAAGTTTTGTCTTCATTAAACTTGTATATTATCAGTATATATTTAATCCAAAAAAAGAGCTTGTACAAATAAGTGATAGCTTCTATTTAAGAAGCTTATTGCTTATTTGCTTATTTTCATTAAGTACATAGTGTTTTTATATTTTTCCTAGGTTCCTGTATTTATTTAATAATTATGTAAAAAGTTTCAGATTTTTCTTCATTCATTTAATACTTTTAATAAATCATTAATAGTTTTTAATAATTAATAATAGTAATTAATTAATAATAAATAGAATAATTGTGTAAAAAATACATTTTCAGTTTCAAAAATTCTTTTATAATATCTTAGATTTTTCAGATTCTTTATTTCATTTATTTAGGTTAATTTTAGATTTTCTTATTATTTAATTCATTTTTAAATACATTTAATTCATTTTTAATTCATAATAATTAAGTAAATAGTGTAAAAATTTATTTTAATTTTCTAATAATTTTCTTATCTTTTTAGGATTCCAAAAATATGATTTTCACATTTGTGGGAGTTGTATTGGACTGAATTCACTTTTTATTTTGTTACGTTTATGTAATTATTACGTACACGTGCGCGTTTTAGGTTTTTAGATTTTCATAGCTTTTTAATAAGTTTGTAAATTATAAATAAAAATTTTAAGTTTGTTTAATTTGCATTTAAGCCCCTAAGGAATGCAAATCCATACTTTAGTTATAAATCGTTTTGTTTCTGTACGTTTACGTTTAATTTAAGTTAAACGTACGTTTGTATATCTTTTACGTTTTTAGGTTTCTGATTGTACATTTTTAAATGATACAGCTGTGACAGAGCTATGACTATTCACATTCCTAGTGTTAGTCAATCAGATTCCTGTTTTTGTATATTCCATATCATTTCAACACATACATTCGTTGTATTACAGTTTACACACCTCGTTGGGACATAACGACCCGGGGATGTACTTCTATACTCCCATGGATTTAAATTGCATTTTTCTCCCTGCCTGGTTTGACTTTTACTGTTGACCATTCACAAGTGGTTGACCGTATTATTTATAACTAGAAAGGGAGGAATCAGTTATGATGACTTTGACACTTGTTACATTTGGGTAGGGTACCTCTGTAACCTTTCTTTCCAGTTGGCCCAACAGGACAGGCTTCTACCACTCCTTGTATCTTAGGTGGTTGTTGTGTAGTACTTCTTCCTTGGTCGTTGTGGCTGTCCCATTTTCGTTTGTTGTTGTTATTGTTCTCTACTGCCTTGGTGTGAGCTATGTGTTCCTCTGCCTCGTTTGCCATAAAGACAGCTTTAAACATGGTGTCAGGTTCTGATAAGGTGACCAACATCCGAATTTCAGGGGAGAGTCCCCCGATATACCTCTCAAGTTTCTTGCTTTCCGGTTCCTCCATTGCAGGGCCTAGTCGTGCTAATTCGTAAAAACATTTAGTATATTTGGCAACATCATCTCCTACCATGGTAAAGTCTAGGATTTTCTGTTCCATTGCTTGTATTTCGCTTCTTTAACAATATTCTAAGGTCATCATCCTTCTTAGTTTCTCCCAAGAGATTGAGTAAGCAGCGTCGACCCCTACTATCTGAACATGTTTAGTCCACCATTCCTGGGCATGATCCCGAAAAGTGCAAGTGGCGAACTTAACTTTATCTTCCTTGCGACAGTTGCCGTTTTGAAATATTGCTTCTGCTTCTCCGAACCATTTGTAAAATCCCTTCGCGCCTTCAGTTTCGCTAAAGGTGTGGGGGTTGCAATCCATAAATTCCTCATGGGTAAGATTTTCGGTGAAGGCCGTCGCTATGTTCTTGGCAATGAGTTGCTCCATGGTGGCTTGTGTCATGTCTGGAGTGGCTTGCTTTAACCTAACTTCTTCAACATCATAAGAGACTGTGAGAATTTATAAGTAGTAAAGATCACCATACTCACATATATGCATTCATGACATGTATAAATGGAATGAGATCACAACAAGGTGCAATCACGAAATACCATAAATATAATCATAACACCCGTGGGTATATACCATGAAGTTTCGGTCTACATGGACCGGTATCATGGATAACACAACCATATCCATGTAGTAGAGTCAATACTTGGTGATTTCGTTGTACAACAATCAAAATACTACAAGTTTCTTTGAACTACGCCACACAATCCGTAGCTGGGATAATAGTAAAAGCTAGTAAAGACATAAGTCTAGTCTAGAGGCTCCCTGGTGCCCCTCTGATTGGATCCTGGATTGCGGCATCTTGGGGTTGAGATGAGTCATGATGTGGGGTCTGAAGTTGTGCATCGATCATGTCTGAGGTAGTGTCGATTCCAAACAATTCTTGGGGAATCTACTGATGTTCCTGTTGAGTCGGTGGTCTTGGTATTATCCACAAAGTGTCATCTAGCTCTCGATATGTGGGGATAGAAAAGGGGGATGACGATGGTGGTAGTGGGATGGTAGGGACAGTCTCTTGAATTCCAAAAGTCTCAGTGCCATATCTGGTAGTCTCTCCTAAGTCTTGCTCAGGTAGTGTTAATGTCTCAAATAGATGAAAATTTATCACTTAATAATGGTGAGTGATATGGAATTGTCGAGGTATAGAAAGGTGAGAGTGGTGATATCGGTGTATTAGTGAATGAAAAAGCATCCTCGATATCCGAGTCTGCTTGAATGATAATAGGGTGATTGGGTGAAGACATCTCTATGACAATCGACGTAAAATGAAAGTGAATAACACTCATAATGTATGTATGAAACCGCATGTATAATGAATATGCACTTATTGTGAAATGATGAGATGCTATGATGATGTGGTTATAGTCTAGGGTCCAAGATACAACCTAGTTCGCTATAACCTTTGCTTTGATGCCAATCTGTCACACCCCCAAAATGCATGAGTTGCAACGGAATGGAATACCTGGGGCGTGACTGACCATAGCACCACAGTACAGTTATATTGAACGACCTAAAGTGTCGTTTAGAAAATACATCGTTTGATTATTTAAAACATTCAGAGTTTACAGAAGTTGGTCCCAAAAGGTGAAACAAGTTTTAAGAAATCAAGTTCATACAATTCAAACGATGGATAAGTGCATAAAATATAAAGTGAGACGCGTCGACTCCGTGACTCCATGCATGTCCTTATGCAAGCCAACATGCGATACCTTAAATACCTGAAAATACATTGCTAAAAATGGTCAACAATAATGTTGGTGAGTTCATAGGTTTATGTAAATGAAATACTTCTACGGAAACCATAAGTAATAAGTGAATGACAAAACAATGCCACACAAAAATAATACATTAGCTCTTAAGCTCATGACCCCGAAGCTAGACTGAAATAAATGCCCCAATAGGGAGTGTTTTGCCGAACACTCTGAATGATTGAAATGAAATGCGTTCGTTTGACCAGTTGGTGCTACCAACCCGAACGGAGGCGTCACCCTCAATAGATCTATCCACTCACCTTCGCTTGGTCTCAATTAACGGTCCATGATAAATAAAAGGGGACTTTAACTTGGCAATGATGGTAACTTAAGCAATGTAAATGAGTTTGATACTTTGGTCCGTATATATATAAAAATGGTGCAATATATTCTCCCCCAAGAATTTAGAAATCAAATAATTAATTGAAAACGGGGCTATAAAAACTCACCTCATATGATATAACAACAATGACAATGATGAATATGATGAAATAAAGCTCGGTCTCTAACCGCAACCTATTATGAATGATGTGATCCAATGTAAGCAATGATACAATGCAACACATGCAAATACGTATGTTAACAATACCACTTGTTAGTTTTGAAATTAACGTTTATCGACGAAAAATACATTTTTGACGTCTCGTTAAGTTGTAAACTACTTTTTGTGTAAACATGTTGAAATGGTACTCCATGATCCTCATTTGGTGCTCTATCGGCAAATGATAATGTTTTTCGTCGCAATTTAACACCTTCTTTAACTTGTGAAAATATGCCCAAAATGGCCTCGCAAAACTAGTCGCGAAATAATTTACGTTAAGTGTTAGTGATCAAACTTGACGCTTTTGAAAACCTTGTAGCAATATCTAAATGTCGTGTTATTTAGCTTTTGATCATACGCGCCTCGATCAATTAGAAAATCGGCTATCAATGTTATGTCTTGCAAAAACACTAGCTTTTATACTTAAAATATTTTCTAATAGTGGGCTGTCAAGATGGTTTGTGAATCGTCGGGCTTTAAACGTGTATATTTCGGTCGTTATAAGCTCGTTTTCTACGTTCTTTATATCCACGGATTCATATTAACATGAACTAACATAATATCATTAGCTCGGCTCTCCTAGATCACGTCTAATGCCTCGTTTGTTCCTTTGAAATTCGGCAAACAGCGAGCTTATTTTCAGAAAATTAGTTCTCGTCGTCTAACTTGTAAAAACCATATCTCCTTCGTTATAAGTCAGTTTTTAGTGATTCAAGCGGCCACGGTTTCGTTTTTGAAAGAACTTTCTAGATTTGAAGGCCAAAATGGTTCAAAAGTTACTAATTTTTCCAGTTTTCATGTTTAAGGACAGTAGCTTTTCTATACTTGTTAAAACTCATTTTCTTGGTTCTAAACTTGATCATACCACTTCAAATCAACTCCACAAGTTCGCAAATCCTACCATACACCTTCTTAGGGTGTCATGGGGTCCTAAACATCACCAACCTTGGTGGATTTCATGAGATTATTAGTGAAACTTATAGATCTAGTGTTAAAGATAGTTTATGTGCAAAGTGGTATCTAAAACATAAATAAGTTGCATGATTAACTAGTATAACTTGAAAATACATAATCATATGAATTAAATGAAAGTATGAAATGATCAAAGAGATGATCTTGAAGCTTACTTGAGTATATGTGGTGTTTTGATGAGAAAAGTACAAGAAACCTAGGGTTCTTATCACAAAACCCTAACTAGTAGTGTAAATGGAGCTTGATTATTACTTGATCTTGAAAAGTTTATGGATTGTTCTTGATGTTCTTGTCTTGGCCGAATGAGGAAGAGAGAAAAAGAGAGAGTTTGAGGTGTATTTTGCTAGTGAAGTTGTAAGTGAATGATGTTATGGAAATAAATTAGAAAACATAAGGAATCATATCATTAATGTTAGTCTTCAACATCAAGTGTATAAGACTTTAGGGGATTATTGGGGGGGGGGGGGGGCACATGTTAAAAAAAAAAAGAAAGATTTGATGTGTAATTAAAGTTCTTGTCCAATGTAGATAAATATTAGTGTGTTTTGAGTATACATTAGATGTTATCGGGTACCGAGTTAATTAGAAATAACTCGTGACGAGGTAAAATAAAATACGACGAAGTTGTAAAAATTGTAAGATCATATTCCTTGCAGGAATCGGGTGTTAGAATGATTATCGGGTTGAAATATCGCAAACCGACGGAGTTATAAGCTCCTAACGGAAAATATAGCAATTGGTTTAAAAACACCGGGTAAAATAATAATATAACCTCTATATCATTATAATTAGTTTGAAAATGTATTAGGATCATTGTCGGGAGTATTGGGTATAATGTTAGTAGTAATGACTGAGTGGTAACGTTAATTAAACAATTAAGCATACGTTAATGAAAATCACACAAACCCATGCATGACCTAACATGATGATGATGTTACTGATGATATGTAGACTACTCTAGTCTATATGATGTGTCTTAACTGATGATGCATGAATACGCAGGTAAACCTAACTGGTTACGCGCATTTGAATACCCGTAAACCTAGTTTACGATATGATGAATGATGCCCATGAATAGTGATTTCCCTCCGGGAATGAAAAGTGTCACATGAATAGTAAAATTTTTGACGACTTCTCAAATTGACTCCGAAAATGATGAATAGTGATCGGTGAATAGTAAATGATGAATAGTAACTCGTGAATAGTAAATTGCCGAGGTTTGGAGAAATGACCTGAAATTGTGATTTGTCACGATGTTAAATCTAAAGATGTTGGAATTCTCATTCATAGATCCGCAAGGATATCTCAAATATTTGTATAATATGTTGAGGATTATGTGTTACAGGATTATGGTAAACCTGTTGATGAATTGCAAATATTGAATTTGTTAAGTTACTCATACTATGAATGTTTAGATGCAGTCTAGAAAGATAACTAGTTTTGAAAACTTAGTTAATCTTGAACTCTATAGTTACACTATATAATGAAAATGAGTTTCTTCAAAAGGAATGAAAATCCTAGAGATTTAAATTCTTATGTAGAAATCATATGGACAATTTTGTATACATACTTAAGGTGTGAAAAGATTATCAATCACACTTAAGCAATTAACTGTGATTCAAATTCTTTCTAGGCACATTAAATGTATAAAGATTATGATTGTCATTCTTAGTTTCATTAATATGAAATTAACAATGGAATATCAAAACTCTTTCTTGAGTAATTACTTGTGCGAGGACGATAAGTAATTGAAAGGAGTATTTGAATTCAAATAATCTTTGGAAAGTATACAAAGTGCAATAATTCATGAATGAATTAATGCATGCATCTAGGAGATATACTTATGTTTAGTTATTAAATACAAGTTTTGATTTATAATTATAATAAGACATTTCCTTAATATTCCTGAAAGCTAGTGGGAGTGTTATATTTATTTTCTTATTTCATATATGTTGTATAACATATAGGAAGTAACATTCCATAAGCATTAAATGTTAAGTCTTAGTTTGGAATGAAACTTCACGTGAAGATTTAGAAAATAAACATACAACCTTGGAATATATGTTTATTGTTATAAACATAAGCGGTAAAATAATTGATTCTAATAAAACATGATATACTATTAGAATGTCTAGATAGAAACATATCTTTGAAAAGATAACACATGAATAAAATATAAGTTTGACACAAGGATTTTTCATGCACATCATGTTATTTGTTGTATCATTCTTGGATGAAAGATGATTTGACAACATTAATATCTAATTAAAGGTTATTAGATAACTAAGTGTAATGGATATGGTTGGATATAGAATTAACATCCTCGTCCTGGAATTGCTCCTAAATTCTAAGTATGAACCATATGGCAAATTGTTGCGTAATTGTTATAGCCGACAAATCTTGAAAGATTTGAAGGTATCAAAGATTACACAATGGATATTAAAGTTTACGGAATTTTAAAGAGCATATTGTTGTTTGCATACAATGATGCTAGTAAAATTGAGATGACACTCAATACTAGTCATGGTGGGATTTCATCATTATTAATGGCCATGAGTACTAGTTATGCTTAACTGTAAGCATAGTTGCATTATACATTAAAGAATTAGAATACTTTAAACTATAAAAGGTTTGATAGTTTAATTGTCATAAATTCGTGGTTGAGGTTGTCACGCATTTTATGAAATATTATGTGGCAATATCAAGATAGTTGAATGCACACATACAAGAATTTCATTAATTGAATTCTTGAAATAAGTATTCTCAAAATTCCGATATGATTAATTGATTTATGTCTTGTCAACAAGTATGTTTGACATGACTTGAGGCATAATTCATTAATGAGAATTATCATGCATTGATCTATTTAGTATTGGGATAAGGGATGTTAAGCAATAATTATTTACAATGAATTAAAGTACTTGGTACGTTTGTTTTCATTAATAATAAATTGTATCCTATATTTGCATGTTTAAATCCGTGAATAACTTATGTTATTCTAAATAGTCTGTTGTCAATCAATGATATGGGAATATTATTGATGCGTTGGACATGCCAAATTCACATGATATTCAATAAATGAATAAATTGAATATATGACAGATCCCAACCACATGATTATACTTTATGGTTCTTTGTCATTAAAGTAAATCATGAATATTTATCCTCAGACTTGAGATACCAGTTAACTGTCGAGGATGTAGCTCATTTTCTGTAAGATAGTCTAACGCTATCCGTAACTGGTAGTTATAAGGGCTATTTTCAGAGGTGATGCAAAGTTCAAGGGTTATGCTTGTAGTCAAGAAAGAATTTGTTCCTTCAAATTTATTTTGAAGTATAATACTGCTGGGCCCCTCGTAGGGTTGACAAGATGTTTGCATGGCCATGCCCAAGATCTATCTGGAATACGTTCGGATGATTTGGTAATCTTGATCAATTATAAATAACGAGAAACAGAATAGTTAATTATGGAATGACTTAGATCCATATCCATATTAACGTGGTATTAGAAACAAAAGGATAAGTATAATGATGATTCATCAAAATGTTTTTTCCAGGAAACCACACTCAGGGTCGTTCTGGGGGCATTGGGGTGTTATGCTAGACTAACCAATGTCATTACTATATTAATGTATATCCAAGTGGGAGCTGTTAGTTTTGTGGATATAAATTAATATGTGTATGACCGGATTCGAACACGAGACTTCGGGATTGCACACTTTACGTATAAGTTTCAATGTTTTAATAATTAATATAATAAGTTATGTTTAATTATTAAATTCACAAATAAACACTTAACGGACGTTAGTACTTAACGGGAATTGACTAACGGTCGTAAAATGTTAAAGGAAGACGAATATATGGAAACAAGACAAGAAATATCTAGAATCCCTTGGGGATCCTATATTCGGCCGAATAGAAGGAGAAGGGGGAGTCCCGCCCTAACTTGGACTCCAAGATTGCATTAGTATAAATACAAGGCCTCTTGTATTCATTATTCTTGCATCTTGAGTCCCTAATAATCCTAACTTCTCTTCTTCTTTCCTCCCTTTGAGCTTAGCCGATCGAATACCCTCCTAAACCCTTAGGATCGATTTTCTTAAGCTCAAATCAAAGTGTTTGGTTTGTTTGTGATTCAAGAACCTAGCTTTTCTCATTGAAACGCTTGTAATACATGTGTACAAGAACGAAGGACAAACATACTTTTGTTTGTGATCTTTTCCCTATTCGACTTTGGTGTAGTCGAATTTTACTAAACCCTAATTTAGGGTTTAATTAGTTCTTGTTTGATTGATTTATTGTTTCGCTAGAAATCGTTAAGGTAAACATATTCTTTTAATTCGATTAATTATATTACAAGTATTTGATCTTTACTTCCGCTGCATGCTTTGATGATGTTTACATGTTTATGTATAATTGTTTTGATATAAAAATTCCAACATTTGATATTGCTTATTTTTCTGCTTAGTTGCTT
This sequence comes from Artemisia tridentata subsp. tridentata, assembly GCA_021014915.2. Classification (NCBI taxonomy): domain Eukaryota; kingdom Viridiplantae; phylum Streptophyta; class Magnoliopsida; order Asterales; family Asteraceae; genus Artemisia; species Artemisia tridentata. The sequence continues at coordinate 11,743,662 of CP139505.1, read as the reverse complement.
GTTTGCAGTTTTTGAATAAATCAAATGGCTTATGCAAATATGATATTTCAGGGCAAAATAAGCGGTTTGCAATAAGCAAATCCAAATACTATTTCATTTTTCAGCCGTGTTTAAAGCATAAGCAAACCCAAACACTATTTCCTTCAAGTGCTTATTTTTATGTTGATTATGCATATTTGCTTGTAAGCATAAGCAGAAAATAAGAACTCCCAAACACCGTCTGAAGCTAGAGAGCTTTAACAGGTGTAGCAGAAGTAATCAGATTTACAACATTAATCAGCTTGGTAAGTCCCAAAAAAGACTAAATAAGCAGAATGGTATGGGCTGGTGGTGGCGGTATGTTGGAGCTGATGACGAAGGAGCGGCGGGGGGGGGGGGAGGGGGAGGGGGTGGTGTTAAGCGTGTATGGTATTGTTGATGGCGAATGGTGTGGGTTGGCGGTTTCGCATCCCAAACACCAAATCTACAAGTGGATGTCGAATGGTGACTGAATCGGATGAGGTGATGATGGACTGAAATGATGGAGGTGATGATGGACTGAAACGGTTGAGGTCGCAACCATGGGGAGATACACAGGAGGTGATGATGGACTGAAATGGAGGTGTGTGTTGGTGTAGTGTATATAATAATAATAATAATAATAATAATAATAATAATAATAATAATAATAATAATAATATGAGAGCAATCGGGTATGGTCGATTTTGTGCCAGGACGAGTGGTGATCGAGGCAGCACAGCGCAAGCGTGTCAAATATGAGAGCAAATGCGCTGACATTGGATATGGGTTTCTTCCCTTCTCATTCTCTTCCTTTGGGGAACTTGGGAATGATGCAGCAACCCTACTGAAACGGATCCGAAAGTTCTCAGTAACTCAAGACATCGGATCGCGAGCCGCTGCTCATATCTTTAATAGGATTAGCTTTGCTATAGCTAGAGGAGTGGGAGCACAGTTAGTATCTCGGCTCCCCTCTAAGTTATTGTAAATCCTATTTTCTTCTAATGAAGTTATGTTTTATTAAAATAATAATAATAATAATAATAATAATAATAATAATAATAATAATAAAAAACATCGTGCTCAGCTTGTTCTAGGGTTTTCACTGGAGATATTTATGGGGATCATGCTGTTTCATGTGCGGGTATTGTTGGCATTAAACACCGGCATAACATTGTACGTGATGTTCTTGTTGATATTTGTTCTCGGTCCGGAATCTCAGCTCGTAAGGAGGTGGATATTGGGCTTTATGGAGACAGGGACAGATCCTTACGACCGGCTGATATATTGCTTTATTCTTGGGACGATGGGCGTGATGTATGTGTTGATCTTACGGGTTCGTCGCCTTTGACGCAATCTGGGATGATTGATTTTAGGCCAGGGCGTGCGGTTATTGATGCAGCACAGCGTAAACGTGTCAAGTACGATGCCAAATGTGTTGATATCGGGTATGGTTTCCTCCCCTTCTCCTTCTCTTCTTTTGGAGAACTTGAGAAGGATGCAGTAACCCTACTAAAGCGTATTCGACGATTCTCTATGACTCAAGACATTGGGGCGCGTGCTGCGGTTCATATTTTTAATAGAATTGGTTTTGCTATTGCTAGAGGTGTGGGGGCCCAGTTGGTTTCTCGGCTTCCCACCAATTTCTTGTAAATTCTATTAGTTTTTTTTAATGAAGTGATGTTTATAAAAAAAAAAAAAATAAAAAAAAAATAATAATAATAATAATAATAATAATAATAATAATAATAATAATAATAATAATAATAATAATAATAATAATAATAATAATAATAATAATAATAATAATAATAATAATAATTTTATGTTTAATGAAAATTTTATTATTAGTAATAATAATAATAATAATAATAAAAATTTTACGTCTTGCTGATGTGTTGCTCTACTCGTGGGATGGAGGACTTGATGTATGTGTTGATTTGACTGGATCATCGCCCTTGACGCAAACTGGTATGGTTGATTTCGTGCCGGGTCGTGTGGTGATTGAGGCTGCACAATGTAAACGCGTCAAGTATGAGGCTAAGTGCGCATGTATGGGATATGGGTTCCTCCCATTCTCTTTCTCTTCTTTTGGGGAACTTGAAAAAGACGCTGTGATTTTGTTGGAGCGTATTCGAAAGTTCTTGATGACTCAAGACATTGGAGCACGTGCTGCTGCTCATATTTTTAGTAGGATTAGTTTTACTATAGCTAGAGGAGTAGGAGCCCAATTAGTATCTCAGCTCCCTACTAACTTCTTGTAAATCCTATATGTTTCTAATAAAGTGATATTTATAATAATAATTAAAATAATAATAATAATAATAATAATATGAGGGCAGTTTGGTCATTTCATCATTTTAAACGGTCAAACTAACGAAAAATTTGGTCAAGGGACCAAACCCGTTATGGGTCGCAACAACGGAATAATGATCCATTAAAAAAAAGTATAGGGACTAAAAGCATTAAAACCGACAGACCACATCGACCATTTTTGAAATTAACTCTAAAACCGCCATCCGCGTAGTAATTTTTATTTAGAGTTAATTACATTTTTGGTCCTTGTGGTTTGTCGGGTATTTCATTTTCAGTCCAATTTTTAGAAAAGTATCGGATCCACTCCAAAACCCGATGACCCATAACATGTTCAGTCCAATTTTTCTAACACCGTTAGTTTGACTTATTTTGACTGTTAAATTAGAGGGTGTTTTTGTCATTTCATATATTTTCTTACATTTTATTTAAAAAACAAATAAGTAGAGGTCCACCCAATAAATACACACAACTCTCATTTTTTTTCTTCCCAAAATTTACTACCCCCTCTCTCTCACTTCTCAAATCACCACAATACCATATTTCGGCCAGGTACACCGCCGGTCAACCACCACCACTCCTTCAACTAACTGTCGGCTACCACCATTACCCCCGACCACCATCAACTTCGCCACTAAACAACACCATAAATAGTAAACACCAACAAAACCCACCACAATCTATAGCCGTCGCCACCACTCAGCCCACCATCTACATAGACAACCGTCACCACCATCTACATCCACAACACCACTACCATCTATAGCGTCGACAGCCCAACCTACTTCATTTTTTTAAATTTCGCAGATCTGGGAAAAAATTGTACTGTGTAAGGTGTATGGATGAGATTTTATTGAAGAAGACAAGATGGAATTTGGTGGTGGGCAGGTGGCCGGATTTTGTTTTTTATGTGTATTATGTATTTTCAGTATTTTATATGACCAAATTCGGCATCACTTCCTCTTCTTTTTTCTTTTTTTGTTTTTTTTTTGTTTGTGTGAGATTTGGTGATGTATTTAAGTTAAGAAGGTGGAAAAGAGAAATGGGGTTGAATAAAATGGTTTGTGTTTATGTTAATTTTCATGTGTTAATTTTCAGATTTTATAGATTTTTGTAGGTAAATGGTTAAAATAAATGAGTTTGTAATTCTAGGGGATGAATGATGTTAAGTGGTTTTATGAGATGAATAGTGTTAGTTAGGTTTAGGAAGATGATGATGATACATGGAGGAAGATGATGAAGATGGTATGGTACTATGGTGTTTGTTTATATCTGTATTTGTGTTTTTTTCTACAACAAGCATAATACAGTAATATAGAATGTAGTCTAAGGGTATTCTAGATCCGGAAGAGTTTTCGGTATTATTTTTTATTTTTTATGTGTGTGTTAATTAGTGGAAGTGCTTTTGTTTTAATAAATTAATGGAAAAAGAAAAAAATGAAAGAAAGTTCATTTTAGTCATTCCTAGTAATAAGATGAGGGTATATTTGTCATTTTAATGTATTAACGGGTCAAACTAACAGTCAACGAAAAATTGGACTAAACATGTTACGGGTCATCGAGTTTTGGAGCGAATCCGATACTTTTCAAAAAATTGGACTGAAAATGAAATACCCCACAAACCACAAGGACCAAAAATGTAATTAGCTCTTTTATTTATTGAGTTTACCTTGTTCATTTTCATTTCACTACTACCACTAGTAGTAATAAAAAAACTGCTTTTAAGTTTCTCTCTCACACAGTAAGTAAGACACACACATATACCAACAACAACAACTTCTTTTTTTCAATCTAACATACATAAATAAACCATTCCTTAGGGTTTCCTTTTTATTCCTTTCCTTCTTTACAATCAATTAACAAATTCAGTTATTTGTTATAACAGATTCAGTTATTTCTTATAACAAATTCAGTTATTTCTTATAAATAATAATAATCCAGAAGATGAAATTGATGCTTTTGTCATGACTAATGACGATGACGTGGCATCATCATCGTCTCTTTTCTCTCTTCATTTACTTTACGATCATCATAACCGTGACGTCATCATCTTCATCTAATAGATGGTTGTTAGATGATGACGACGTCTTGAGTTTGTCACGGCAGGACTATTCCCCGCCGGCGCCGCCACCTCCGCCGCCTCACCCGCCGTCGGCTTCATGTGAAGCCGACCTCGGCGGTGTAGGGTCATTAGATACTATCTGTAAAGTTGTTAGTGATGTTAACTTGACTAGGAACATTTACGTAGCTGGTAAAGGCAGCTTTTACGTCCTTCCCAATGTTACTATCGATTGTTCGGAGTTCGCCGGGTGCGAATTCGGCGTGAATGTGAGTGGGAATTTTAGTTTAGGGGCGAATGCGAGGGTTTTGGTTGGGTCGTTTGAGATTGATGCGGAGAACGCGTTTTTTGAGAATGGGAGTGTGGTGAATGCTACGGGGTTGGGAGGTGATCCGCCGGAGCAAACGAGTGGGACGCCGCAAGGAGTTGATGGAGCGGGAGGTGGCCATGGGGGTAGAGGTGCAGCGTGTTTGGTGGACGATAAGAAGCTTCCGGATGATGTGTGGGGTGGGGATGCGTATGCGTGGTCGAGTTTGGCGAAGCCGTTGAGTTACGGGAGTAGAGGTGGGACGACGAGTAAGGAGGTGGATTATGGAGGTGGGGGCGGTGGGAAGATTATGGCTGTGGTTAAGAGCACCATTGAGATGAACGGTGGGTTGTTTGCGGATGGGGGAGATGGTGGGCCGAGGGGAGGTGGGGGTTCGGGTGGGAGCGTTTATATCAAGGCGTATAAGATGTAATCTCTATTTCCTTATTTCGAAATATTACTATGTCTTATCTAGATTGCACGTATAGAATAATGCTTTATTTACCGTTAGACACGAGTTTTCAATAGATTAGCGAAATGTTAATATTAAAACATCCTGTTTGAAGTAAGGCGTTAATTCCGTCTCACATGAAGCATTAATAGACGGTAGAGAAGTAATCTTAGTGATATGAAAAGATTTGGTATTGCAAGCTACTCCTATAAGTTCCTAAAGACATTGATGCCTCTTGGTTACGGTATTACTCAATGTAGGTTAAGATGGTAAGTAGAAGGAAGTTAAGTTAGAAGCCGAGACCCGTGTCTGACTAATTTAGTATCCAAAATATTGGCGTTTAGTCTTTCTGGATTTTTATGTTTTTTGCATATGCAGATATTTGTGCGAGATTGTTGGACAATTATGCTCTCTCCTAACGGATTACTGTCTATTTTTATTCATATGCAAATAACACATTCACTCATTGCTAGTATTATTCTTTTGCACATATATCATGGTTTACATCTCCCTACATCTGGAAATGCCATCGTTGTTTTTATAGCGTGGACTCAAAATAAATGTCTATTGATCTATTATTGTTGTTTGGCAATCTATGCTTCCCATATACCCCTTTGCAGTTCCGTCTGTATAAGGCGTCCATCTGAAGTGAGCCTGCATTTAATTTTCCAGAACGCATACAATAGGTTTGGAATAATACCTTAGTTAGATCTCTTAGGCTAGCATGCAGAATTGAATATGGCAACGAGCTATAAAATTGTACTAGCATTAACCATATCTTTTTAAGTAGATGAAATTCTTTTATGTGTGTAAAAAGTTGAGTTGAGTAACGTATGATGTACAATCTGACTTAGATCGAGATTCTTGTTTTGAAGTGCAGGACTGGAACTGGCAAAATTAGTGCTTGTGGTGGCAATGGGTTTGGTGGTGGGGGTGCAGGAAGAATTGCTACGGATGTGTTTAGTAGGCATGAAGACCCTAAAATATATGTTCATGGTAAGAAATGTTGCATTATTTGGTTATATAATTTGTGAGTTTAGAGTTTATATCCCTATAAAGTTCGAAACTGAATCTGACCATCAATATCTGGCTTTGTCCACTAAATTCATAGCTATAATTCCAAATGTGGCTTATGAACTCCTTTACATAGCTACTCGTCACCTGTTTCTTTTCGAATTTAATTTGTAAACTATATGCTTGCTTGTATCTACGATTTCCTTTTTGTATTTCCCTATAATCCAAATTACGGAGGCGAAATCCTAAGGCTACAGATCCTAAACCCAATCTGTGATCGCCATTATAGCTAGTGATATGCGTATTTCAGTTCATTTGTTTAGCACATTTTACAGTAGTCGTGACATTTTTTACCGACATATGGATCGGTTTAGTTTATGTTTTTAATGGGTCAAATGGGTTAAGTTACCGGATTCAACTAAAAAGAGGACAGTGCAAATTCGAACAGCTATGATGAGTTGAAAGTCATCTGAGATTTTCCATAAATGCTTACTAACCTTACCTCGCAATATGCTAACCTATACGGAGTAATAGTTCTCGTCTAGTGGGTATGGGTATAAAGGAATGGGAATTAAAGTGATTGTAACTGTTTGGTTTATAGGTATATAATTAGATTTAGCAATTGTACTCTTAAATTGAAGCCTTGTCAAATCGCACCAACACATGGGTTTTCTCTCTCCACTTTTTCTTACAAAACCATACTTATTCTCAATACCAATCCTATACCAAACACGCCCTTGGTTTATATTTGTAGTAACTGAGTTTCTGTAGTCATATTTAGCTAATTAGTTACTTCTTGTGTGGGTCAGCCCACCATCTGGGAACTTCTTATAGGTCTTTCGAACCCCTTGATCTCTTAATATGACCAAAAGTAGTGTTGATTTATGTAGCTTTTTAGTGGCAGCGAGTCTCAGATGTTTTTCATTCTTTTTTCTTCATGCAGGTGGTAATAGTCTTGGCTGTCCATCAAATGCGGGTGCTGCAGGAACCTTTTATGACTCTGTGCCCCGAAGCCTTATAGTTGATAACTATAACATGACAACTGACACAGACACACTTCTTATGGAATTCCCATATCAGCCTCTTTTGACTAGTATTTTCATCAGAAATTCTGCTAAGGCTGCAGTTCCCTTACTTTGGAGTCGTGTTCAGGTCAGTTGAATTACTTTATTGCTTATTTATAGCTTTTTCGCTTTGCATTATTACATTCAATTTCCTGTTTCTTATCATGTGGCTGACACAGGTACAAGGCCAAATTAGTCTCCTGGATGGAGCTATCTTGAGCTTTGGATTGGCGCATTATGCTTTATCTGAATTTGAAGTACTGGCAGAAGAGCTACTGATGAGTAATTCCATTATTAAGGCAAGCACTCATTACGTCATCATCATCCCTACATGTCTTTACTTTATTATGTGTAATATAAATGATAATACTTCACATATCTTGTCTGCCTGCTCTATTTACGGCCTGTCTTGCTTTTAATGAACATTAGTTTCTCTTATAACGGATCTTGAACATCAAAGGTTTACCATTTTAAGAGGCAAAGATATATGGCCATTTGGATGATAGCCTTTTTATGAATAAGTTTTGGTTTTTGCTTAGGAAATTACTTGAGTAAACTGCTATTCTGCTTTAAAGTCATTTACTAATAGACTATCAGAGTAAATAGCTGTAGTCATTAAGTCTTCTTAACAAAGTAAACGCTTATCCAAATGGTGGGTGAAGCTGCTATTATATGTATTCCTATTAAGCCTTTGACTTGTCAAAAGACTAATTTGATGGTTATGGTTCCTCAACTGTGATGAGTGCATTTAAAAAGGGAAGCTTACCCAAACATATGGGTTAAAGATCTATGATTGTACAGAAAGCGTACCCCAACCCAAACTGTGTTGACCCATTAATTGCCCCCTCGTTTTTGCCGTATCTACTTATTGATGATGGGGTTTGACTTTTTCAGGTTTATGGGGCTTTGCGTATGTCTGTTAAAATGTTCTTGATGTGGAATTCTCAATTGCTTGTTGACGGTGAAGGTGATAGGAATGTGGGGACTTCAGTTCTCGAGGCTAGCAATCTTATTGTTCTCAAGGTACTCACAAGAATTCGTGATTTGTTGTTTTCTGTAGTATGATCTAATTCCTGTGGCTGATCTTACATATGTGTCTCAGGAATCTTCTACGATACATTCTAATGCAAATCTTGAGGTTCGCGGGCAAGGTTCGCTAAACCTGTCAGGAGCAGGTGACTGTATCGAAGCACAACGGCTGGGTCTTTTACTGTTTTATGGCGTCAATGTAAGTATCTACAGTATTTTTATTTGTTTTGATTTTATTGTGATCTATTTATGTTACATCTGACTCTGAGTGAGAATTGGTAAGATACAGAACGACCATGGACACTTTTATTTGTTTTTCTATTAGGACTTGTTCACACTACATATACTATGTGATTTGTCCTTACTACATTATCAATGATATCCTCCCATTAACTGATCCCATTGCCTCTTGTGGTTTGAAGGTCGGTCCAGGTTCTGTTCTGCGTGGTCCCTTGGAAAATGCTACAAATGATGCTGTGTAAGTTGATTGCTCTTTTATAGAGGTGGTATCTAGCCAAATAGGTTGAAACTATATAAATCTATTGTTAATGCATCTATTTATAGAAACTATAATATGGACAAAAAATTGTTTGCGGGTCAACCCTTCCCATCCGATCTATTTACTGTACAAAAATATCCAAATCCATCCCTCATGCCATTTTTACTCTTTTATGATCTTTGCTTTACCTAACCAGGACCCCGAGATTGAATTGTAATTCTCCAGTATGTCCGGAGGAACTCCTTCGTCCACCTGATGACTGCAATGTGAATGCTTCATTGTCCTTCACTCTTCAGGTGATTTCAGTTTACAACAGTTACCAAATTAGATGAAAGGTGGGCGTTTTCTTGTGTTATGTCAGGTCTGATATATATATGTTTTTTTCAGATATGTCGTGTTGAAGATATACTCATTGAAGGCCTTATACAAGGGTCTGTTGTGCATTTTCATAGGGCGAGGACTGTTACTGTTCCCCTAACGGGTACAGTCAGCACATCTAGGATGGGTATGTATGCTCACAGACTGAAATTTCTCCTTTTTGTAGTATTGTGATGGTAAAACTGAGGATTGAGTTTGTGAACAGGTTGCACGGGAGGTGTTGGCAGGGGGCATTTATTAAGCAATGGAATTGGCAGTGGGGGAGGTTATGGTGGTATAGGTGGACTTGGTTGTTATAATGATACCTGTATTAAAGGTGGCCTTCCATACGGTGATGCTGAATTGCCTTGTCAACCTGGTAGTGGAGGTGGGAATGACTCAACTGCTGGCGGTGGTGTTCTAGGTGTGTGCTAGTCCTTCAATCACACTGTTTTTACTCTATATTTTGATTTTCTTTTGTATAAATCCCCAATGTTACGTGCAGTAATTGGTTCGTTGGAGCATCCAATATCGAGTCTTTCTGTTGATGGATCACTTACTGCTGATGGAGGAAGTTCTGAAGGGACTACCAGCAATCCTTATGATTTATACAATTCGAATGGTGGTGGATCGGGCGGTGGATCTGGCGGAACGATTCTTTTGTTTGTAAACACTCTATCTGTTGGTGAATCTGGAGTTGTATCGAGTGATGGAGGTTATGGTAATTCATATGGGAGTGGTGGTGGCGGCGGTGGAAGAATTCATTTTCATTGGTCACACATTTCAACTGGGGATGTATATCAACCTGTCGCTAGTGTCAAAGGGAACATCTCGATTGGGTTCGTGTCTCATATATTTATTCTTGCTATAGCTTTCATCTACTTAAATACACCATAGTTTATAAATCTTGGTTCAAATTGCTGGTTAGCATTTTGTTGTTATGAAACATTAAGCACACGGTTCGATAGGTTTTAAAAGTGCATGTTTGTATGCAACTGAAAATACACAAGTGTTCGATATTTACTTGTGTAATTTATCACTTTCTTATAAATAACAGCAATGTGTGGTATTGTTTTAGGGGAGGGCTTGGTGGCATTGATGGTGGTGCTGGAGAAAATGGAACTGTCACTGGCAAGTCTTGTCCTAAAGGGCTTTATGGGACATTTTGTGAGGTATATTGGCACTTTTCTACTTTTCTCTTTTCTTTCTTGTTTTCTAAATTTGTTCTTGAATTTATTAGTCTTTATTTTTTTTTCCTTCTTTAACAACGACAATTTAGCAGTCTGTTTTTTATTTTTTCAATAGAAACCAGTATCATATGATATATCCTGGCTATAGGGTTATTGATAACTATCATTATGTATTCATGCAACACATACACACTTTATTATAAAATCAATGCATTCAGATATAGCCATAGGTTTGTGATTGTTCGTTAATGTTTATATTCCCGTTCTAAATTCTAAAGTGAGAGTCGCATTTCTATTTGCTTTTGAACATTAATAGTATGTCTTATTCGGTTCTAGTAGCCTCTATTTAACCAATCAGTAAATTTAATTGTGGATGTTTTAATGAATTTTGACAGGAATGCCCTCTTGGTACCTACAAAAATGTTACAGGATCCGACAGGTCTCTATGTTTCCAGTGCCCAGCTGATGAGCTTCCTCATCGTGCTATCTATGTCCCGGTCCGAGGTATTCAGTTATTGGCTTATTGCTGATGATTTAGTATTTATTTATAGCGACTCAAGAATATATGTTATTTATCGACCAGTCGGGTTGGGCTGGTTGGGTGTAAGCCTAAATGAGACCACTTTTTTAGATGTTTTTAAAAGTTACTTTGACTGTTATATATGATCAAAAAAGTGTTGCTCCAATAATATATAGTAAAGCAGTTTAGGAGGGGTTGTATTACACTTTCTGAGGCTTTCAACCCATTCTACCCATTTTTGTAACAGGTTTATAGATCTTACCCGTTGTATAGAAACCGAATCAACCAATATATAAGTAAATGTGTCACTATTTCCTACTCATAGTATATTTTTTTAATGACAGTGTCATGGTACATGTTGACATTAGTTCATATTATGTCACCGACTTCGTAAAATAATGATGACTCATGTCTGACAATTTGCCACAGGTGGTATTGCTGAAACACCGTGTCCTTACAAATGTGTTGCAGACAGATATCATATGCCCAATTGTTATACAGCTCTGGAAGAGTTGATATACACATTTGGTGGGCCTTGGTTATTCGGTCTACTTCTATTGGGCCTTCTTATACTGTTGGCCCTTGTACTTAGTGTTGCAAGAATGAAGTTTGTAGGGTTGGACGAGTCACTAGGGCCTGCTCCTACTCAACAAGGATCTCAAATGGATCACTCTTTTCCTTTCTTGGAATCACTAAATGAGGTTCGTCTTTTAGGGATTTTTCACTGTTACTGATGTTCATATACATGATACTGATTTTGAAAATTGTTGATTATCGTAATGCCATATTTACATAAACATTTTACCTACTGGCTTTCAGGTTCTGGAAACTAACAGAGTAGAGGAGTCGCAGGGTCATGTTTATAGAATGTACTTTATGGGTCAAAATACTTTTAGTGATCCTTGGCATCTTCCTCATACACCTCCAGAGCAAGTGAAAGATATTGTGTAAAGTCCTTTTTCTATTATCTAGTTTAGATGTTGAGTAGTAACTGCCGTGGTTCAAAGTGATAATTTAAAGAGTTTTTATATTAAACATGCAGATATGAAGGGGCCTTTAATAGATTTGTGGATGAGATAAATGGATTAGCGACATATCAGTGGTGGGAGGGATCAATTTATAGCATTCTTGTATTCCTTGCTTATCCTCTTGCATGGTCATGGCAACAATGGAGGCGTAAGATCAACTTACAGAGAATACGTGAATTTGTTAGATCTGAGTATGACCATGCCTGCTTGCGTTCTTGTCGCTCACGTGCTCTCTATGAAGGGCTTAAGGTTAGTCTTTTTAATTAGGGAAGTTTTTATGTAAATTCTTCTATATGTTTAGCTTAATAAAGTCCCAACTATATGACTCTTAAAGTTTAGCCATTCTGCTACAAACAGCAACCCCTTATTACTTGAGGTGGCAAAATGGGGTGGTTGGGCAAGGGTTCAAGATGGGTTTGGTTCGACACGGATAAATAATTTGGGTTGAAATAGCCTTTTATACTCTTCACTTTTATGCTCTTCTAAATAAAAATAACACTTTACATATTATTGAACATGTTTTTATTACTGAAAACAGTAATATAACTTTTGAATAAAGCGTTTTGAGTTTTTATGCATTAGAATAACATGTTGGGTGACTTTCAATTCGTTTGACCCATATCCTTATTAGTTAGTTTTTTATTTGACCCATTCAAGATATGATAACCCATATTAACCCAAGTGAGTTGAACATGCCACTTCTAATTTATTTCATTGTGACCTGTTTGGTCAATTTGACATTACTTATATCGTGCTTTTTATCTGTTTCCCATGTATGTAATGTTGTAGGTAGCTTCAACATCTGATTTAATGCTAGCTTATGTGGACTTTTTCCTGGGTGGTGATGAAATGAGAAGTGATCTTCCTCTGCCACTTCACCAAAGATTCCCATTATATCTATTGTTTGGTGGTGATGGAAGCTACATGTCTCCTTTCTCTCTTCAAAGTGATAATACCATTACCACTCTCATGAATCAGGTTCAGTTTAAATTAATAAGGCATTTGTACAATCTGACTATATGGCAAAATGTCGGGGAATGGGCCAAAGCGAATCATCTTTCTGTTTACAAAAAATGATTTTTTTAATAAATAAACATTGCATCAAATATGTGTGAAAATAAATAAAATATTATAATCTTCCACCTATATGATAAAAGTTTACGTAGGTTTATGCAAATTCAATTTAGCTAAATTTGGTTTTATTTCTAACTTTCGTATCTTTACTTGTTTAGTTTGCTAGAGATAAAACATAACTTAGATTGACTTGTTCATAAGTGGGTTAAATTGGCCACATCTACTCGTTTTCGTTTTAGCTAATGTTTTTTTTTCCTTCACATTTTCAGGCTGTGCCACCTACAACTTGGTATCGCTTTGTGGCGGGGTTGAATGCTCAATTGCGGTTGGTTAGTCGGGGTCGACTTAGGGCAATGTTCCGGAATGTGGTCACGTGGCTTGAAACTTTTGCCAATCCTACTTTAAAGATTTATGGTGTACGTGTGGATCTTGCTTATTTTGAAGCTACAAGTGGTGACTATTATCAGTATGGACTTGTTGTATCGGATGTTGATGAACCTGAGTTTATTTCCTTGGAAAATACGGATACAACTACTCAAGAGGGCCAACAGGCAAGGTAACGAAGTGTATCAGAAGCTCATCTAATTGTGCTGAAAATATGTTGCAATAATCATCTTAGTGTTTGCGTAATTTACTTGGGCTTCGGGGGGTTGCCAAATAATCAGTTTTGATAGAAGCTGCTTGATAATTCATGATCAAAGAGTAGAGTAGAATGATCTGATTTATATGCGCCTAATTTTATCTGTTATTTCATAAAACAAGAAGAATTTAAACTCTAGGTGCCATCAAACGTAATTATTACAAGTTTAAGTAGGCAGCAGAAGCTTATCTGAACACTTTATTAATTATCTGATTTTGACATATATTAAACAGTAGCGATGATGGCTCGAGAGATGATTCAAGAGAATTTACAAGCCTAATTGAACATCGAAATGCTGGAAAGAGTATTATAACAGGAAAGAGGAGTTATGGTAGGATTTTAGATCTTAACAGTTTACAAGCCTTCAACGAAAAGAGAGACATTTTCTTTCCCCTCTCTTATATAATTCACAACACAAAACCTGTTGGCCATCAGGTTTCTCCCTCTCTCTCTCTTTAGATATATATCTGGGGTCTGTTAATTAATATGTTATGGTTTCTGAAGATCTATATGTTTGATGGTTAATGCAGGATCTTGTTGGGATGGTAATCTCGATGCTACTATTAGGAGATTTTAGTTTAGTATTGCTGACTCTACTCCAATTATATTCAATTTCGTTTGGGGACGTGTTTGTTGTTCTCTTCGTATTGCCACTTGGGATATTGCTTCCATTTCCAGCAGGGATAAATGCATTGTTTAGTCAAGGGCCACGGCGTTCTGCTGGCCTTGCTCGTATGTATGCTCTCTGGAACATAACTTCATTTGTTAATGTGGTACGTATACTGCGTTAACTGAAACCCGAGACAATAGCATATATCTATCAAACATATTAGACATATAGTTACTGTTCTGACTCGTGTAATTATGCCTACACTTCCGTCTCTACCAGCTATTGATTTGATTTGTGTTGTTTTCAGGTAGTGGCGTTTATTTGTGGATATGTTCACTACTGCAGTCAACCCAGTACTAAAGTCCCAGACTTTCAGCCATGGAACATGTGAGCAAACTTTGTCGCCCCCTCCCCTCACTAAATTAACTATAGTATTTCCTTTTAATGTTTTATGTTTTGTTATTGTAGGGAGGAAAGTGAGTGGTGGATATTCCCGCTTGCTCTTGTTTTGTGTAAATGCATCCAATCATGTCTCTTGAATTGGCATGTGGCTAATTTGGAGATTCAAGATCGTTCGTTGTATAGCAATGATGTTGTGGCTTTTTGGCGATCATGAGATGGGGTGGTATCTTTTTGTTCATTTCGACCGCATCAATATTTTCGGGATTTTTACTATAGCTGACACAGAAGTAGAGAGAATGAGGGGTTTTAGAAGGTAAAAAAGCGTGTGTTGAACTTGAATCAAAACTGTTAATGTAGGCTGTTATTGGTAACGTTTGTACGTGTATATATAAATTGGGGCAACCCCCACATACCTTACAAAAAAAAAAGAATGAAAATATGATCTTCCATTGTTTTCATCTTTCTTCTTACTTAGGTGAATCATATAAATTTGTCATGTATGATTTATTGTTGTATTCAGTACAATTATCTGTGTATCATACGCCCTGGATTTGCTTACATAAAAAGTGGGTTATGTTAGTAAAACTTTACTGCAAATGGGTTACGGGTCAAATGGGGTACTAACAAAAACTTGCCTAAATATAAACAGGTTAACAAATAATTTTTATAGTTGTGCAGATTCACATGTCTTTCATTGAAGAATTTGATCACCTCAAAATTCAACTGAAAGATATTATATCGGCCACTAACAATTTTCACCCCAGCAAACTAATCAGGCGTGGTGGATTCGGATTGGTGTACAAAGGAGAACTCTCTCTCGCCCATGGAAATATAATGGTCGCTTGTAAGCGTTTAGATAGTAAATTTGGGCAAGGGAACACCGAGTTTTGGAAAGAGATCATGATGCTTTCCAAATACAGACATGAAAATTTGGTCTCATTGTTACACTTTGGCATCGAGGGTAATGAGAGGATCCTTGTGTATGAGTATGCTTCTCGTGGGAGCCTTGATCGTTATCTAAGTGACATTAGTCTTACATGGACTCAAAGAATCAAGATATGTATTGGGGCTGCACGTGCGCTCAACTATCTGCATGATCCTAAGAAGACACAACAACGAGTTATCCGTAGAGACATTAAAAGTTCAAACATCCTTCTGGATGAAGAATGGATAGCTAAAGTTTCTGATTTTGGTCTATCAAAAGTCGGCCCAGCTAACCAGCCCCAAACATATCTTGTCTCCAACGTTGTTGGTACACATGGTTATTGTGATCCTTTGTATTCGGAGACAGGATTTTTAACAAAAGAATCTGATGTGTACTCTTTTGGAGTGGTGCTGTTTGAAGTAATGTGTGGTATATTATGCTGTGAATATAGTGATGGTGGGCTAGTTGGAATTTTAGTCCACAAGTGGAAAAAATGTTTCAAGGAAAATAGACTAGATGCCATAATTTTTCATAGTCTAAAGGAACATTTGGATTGGATTCTTTTAAAACATTTTCAAACGTTGCTTATCGATGTTTAAAGAGAGCTCGTGAAGAACGACCTGCAATGGCTGAGATTGTGCGAGAGCTTGAGATTGCACTTGAGCAGCAAGTAATTAGTTAGTCATCCTTATTTTATCATTTAGTTGGCCAAAACTAGACAAAATAATAGATTTATGTTATTATAGGAGGTTTATGAGGAGCTTGGGAAGAGAGTGAAGTTTGAAGCACTGCAGAGGATTGCAAGTCGCGCGGTACCTTGTTTATCATACGTATCCCCAAGTCAGCTTTTCATGCTTTGCAGCAAAGGATTCCTTGTTGATGATGGCAAAACGGTAAATTTACTGATCATTTGCTTTTTAAATATACACGCCTATTAATTAACTTAATATGCAAGGTTTTTAATCCAATGGGGTATTTGACAGTGGATTTCGATAAATGAGAAAGGACAACACTGCGAAATTGCATCCACAGCAAAATGTGTATCTGCTGAAGATCATATATTGCCTCCTTTCGATATGCGTGGGACAAGTAATTATAGTCTCGGTTCAAGGTTAGTTGTTTACAGTTTTGTATCTGTATTCTTTTCTTTCTATTGTGATTTTGTAAGTTTTGCTTCTTCTTTTTTTAATTTTTAAGTAATTAATCTCTTAACCATAAATTAACATACGGTTTAATCACTTGCTTGTGAAAAAAAATTGTCAAAAACTTTTTGCAGATTTGAAAAGGTGTTCTTTTATAGAACAATATCTTGTTTGAGACTTAGAGTTACGACTCGATTCTTGACACCACATGTCACATACATCATAAACCTTGTCTACAAACATGAATATCCACGTGATGACCTACGTATTCCCTTCAAATACAAATTGAAATCAACGAGACAGCAGTGGGCTTCCTGTGTTGCACAACTGGGACAAGACGGATGGCTAAGGACAGAACTCTTCCAATTTAGTAGCAAAAAAGATGAGCATTATTTTGACATTGAATTACTAGGCGAGACAAGGCTTCAGACAGATCAGCACTTGTATATTGAAGGCATTGAGTTTTGTCCGGTAGACTTTGTATCTCACTGACACGTTTAATTTTGTTTTCCATCATTTTAAATTTGGTTAAACAGGAAAGTTTTCATTGTTTTTATAGGAGGAAGATGAAAAATTAGAGGATGAAAATAAGGTGAATATGCAACTAATCACACATTCAGACGACATTGACTGGGAGAAAAAATTGCCACATGATTATACCGAAATAGTCAAATGGTCAACGGATATCCCGGAATGGATGCCAAAGAAAGAAGTCTACTTTCTTTTTCGCAAAGGGGTCTACATCAATAATCGTCAAAAGGTATAAGTGTATAACACGTTTACTTGATGCAAATTTGTCCAAAGTTTTCATAAAATGTTAGTAGCTCTAATAAGATGCAAATTTATTAAATAATGAGGATACAGTTGTTTCAGTTGTTTTCTATTACGGTGTGGTTTTCTATTAGCAAGAATTCGAAGAAACGTCTAATGCTACCTGCACAAGCAATTTTTAAAGAGGAAGAGGTGACTAGGAAATCAATATTTTCAGTTAAACAAAGTTGGCGATGGAAGCCACTACCAGGATCAAGGTATGTTAAGTCTGAACCCAAACTATGGACAAGCAGCATTCTTGCCACTAGGTCACCCTTGAGTGGTTAAGCATGACGTTGTTTAATTAAAGTACACGCATGAGCCTTTGTATAGTGATCCAAACACAAGTTGTAACACCACTTAAATCCGCTCTGGTTTGGACCATACCGTAAACAAGACTAAGTATATTGGTAGCGGTACTGCTTAGATATGTTTCCATTATACTTTTATCCATAGTTATGTTGATGATTTTGCATCACCAATATGATTTAAGTGTAATGGATTGACTTAGTTGACCAATGTGTAATCGTGATAAATGTTCAACAAGTCGGGGTTGTGCGGAGTGCACACTTGTATGACGTTACTATGATTATCATTCGGGGGCGAAGCCCCGAATCACGAGGGTCCGGGGGCAAAGCCCCTGGCTCAAAACTTTTATTTGGTTTAAAATGCTATGTTAAAAACGCATTTGAAAATAAAATTCCCGGAATTATGGACTTGATTTTTGCCCTTTGATTTAACTGATTTGGTAGTTAAAATAACTGCTATGGCAGTTACAACCGATATTCAGTTTTGTTGGTCAGATACGTATTTTCATAATAACAAAAAACACATTCTCGATTCTTAATCTGAGTTTTATCCGATTTGAGATTTCAATAGAACCATCGAAATACTTCAATCTGAAAGTGTTTACACGACTCTCAGATTTCTGTGATCATAAATTTATAACAAGTTACAGGGGCGGATCCATGTACAAGCGAGGGGTAGCGGTCGCTACCCCTGAACTTTTACCCGGTAGTGGAATTTTTGGCATTTTTTACGTTTTTTGGCGATTTCGCTATCCCTGAAACAAATTTTCGCTACCTCTAAACAAATTTTCGTATTTCGCTACCCCTGACAGAAGCTCCTAGCTCCGCCGCTGTGATCATAAATTTATAACAAGTTATGCACATCTACTTCTAGCAACGACTTTTATATAAAGCAAGTGACATTAGAGATAGGGGAAGTGTCAACATTGGTTCATTGAATTTGAGATCTAATACCTTCATGAATATATATTTTTTTCTTGCAGATTTGATTTGGTGGGTGAATGCTCTGACAAAAATCATATGAAGCTAAGTTTTATTATCGAAACCCAAATGTTGTCACTCAATACACACTATGCATGTTACCTTGTGTACAAACTACCTGAAAATTATTCATCTGTGTTTGAGGGCATTGTATCAACAGCTTTTATGGAAAAGTATAGCACCTGCATAAGAGGACATCGCATTTATTTACTTGCTAATCCTCATACCCCAATTATCGAATCAAGCGCTGATGATGAGAGACCATCAAAAACCCGCAAAATAAAAGGTCATCCAAAACTGAGGAAGGATGGTTGGATGGAAGTTCAAGTGTGGGAATTCCGTACTAAGGCTACTCCTGATATTCTTTTCGTCGATGGTTTCTTAAAGAGCTTACATGATTGGTATTTTACTGGCCTGCTTGTTCAAGGCATCGAGTTTAGGCCCTTGAAAGTTTCATTTTATCATTGCAGATAAATGAAACGTTTAAGGGTATATTGTTTTCGTGTGTATTGTTGTTTAGTCGACGTAAAGGTAACCAAACCTTAGTCGATTCTTGTTTTGGTGTGTTGTTCAAGACGTATTCTTTCCGCTCTAGTTTCCAAACTTGTTGGTTTTCATACAATAACTGGTCACCGATTTGATGAACATGGATGAGGTGTTCAAAAACCAGCATTGATAATATCGGAAAAGTTTTGCTAGTCAGACATCGTTCGCGTAAGAAGGGCATTGAAATGAGGTAGAGATCCAAATCAAGGCAAAAACTAAGCAAAAATAAATGCTTCTTTTGTCGTGAAAACTCGCATTAGAAGAGAGATTGCCCAAAGCTGAAAAACAAGAACAAGTATTTCAAAGGAAAAGTTGTAGCTGACACGAATGTAACCGAATATGAAGATGCATAATTAGATCTCTCACTTGCAACATCGTCAACCAAAAATGCTTTTGATATATGGCAATTGGATTTTGTCATCATATTACACCACAGAGAGTCACTACAAAAAAATGTTGGTTTAGGGACGACGATCTCGTCCCTACTTTACAAAGGGCGTCATCCCAAAGTAAAATAGGCACGATATATCGTCCCTACGTGGTCGTCTCATTTTATTCAACGTTAGCATAACTAACAGAAAGGGACGACAATTCTTTTGCAAGTTGGGACGAGATTGTCGTCGCTACTTTTTTTATATATTTTTTTTACTTTCTTTATTATTTTTATGTATATTAGTAATTGTTTTCAAAAAACAGATAAGGACGACAGGAAAAAAAAAAAAAAATAGGGACGAGATTATCGTACCTAAATGTTTTTCTGTTTCACTTATTTTAATGTTTATATAATTACACGTCAATAACTAGGTAGCAGTCAATAAAGATAGGTACGACATTGTTTTAACCATTTGGGGAAAAAATCTACCTAAACAAATCTAACCTGTAAATTACCAAAATACCAATTCGACAATATGAAACAATACCAAATTACTAAACGATACAATACCCATTCCACAAATCGACAATACCATTCGACAAATACTATACAAATTAAGCTAACAAGTCGCAAACTTACTAATTAACATGTCTTACGCCTACTCCTCGTCCTCCTCCTCCTCATCATCATCATCATGATCATTATCATTATCAAATCATTATCATCTGGAACGCGGATCAAATGGGGATTATTTTGTAAGAAGTATTTGTAGAACTAGAGCCCGGCCACGTAGTAGAGTTGTTAAAGGGATTATTAGGGTCGGGAAAGGGAGGAATAGGGCCGGGAAAGGGAGCAGGATTAGGTCGGGGAAAGGGAACGAGAAATGGATTACTACCTTGTTGGTTGTAGCGGCTAAAAAACTGCCCACGAGAAGCTCTTTAAATTCTAAGGTAGTCCCAGCGGCCTCACTTGAATCTTGTCGCAATAGACGCCGAGTTCGTTCGATTTTTTATTGAAAAGAATTATTTCGTCCAGTCGCGAAGGTCCAACTCTTACGAATCATTAGGCACGATCTTCCACACAAGACTTCGAATAAAACCACTCCAAAAGAGTAGACCAAATGCTTAGTTCTACGGGTTTGTGTTTCTGATGAGCGTAATCAGAAACTTAAGCATTCAGTTTTCACATAGAGTGGCCTATTTGCGCTTTTAATATCGCGGTGGAGAGATCTTTCGTATGTAGTGACAGAGTTATGAAGGTAGTATAGCCCACGTTTAGCCGCAAGATAAGCAAGCGAGAGTGTAGCATCATGCACCAACAAGGTAGCCATGATCAAGACTCCCAAGAAGAACACACTGGTATATGTGTTTTCTATCATTGCAAATCATGAATGAAAGAGATGAACTCTAAAGGAGCACTTCATGTTCTTAAATAAATAAATGATATAAGATGTCCTTTCGAGTATACTACTAGTCATGTATAAAGATGTTGAAATATAATAAAAAAAAATGTGTTTTCGAGTATTTAATAATCGGTGATAATGGTAAAAAGTCAAGAAAAGTGGGTATCAATTAAATGTGATAATTG
Organism: Artemisia tridentata subsp. tridentata; assembly: GCA_021014915.2. Lineage (NCBI taxonomy): Eukaryota > Viridiplantae > Streptophyta > Magnoliopsida > Asterales > Asteraceae > Artemisia > Artemisia tridentata. The sequence continues at coordinate 11,722,436 of CP139505.1, read as the reverse complement.
CATGTGCGCACCTCCTTTCACGCCGGGTCCCTTTTAATATTTTGGATTCTTTTAGGGAGGTGTTAACCGAAGGCCCCCCTGGCCCTTTCCCCTTGTCTTTCACTTTCTTTCAGTACAACACAGTTTTTTGTCAGTTTCTGTTCCGTATTTTTGATAGTTTTAAGTGTTTGCCTTATTAAACTTTATATTTTCTGTTTCGCATTTTTAAGTTTATAGCTTTTTGATATAAACAAAATTAAAAAAAAAAAAAAAAAAAAAAAAAAAAAAAAAAAAAAGGGGTTCCGGCTAACATTTTGGGGACCGTCCAGATAACCCACCCTTTTAATATTTTGGATTCTTTTATTACATTTAATACGTGTCACTCTTTACCACAAATATAATAAAGTGTAAATTGCAAAAATCGTCCTTGTGATTTAGCCAAATTGCACGTTTCGTTATTGTGGTTCATTAAGTGCAAAGATCGTCCTTATTTTTTGGTGTGTTGTTCAAGACGTATTCTTTCCGCTCTAGTTTCCAAACTTGGTGGTTTTCATACAATAACTTAGTATCACAATGTAATGTGCCCTTTATTTGAAGTTACATAACAAAACAAAATCGAAACCAAAAGACCATAAGCAGAGTCAAAATCTTCCATTAGATTGATGCATGAATTTACAATGCTAAAAAACGTTGTTAGAAAAACAAAATCAAATCTTCTATTAGATCGATGATTCACGATTAATTTCTTTCTTTCTCTCACGACTATAGCATTTCTGTTGCCAACGAGATGTGCACATCCCACATAACTGTACCGAGTGTGAAGATGCAAAATCACATCTCTCACTTGCAAATTAATTGCAGACCATACTAATTTGATCTTCCACGTCATAAGAGAATCCCACGTCAAAAACCAGCATTGATAATATCGAAAAAGTTTTGCTAGTCAGACATCGTTCGCGTAAGAAGGGCATTGAAATGAGGTAGAGATCCAAATCAAGGCAAAAACTAAGCAAAAATAAATGCTTCTTTTGTCGTGAAAACTCGCATTAGAAGAGAGATTGCCCAAAGCTGAAAAACAAGAACAAGTATTTCAAAGGAAAAGTTGTAGCTGACACGAATGTAACCGAATATGAAGATGCATAATTAGATCTCTCACTTGCAACATCGTCAACCAAAAATGCTTCTGGATGTTGTCATCATATTACACCACAAAGAGTCACTAAAAAAAATGTTGGTTTAGGGACGACGATCTCATCCCTCGTCGTCCCTACTTTACAAAGGGCGTCGTCCCAAAGTAAAGTAGGCACGATATATCGTCCCTATGTGATCGTCTCATTTTCTTTGTCACAAAAAAATTTGGGACGACATAGACTTTGCAAAGTAGGGACGACAAAGCGGGCCCACATTTATTCAACGTTAGCATAACTAACAAAAAGGGACGACAATTCTTTTGCAAGTTGGGACGAGATTGTCGTCGCCACTTTTTTTTATATATATTTTTTAACTTTCTTTATTATTTTTATGTATATTAGTAATTGTTTTTTTTTAAAAAACAGATAAGGACGACAGGAAAAAAAAAAAAAAATAGGGACGAGATTATCGTCCCTAAATGTTTTCTGTTTCACTTATTTTAATGTTTATATAATTACACGTCAACAATTAGATAGCTGCCAATACATATAGGTATGACATTGTTTTAACCATTTAGGGACCACATTGTCGTCCCAATGTCGTCCCTATTTTTTCATTGGGAAAAAACCAGCAGCATTTTTTCATATTTTTTCGGGAAAAAATCTACCAAAACAAATTTAACCAGTAAATTACCACAATACCAATTCGACAATATGAAACAATACCAAATTACTAAACGATACAATACCATTCCACAAATCGAATACCATTCGACAAATACGGTACAAATTAAGCTAACAAGTCACAAAGTTACCAATTAACATGTCTCAAAGTTACTAACAAGTCACAAAGTTAATACAAATTACAAGATACTACGTCTCTACGCCTACTCCTCTTCCTCCTCCTCCGCCTCCTCCTCCTCATCATCATCATCATCATGATCATTATCAAATCATTATCATCTGGAACGCGACTCAAATGGGGATTATTTTGTAAGAAGTATTTGTTAAGGTCGGCTGGCGGCATTTGATAATTAGAACTAGAGCCAGGCGCACGTAGTAGAGTTGTTAAAGGGATTATTAGGGTCGGGAATGGGAGGAATAGGGCCGGGAAAGGGAGGTTGGAGAGCAAGGCCGGGAAAGGGAGCAGGATTAGGTCGGGGAAAGGGAACTAAAAATGGATTACTACCTTGTTGGTTGTAGTGGCTAAGAAACTGCCCAAGCTATAATTCGAAGGTCCCAGCTCTTACACGAATCATTAGCACGATCTTCCACACAAGACTTCGAATAAAACCACTCCAAAAGAGTAGACCAAATGCTTAGTTCTATGGGTTTGTGTTTCTGACGAGCATAATCAGAAACTTAAGCATTTAGTTTTCACATAGAGTGGCCTATTTGCGCTTTTAATATCGCGGTGGATAGGTCTTTGATATGTAGTGGCAGAGTTATGAAGGTAGTATAGCCCACGTTTAGCCGCAAGATAAGCAAGCGAGAGTGTAGCATCATGCACCAACAAGGTAGCCATGATCAAGACTGCCATGAAGAACACACTGGTAGATGTGTATTTTTCTGTCATTGCAAATCATGAATGAAAGAGATGAACTCTAAAGGAGCACTTCATGTGCTTAAATAAATAAATGAGATAAAGATGCCCTTTCGAGTATACTATTAGTCATGTGTAAAGATGATGACCGAAGCAAAGATGCAATATTTTTCGAGTATTTAATAATCGGTGATAATGGTAAAAAGTCAAGAAAAGTGGGTATCAATTAAATGTGATAATTGCATGTGCGCACCTCCTTTCACGCCGGGTCCCTTTTAATATTTTAGATTCTTTTATTACATTTAATACGTGTCACTCTTTACCACAAAATAAAATGTGTAAATTGACGGGAATACCCTGACATCAGGTGCTTTTTGCCATCAGACATTGTCCATCCTATAAGAAATAGCTTCAGCAACTCTCCTGGCCTAGTGGAGCACCAACAGGAGTGAGTACGAGCCAAGACTCGGACCCCTGAGCTCTTATTCTGCAAACTCTCTTCAGTGTGCTCATAGATTTTGCGGAGATGGATAGCTATATGAAACAATGCCAAGGATGTGTAAAGAACTTGGGTCTATTGACCTAAGTAAAAGTACCACAAATATAATAAATGAAATGGGTGTTTTTAAGAGCATCCAATTTTTTTTTTTTTTTTTTTTTTGCTTCTTTTTTTTTTTAACGAAGAGCATACAATGCATTAGAATAAAAAAAAATATAAAAAAAAATAGACAAAGATGTTATCAAGTTTATGGTAACTTTTATTTTGTAAAAAAATCATGTCATTTGAAGAAAGTAAAACATGTTTTTTAATTTCTTATTTGATATAAAGAAAAAAGGTTGTTTAAACATAAGTTGAAGATGTCTAACAAGAGTATATATGTCAACAAAGACACGACACTTCAGCAAGATAGTTCTTAATTTATGTATATTTCTTTCTTCGTGATGATACAAACAAAATGTGTAGCAAAGTAAGAATTGGAGATGGGTAAAGAAGATTCACTTTTAATCTGCAAACATAAAGATAAAGAACAAGAAGAAAAGCAAAGACCGAAAGAGATGTATCAATCAACTTTTTTAACCCTAATATTTGGGTCATTGAATTTATAAAAATATATATACACATTATTGAATCTGTAAAACACGATATTTAAATTACTTAACTTTTTAAAGATATGCATTCAAATCACTCATATTAACACAATAAATTATGGAATAATAATTTAAATGTCAATTCTTATAAGTTTTTATTAACCCAAATGACCAAAATAAAAGTTAGATATCTTATATGCTTTGAAAAGTTGTGTAACTTATTTGTATACAAGAATGGCGACGATCGTCGCGTTGCGGGCGTGCCTGTTTTTCGGCCGAGGTTTTAAACGGTTTAAAAGTAATGAAAATAAACTTTACTTGTTTGAAATGAGATTTACATAGGTGTTTTTGATGTCGTACTATGACTATTTAGTTGTGTATTTTTGTTGATGCGGGTGTTTTGCTTTTAATTTTTGTGCTACACGTGTTTTGTCGTATTTTGTGTTGTCTAAAGAATCATTTGATAATAAACAACATTCTATACATAATAGACCATCGAACAATAACAGGGTATAAGTATTCTCCTATATGTGTGAAACATCAACAAACTATGTGGATTCAAAAATTTCCACAGGAATTAATATCTTTACCCGGCCAACAATATCAAGGGTAACAATGTTAACTTAAACTATGATATCCAATTGAAACTTAAAATGGCATCTTTCAAAAAATTCATAAATTACATTTGCCTCCATTACATCATGCAAAGAGTGTTCATAATAATGAATGAATAATAAAAACATGCAAACAATAAGTCTCTAAGTTTTCACATATTTTATATTCCTCACAAATACGTTAGTCTTACACCTCTTTAATCAACTTTAAGCAAAAAGCAAAGTTGCAATATCCTTCCAGTGATGCAAAGATGAGTACAAAGAATTTTTGTGCCTTTAGAGAGGCTTCCTCCAATAAAATACTTCAAAAAGGGTAGTAAAACTCCAGCCATGTCTAGGATGGATATAAAAGAGTTCTCCAGTATTAATGCGGCAACCTGCAATTTGAGAGACAAATGTCATAGCATGTTATTACTCAATCTATCCCAGATTCCCAGGATGGACAAATGGTACAAATAATAGAAAAAAAAATACACAATGAAAATATCAGGGTATCAGCAATGTAGAACTAAGAGTTTTCATCATCATAAGCCAAAAAATGGCATACGAAACCCAATGTAATATAATCATGAAGAATAAGTGTTGTAAGATAAACGAAGCATAACATATAACATTTCTGATGTGGGTGAGTTATACTATGTCATTACTTAACATTGTCTGTTTGCTTGAAATTTGGATGCTCAAATGGCAAAAAAAAAAAAAAAAAAAACAATATAAATTGATCATGACTTATCTATGTGTTCATTTATTGTCTTTTTAGTAGAAATGATGTGCCGCGAGATTCAGAAAGTCTCCCACTGCTATTTGGTAAGAGTTGGAGACCTTGGCTGTAACATGTAATGCATAGCTTAGGGGCATTAAAAGTTTGACCAAATCAACATCTACATCCTTTCTACAATAGCGCATTCCGAATTCTTAGAAGGTGTCTATCTCTTCCTTACCCATATATTTATTGTTTTTTACTTCTTCAGAAAAGTTGCCTGTGACATGGATCTTATAATTGTTTTTCCATACACAAATAACATTCACGATTTTCATGAAGTTTCTGATCTTCCTTACTGTGGGTCTAAAGTTAACAACATATGTACAAAGATAATTTAGAAGCCCATTTGATATCTGTTTGGTGCTCCTTTGCCTCCTACCCTCCTTAATGCCATTTCTACAAAGATATGTTAATAGCCCGATTAGTAGTGCAATTTCTACTTCTTATTTACCTAAATCCCTTTATAATTTAACCTAAACCACTTTCTGGCATCTCCATTTGCAAATTGGTTGCGATTTCTCCTTATGTAGGGCAAACGAAACCCATAATCAAATCTTACTGGTTTTCAACTATTTTTTAACTCTGCTTTCTCTCCCTTTCCTACTTCCTTCGTGACCTACGTACATTGATGGCACTCCACTTTAAACACTCCTCGTGTCTGTTACAACCTGATCTGAGCACACCTTATTTCTGCAGCACTACAGTACGTTGTCATGTATTAAGGTACCAATATGTGACTGCCTGAACAGTAATAGGCATCTCTATTTATTAACCCACCAATCCCCAAAAAATCTAATATCAGATACATTGCATTATACAACGAACTGCATTAAATTAGAAAAACTAATAACCTCAATTATTTTCTTTGGTCTGATGTTACATGACGGACCCGACTCACGCATTTTGGCATCTCTAGTGGCGAAACATTAAATCTTGAAACAACTCGTAAATAAACGTACCTTTCTATATCTACTCAGATATCTCTTGAGTGGCTCAATATAATCGTCAAACCCTAGGGTTGCCATTGGCCATAGCAGATCATCACCATTGATAGTTTTCCTCTTTTACTTTTGAAACTTATCACTTGGCCTATACACCATCATACTATGTATTAACTTGTATTAAATATTTATAATTTCTATATATCATCAGCACTAAAAGGTAAGATCTTGTATTTTAGAAACAAAGTGACCAGATTTTAGAGGATATGAAAAGTATTAAGTTTATTACCTTTTTATGAGCGAAGAATTATGATTCTTGATACACTTGAAGGTGAAATAAACCAATACTTAACCTGAAAAGCATACCATAAAGATACACATGAGTTTCCACCTTGTAAATCACATCCTCTATTAGAATAAATCAGTTTCAAAACGTGGGCATGTCGGGTATCTCCATACCCTCGTGAGAAACGAATCAAATAAAAAAAAATCATAGCATCATTAGAAATTAACAAATTTATTAAACTTGATCCAAACCCATGTTGACCCATTAATATGCCTGGACCACCTATTTGCCCTCTTAACAAATACATCTTTAAAAAAAAAAAAAAAAAAAAAAAAAAAAAAAAAAGCCTTTTTGTTTCTTGAGTTGTTGTCTCCATCTATATCAGAATTTTATCCATTGAGATGGATTTGTCATTTTAGAACTACTACTGGCTGCAAACACGATAAAATAAATTAACATCAAAACAGGAAATAATAAAGCTCTAGTCACTTGTGCAAAAGTATTTTCAGGTATGTGATACCTGCTGATTTATTTTCTTTTGATTCAACATATCCTTTCGCAAATGGTCCATCAATTGGTAACCAAAAACAACCTAATCGTAACTTTGTGTCATAGATAACATGCAATATACAGCCGCTTCAGTACACATTCTAAGCATCGGGAAAAAAAGTAAACTCTGAAACAGGATTCAAAATAACACATTGCGCGTTAGAATACATAAAAGTAAGTAAAAAACAGTAAATAATGCCACATGTCAACCAAAAATTTGCTGCAAATACATGAAAAAGTACACGTTTATCATGTATATACATCCAAATTACGGCTGGAACTTGATGACACAAATCGTAAGACTTTAAATCTAGCTAAATTGCTAATAATCATCCTTTATCATGTATATAAATCCAAAAACAACCCCTAAGAAAACAACAAAACCTGTAACACCCCAACCCGACAAGGGCAAAAGTGTCACAGATACGGATTCTTATCAGAACAAACACAAGCATATGACATAAATAATACAATAGGATTCTAAGGGTTACAAATAAAATCTGAATTTACAAGGTTACAAGTGAGATATACAATAATCACTAAGTCTGAAAATAACTTTTCAAATCATCTCAAATCCAATTTAGCTAGCAAGGTCTTCTAAGTCAAGGGCTCTCTCTAATAACGACCCAGCTTCCAACTAAAAACCTGCCGCACACGAAAAGAAAACGTGCGGCTGAGCTTACAAAGCCCAGTGAACAGATATATAATAAACGGAAACGAAAGCAAAAGAAATGAAAGTAAAAGGACAAGAACAGATATAGCATAATAAAATAGATAAGTCAAGGTACAGAGAGAGAGAGAGTAAAGGTTTAGGACAGTAATCCACCACGAGCCCAGAAACATATCATATCAAATCATATACCAGGGTGTATGGAGGGGTGACCTCAGCATACCAAGACAAGGTTGAGGGGATACCTCCAGGGTTGGAGTTGCAAGCTCCCAGGGTTGTGAAAGGCATGTATTGCACACAGTACCAGTCACCAGACATACCAGATATATCAGAACCAGAACAAGACTAGGATGCATCCATTCGCCCCCCCAAGAACAAATCATATTGGCCATAATAACAGGAGTGTGCACATATCAGAATCAAGATGGGGACGGTGTAACCAAATCACTAGGGCTACACACTAGTCATGCCAGTGGTGCATCACAGACACGGCCATGTTACCTTCATGGCTAGGGTCACAAATTTGGCTCGGGTATCAAACTGGGATCAAGGGTCACATGTCAAAGGTTCACATCATAATCAGGTTGTCATATCAGAAGGTTCAACATCCGCAGGTCAATATCAGCAGGTCAATATCAGGTGGTCAATAATCAGCAGGTCAGTAACAGTTCATTTAAAAAGGGTTTCTAATTAAGAGTCCATTTAAAATAATCTTTATTAACGGTCTTCATAAAAATAATCCTTCAAAGTAGAGTTCATAAAATGATCTTTTAAAATGGTTTCTCATGCAGATAGTCTTTTAAAATAGTTTTCATACAAGTTAGTAAAATCCCAATCAAAAGAGTATTGTATCACATTTGTAAACTTAATTTTAAATAGCTTTTCCTCAAATCATTTTCCAAGTCAGAATTAAAAAGGCTTCTCAGTCTAGATTCATATAATAGGTCAAAGGTTCAAGACAAAGGAATCATAGCAAGGTATCAATGTCAGGTATCATATTAGGGTTCATGTCAGGGTTCATATCAAGATTCAAGACAAGAGATAAATGCAGGGGTTCATTATCAGGAGGTCAAGTCTCAGGTATCAAATCAGAGGTTAAACAGATCAGAACATGCAAGAGGTCATAGGAAACCTTACAGAGAAGGTCGGAATATCTGTACCTTATTCCAGAAGCAAACACAAATCAGAAATGGATGACACAGAGTGGATCAGGACCTCTCTTTCTTCACACCTAGAGGGGTAGACAAGAATTACAAACCCTTCCTTTTTAAGTAACTTTCCATTTTAGCTTTTAGATTCATCAAGTTACTCTTTTAGTCCTTTAGGTTTCATAATTTACACTTTATACCCCTTTACTTATCAAAGTTACAAAATGAAGCCCTAGATTTACTTAGTTTACATTTTAACCCCTCTCATTAATTTATTAACACATCACGCATTTTATTTTCCAAGATTACAGAGTGTACCTTCAAATTAACTTATTATACGAATTATACCCTCAAGTTTCACGATTCACAATTTATAACCCTTCGCTTAGGAAAATAACAATTCACACCCTTTTTACATGTCTTGACAGTTTTTAGGTATTAACTGGACTCGTTTTAAATAATTTGCAAACCATATTAAACCTTCGAAATAAAATCTATAAAAATTCACAGACGTTCCCCAGGGTCTTGAGTATTTTATGTAATTTTTCCAGATTTTATTAAGTTGTCTAGATACGAATTAAAAATCCTTTTTCCAAACCTGTTCCAGAACCGGATTAATTAAAAACACCCGACCATTTTCCATCTTCTTTCCCAGTCTAGAAAATTTATAAAATTCTACAAAAATTCCAGTAATTAGCTAACATGTGATATTTTACTCAGCTAAAAGGACACATCCTAGTTAGTTATGGTTTGAAAATGATAAATGAAAAACCCGGACTGTTTTTCCAGACTTTACAAATGCGACCAGACACATGATTTTCTAAAAATCAAAAAGTAGCCTTACAGGCCTCTAAAAATTACAAAATAAATTTCTCCAGGTAGCCACTTCATTTAACTTAGTTTTAGACTTAAAAACCATTACAATACCCGTTCACATCATTTATTTATAGCCGGTTAAAGTCGAGCCAAGTTCCAGATCAAAAACAGTTATCACAGAATCATATATATACTTAGGGTTTCTTCATCCCGTTCATTAATTTTCGACACCAAACGACTTTAGGTGAGCCCACAACATATTTAAGTTGATTTATAACAGCTTTAAACACATTCAAATCGAATTAATAGTCAAAACAAATTCAGTCGATCCATGTTACTAGGGTTTTTAGGGTTTCTTACTTTTATGATTTCATGTGACATGTTGTGTGATTTTTCATTCGATTAGGCTACAAAAACATGAACAAGGATTGAGCAAAAGAGATACCATACCCTCGTAGACCACGAAGAACACGGGAAACAAGAGATCAAACACTACACGAAGGTTTCTCTCCCCTTTCCTTTTGATCGAACAGCAGCAGAAATACAAGAACAATGAAAGTTTTTGATTAGTTTTTGACTCCTAAATTCAAATGGATCATAGTATGGATTACATGGTTACCTTAGAATGATTCAAGAACAAGATTTGGCCTTCCTTGGTGTTTTTTTTTTTTGGATCGTGGCAGCAGGAGAAGAAGGGAGGGCCGAAACTTTGTGAAGAGAGGTTTTAGGGTTCTTGTTTTGGTGGTTCGGTTATATGAAAAAAATATGAAGACCGACTTTTGTTGATTTGGTGTATATTAGGAAGAGATCAATTATATTAATGGGCTTAACAAATATATAGAAATCAAGAACTTGGACCATATAATGGGTAAGGGGGGCGGCATTATAGTATAGGTTCCTTTTTTTTTTTTTTTTTTTTTACCATATTATATAATGTAATGTTTTAAATTATGCTTAACTTAGGTTAGGGTTACTTAATTTATATTCGTAAGTTTTCATAATTTTAAATTCAAGGGTATTTTCGTCATCTCATATTATATTAATTTGTGGGTTTTACAACTCTTCCCCTCTAACAGAAAAATTTCGTCCTCGAAATTTTCAGGAAGCAGAGAGAAAGAGAACGGAATACTCATACGGAATGCGAACAGGAATTTCAAATCGAATTAATTATATCTCCAGCAGAGAGCTCTTCAAGGGGTTTAAAATTCATAACTGAGGTCAACAGAATGCAACACGAGAGTCCAAACTAATCCAGATATTTAACGAATGAAGGTAGCGTATACGCAGAGGTAGAATGAACCTAAGGTCTCACTAATCACAGATAATCCAACGGGAATCAAGTTCTAAACTTCTTAGGTACTTCCCAAGACATCCTATGGCCACAATGAGGGCACGTTATATGGTGTAAGTATTATCACGTTAATAATACCAGCACCACATAATTATGCCTTTATGATGATCATACTTTATCTCGAGTCGTAAGCAAAACAATCTACCTTCATCCACCTAGTACTTCTACAGTCTCAGAGGTCAACAAAAACAAATGTCATAATCAAGAGGGAAAGCCAAACTACTCGCCATGGAGATTCTCAAAATGCCCAAGAAGCATCGAAATGGTTAACAAAGATCAGAGGTCAGAGTCGGAATCTGAAGGTAAGGATTAAATAGTGTCAGGAATTTACTATGCAATTCTTAATGCTTTCAAGATTCATTTAGGTTTCAAAACTTAGGTGGTGCAAGGCATAAGCTTTCAATTTTCAAGAGGGATCTCAAGAGGCTTAAACCAAGAGTAGGGTACGAATCAGAGTGATGCGGAAGCAATGATACTTAAACAAATGCCTTATAGTCTACCCATTCCTCACCGGTCAGAACTTAAGCTCCTATAGGGAAATCCTAAAGCAAATTTTCAAAGGTTGTCTTACGAGCGCCTACAGGGAAAGCTTAGTGGTCCTAACTTACACAGGTCAAGGGTAAATGTATTACGAAATCGCAGCCTGTCTCTCTGATACCATAATTGTAACACCCCAACCCGACAAGGGCAAAAGTGTCACAGATACGGATTCTTATCAGAACAAACACAAGCATATGACATAAATAATACAATAGGATTCTAAGGGTTACAAATAAAATCTGAATTTACAAGGTTACAAGTGAGATATACAATAATCACTAAGTCTGAAAATAACTTTTCAAATCATCTCAAATCCAATTTAGCTAGCAAGGTCTTCTAAGTCAAGGGCTCTCTCTAATAATGACCCAGCTTCCAACTAAAAACCTGCCGCACACGAAAAGAAAACGTGCGGCTGAGCTTACAAAGCCCAGTGAACAGATATATAATAAACGGAAACGAAAGCAAAAGAAATGAAAGTAAAAGGACAAGAACAGATATAGCATAATAAAATAGATAAGTCAAGGTACAGAGAGAGAGAGAGTAAAGGTTTAGGACAGTAATCCACCACGAGCCCAGAAACATATCATATCAAATCATATACCAGGGTGTATGGAGGGGTGACCTCAGCATACCAAGACAAGGTTGAGGGGATACCTCCAGGGTTGGAGTTGCAAGCTCCCAGGGTTGTGAAAGGCATGTATTGCACACAGTACCAGTCACCAGACATACCAGATATATCAGAACCAGAACAAGACTAGGATGCATCCATTCGCCCCCCCAAGAACAAATCATATTGGCCATAATAACAGGAGTGTGCACATATCAGAATCAAGATGGGGACGGTGTAACCAAATCACTAGGGCTACACACTAGTCATGCCAGTGGTGCATCACAGACACGGCCATGTTACCTTCATGGCTAGGGTCACAAATTTGGCTCGGGTATCAAACTGGGATCAAGGGTCACATGTCAAAGGTTCACATCATAATCAGGTTGTCATATCAGAAGGTTCAACATCCGCAGGTCAATATCAGCAGGTCAATATCAGGTGGTCAATAATCAGCAGGTCAGTAACAGTTCATTTAAAAAGGGTTTCTAATTAAGAGTCCATTTAAAATAATCTTTATTAACGGTCTTCATAAAAATAATCCTTCAAAGTAGAGTTCATAAAATGATCTTTTAAAATGGTTTCTCATGCAGATAGTCTTTTAAAATAGTTTTCATACAAGTTAGTAAAATCCCAATCAAAAGAGTATTGTATCACATTTGTAAACTTAATTTTAAATAGCTTTTCCTCAAATCATTTTCCAAGTCAGAATTAAAAAGGCTTCTCAGTCTAGATTCATATAATAGGTCAAAGGTTCAAGACAAAGGAATCATAGCAAGGTATCAATGTCAGGTATCATATTAGGGTTCATGTCAGGGTTCATATCAAGATTCAAGACAAGAGATAAATGCAGGGGTTCATTATCAGGAGGTCAAGTCTCAGGTATCAAATCAGAGGTTAAACAGATCAGAACATGCAAGAGGTCATAGGAAACCTTACAGAGAAGGTCGGAATATCTGTACCTTATTCCAGAAGCAAACACAAATCAGAAATGGATGACACAGAGTGGATCAGGACCTCTCTTTCTTCACACCTAGAGGGGTAGACAAGAATTACAAACCCTTCCTTTTTAAGTAACTTTCCATTTTAGCTTTTAGATTCATCAAGTTACTCTTTTAGTCCTTTAGGTTTCATAATTTACACTTTATACCCCTTTACTTATCAAAGTTACAAAATGAAGCCCTAGATTTACTTAGTTTACATTTTAACCCCTCTCATTAATTTATTAACACATCACGCATTTTATTTTCCAAGATTACAGAGTGTACCTTCAAATTAACTTATTATACGAATTATACCCTCAAGTTTCACGATTCACAATTTATAACCCTTCGCTTAGGAAAATAACAATTCACACCCTTTTTACATGTCTTGACAGTTTTTAGGTATTAACTGGACTCGTTTTAAATAATTTGCAAACCATATTAAACCTTCGAAATAAAATCTATAAAAATTCACAGACGTTCCCCAGGGTCTTGAGTATTTTATGTAATTTTTCCAGATTTTATTAAGTTGTCTAGATACGAATTAAAAATCCTTTTTCCAAACCTGTTCCAGAACCGGATTAATTAAAAACACCCGACCATTTTCCATCTTCTTTCCCAGTCTAGAAAATTTATAAAATTCTACAAAAATTCCAGTAATTAGCTAACATGTGATATTTTACTCAGCTAAAAGGACACATCCTAGTTAGTTATGGTTTGAAAATGATAAATGAAAAACCCGGACTGTTTTTCCAGACTTTACAAATGCGACCAGACACATGATTTTCTAAAAATCAAAAAGTAGCCTTACAGGCCTCTAAAAATTACAAAATAAATTTCTCCAGGTAGCCACTTCATTTAACTTAGTTTTAGACTTAAAAACCATTACAATACCCGTTCACATCATTTATTTATAGCCGGTTAAAGTCGAGCCAAGTTCCAGATCAAAAACAGTTATCACAGAATCATATATATACTTAGGGTTTCTTCATCCCGTTCATTAATTTTCGACACCAAACGACTTTAGGTGAGCCCACAACATATTTAAGTTGATTTATAACAGCTTTAAACACATTCAAATCGAATTAATAGTCAAAACAAATTCAGTCGATCCATGTTACTAGGGTTTTTAGGGTTTCTTACTTTTATGATTTCATGTGACATGTTGTGTGATTTTTCATTCGATTAGGCTAGAAAAACATGAACAAGGATTGAGCAAAAGAGATACCATACCCTCGTAGACCACGAAGAACACGGGAAACAAGAGATCAAACACTACACGAAGGTTTCTCCCCTTTCCTTTTGATCGAACAGCAGCAGAAATACAAGAACAATGAAAGTTTTTGATTAGTTTTTGACTCCTAAATTCAAATGGATCATAGTATGGATTACATGGTTACCTTAGAATGATTCAAGAACAAGATTTGGCCTTCCTTGGTGTTTTTTTTTTTTGGATCGTGGCAGCAGGAGAAGAAGGGAGGGCCGAAACTTTGTGAAGAGAGGTTTTAGGGTTCTTGTTTTGGTGGTTCGGTTATATGAAAAAAATATGAAGACCGACTTTTGTTGATTTGGTGTATATTAGGAAGAGATCAATTATATTAATGGGCTTAACAAATATATAGAAATCAAGAACTTGGACCATATAATGGGTAAGGGGGGCGGCATTATAGTATAGGTTCCTTTTTTTTTTTTTTTTTTTTACCATATTATATAATGTAATGTTTTAAATTATGCTTAACTTAGGTTAGGGTTACTTAATTTATATTCGTAAGTTTTCATAATTTTAAATTCAAGGGTATTTTCGTCATCTCATATTATATTAATTTGTGGGTTTTACAACTCTTCCCCTCTAACAGAAAAATTTCGTCCTCGAAATTTTCAGGAAGCAGAGAGAAAGAGAACGGAATACTCATACGGAATGCGAACAGGAATTTCAAATCGAATTAATTATATCTCCAGCAGAGAGCTCTTCAAGGGGTTTAAAATTCATAACTGAGGTCAACAGAATGCAACACGAGAGTCCAAACTAATCCAGATATTTAACGAATGAAGGTAGCGTATACGCAGAGGTAGAATGAACCTAAGGTCTCACTAATCACAGATAATCCAACGGGAATCAAGTTCTAAACTTCTTAGGTACTTCCCAAGACATCCTATGGCCACAATGAGGGCACGTTATATGGTGTAAGTATTATCACGTTAATAATACCAGCACCACATAATTATGCCTTTATGATGATCATACTTTATCTCGAGTCGTAAGCAAAACAATCTACCTTCATCCACCTAGTACTTCTACAGTCTCAGAGGTCAACAAAAACAAATGTCATAATCAAGAGGGAAAGCCAAACTACTCGCCATGGAGATTCTCAAAATGCCCAAGAAGCATCGAAATGGTTAACAAAGATCAGAGGTCAGAGTCGGAATCTGAAGGTAAGGATTAAATAGTGTCAGGAATTTACTATGCAATTCTTAATGCTTTCAAGATTCATTTAGGTTTCAAAACTTAGGTGGTGCAAGGCATAAGCTTTCAATTTTCAAGAGGGATCTCAAGAGGCTTAAACCAAGAGTAGGGTACGAATCAGAGTGATGCGGAAGCAATGATACTTAAACAAATGCCTTATAGTCTACCCATTCCTCACCGGTCAGAACTTAAGCTCCTATAGGGAAATCCTAAAGCAAATTTTCAAAGGTTGTCTTACGAGCGCCTACAGGGAAAGCTTAGTGGTCCTAACTTACACAGGTCAAGGGTAAATGTATTACGAAATCGCAGCCTGTCTCTCTGATACCATAATTGTAACACCCCAACCCGACAAGGGCAAAAGTGTCACAGATACGGATTCTTATCAGAACAAACACAAGCATATGACATAAATAATACAATAGGATTCTAAGGGTTACAAATAAAATCTGAATTTACAAGGTTACAAGTGAGATATACAATAATCACTAAGTCTGAAAATAACTTTTCAAATCATCTCAAATCCAATTTAGCTAGCAAGGTCTTCTAAGTCAAGGGCTCTCTCTAATAATGACCCAGCTTCCAACTAAAAACCTGCCGCACACGAAAAGAAAACGTGCGGCTGAGCTTACAAAGCCCAGTGAACAGATATATAATAAACGGAAACGAAAGCAAAAGAAATGAAAGTAAAAGGACAAGAACAGATATAGCATAATAAAATAGATAAGTCAAGGTACAGAGAGAGAGAGAGTAAAGGTTTAGGACAGTAATCCACCACGAGCCCAGAAACATATCATATCAAATCATATACCAGGGTGTATGGAGGGGTGACCTCAGCATACCAAGACAAGGTTGAGGGGATACCTCCAGGGTTGGAGTTGCAAGCTCCCAGGGTTGTGAAAGGCATGTATTGCACACAGTACCAGTCACCAGACATACCAGATATATCAGAACCAGAACAAGACTAGGATGCATCCATTCGCCCCCCCAAGAACAAATCATATTGGCCATAATAACAGGAGTGTGCACATATCAGAATCAAGATGGGGACGGTGTAACCAAATCACTAGGGCTACACACTAGTCATGCCAGTGGTGCATCACAGACACGGCCATGTTACCTTCATGGCTAGGGTCACAAATTTGGCTCGGGTATCAAACTGGGATCAAGGGTCACATGTCAAAGGTTCACATCATAATCAGGTTGTCATATCAGAAGGTTCAACATCCGCAGGTCAATATCAGCAGGTCAATATCAGGTGGTCAATAATCAGCAGGTCAGTAACAGTTCATTTAAAAAGGGTTTCTAATTAAGAGTCCATTTAAAATAATCTTTATTAACGGTCTTCATAAAAATAATCCTTCAAAGTAGAGTTCATAAAATGATCTTTTAAAATGGTTTCTCATGCAGATAGTCTTTTAAAATAGTTTTCATACAAGTTAGTAAAATCCCAATCAAAAGAGTATTGTATCACATTTGTAAACTTAATTTTAAATAGCTTTTCCTCAAATCATTTTCCAAGTCAGAATTAAAAAGGCTTCTCAGTCTAGATTCATATAATAGGTCAAAGGTTCAAGACAAAGGAATCATAGCAAGGTATCAATGTCAGGTATCATATTAGGGTTCATGTCAGGGTTCATATCAAGATTCAAGACAAGAGATAAATGCAGGGGTTCATTATCAGGAGGTCAAGTCTCAGGTATCAAATCAGAGGTTAAACAGATCAGAACATGCAAGAGGTCATAGGAAACCTTACAGAGAAGGTCGGAATATCTGTACCTTATTCCAGAAGCAAACACAAATCAGAAATGGATGACACAGAGTGGATCAGGACCTCTCTTTCTTCACACCTAGAGGGGTAGACAAGAATTACAAACCCTTCCTTTTTAAGTAACTTTCCATTTTAGCTTTTAGATTCATCAAGTTACTCTTTTAGTCCTTTAGGTTTCATAATTTACACTTTATACCCCTTTACTTATCAAAGTTACAAAATGAAGCCCTAGATTTACTTAGTTTACATTTTAACCCCTCTCATTAATTTATTAACACATCACGCATTTTATTTTCCAAGATTACAGAGTGTACCTTCAAATTAACTTATTATACGAATTATACCCTCAAGTTTCACGATTCACAATTTATAACCCTTCGCTTAGGAAAATAACAATTCACACCCTTTTTACATGTCTTGACAGTTTTTAGGTATTAACTGGACTCGTTTTAAATAATTTGCAAACCATATTAAACCTTCGAAATAAAATCTATAAAAATTCACAGACGTTCCCCAGGGTCTTGAGTATTTTATGTAATTTTTCCAGATTTTATTAAGTTGTCTAGATACGAATTAAAAATCCTTTTTCCAAACCTGTTCCAGAACCGGATTAATTAAAAACACCCGACCATTTTCCATCTTCTTTCCCAGTCTAGAAAATTTATAAAATTCTACAAAAATTCCAGTAATTAGCTAACATGTGATATTTTACTCAGCTAAAAGGACACATCCTAGTTAGTTATGGTTTGAAAATGATAAATGAAAAACCCGGACTGTTTTTCCAGACTTTACAAATGCGACCAGACACATGATTTTCTAAAAATCAAAAAGTAGCCTTACAGGCCTCTAAAAATTACAAAATAAATTTCTCCAGGTAGCCACTTCATTTAACTTAGTTTTAGACTTAAAAACCATTACAATACCCGTTCACATCATTTATTTATAGCCGGTTAAAGTCGAGCCAAGTTCCAGATCAAAAACAGTTATCACAGAATCATATATATACTTAGGGTTTCTTCATCCCGTTCATTAATTTTCGACACCAAACGACTTTAGGTGAGCCCACAACATATTTAAGTTGATTTATAACAGCTTTAAACACATTCAAATCGAATTAATAGTCAAAACAAATTCAGTCGATCCATGTTACTAGGGTTTTTAGGGTTTCTTACTTTTATGATTTCATGTGACATGTTGTGTGATTTTTCATTCGATTAGGCTACAAAAACATGAACAAGGATTGAGCAAAAGAGATACCATACCCTCGTAGACCACGAAGAACACGGGAAACAAGAGATCAAACACTACACGAAGGTTTCTCCCCTTTCCTTTTGATCGAACAGCAGCAGAAATACAAGAACAATGAAAGTTTTTGATTAGTTTTTGACTCCTAAATTCAAATGGATCATAGTATGGATTACATGGTTACCTTAGAATGATTCAAGAACAAGATTTGGCCTTCCTTGGTGTTTTTTTTTGGATCGTGGCAGCAGGAGAAGAAGGGAGGGCCGAAACTTTGTGAAGAGAGGTTTTAGGGTTCTTGTTTTGGTGGTTCGGTTATATGAAAAAAATATGAAGACCGACTTTTGTTGATTTGGTGTATATTAGGAAGAGATCAATTATATTAATGGGCTTAACAAATATATAGAAATCAAGAACTTGGACCATATAATGGGTAAGGGGGGCGGCATTATAGTATAGGTTCCTTTTTTTTTTTTTTTTTTTTTACCATATTATATAATGTAATGTTTTAAATTATGCTTAACTTAGGTTAGGGTTACTTAATTTATATTCGTAAGTTTTCATAATTTTAAATTCAAGGGTATTTTCGTCATCTCATATTATATTAATTTGTGGGTTTTACAAAACCCATAGCATAAAAGTATGAATAACGATTAGTATATAGGGTTAGTCCAAATTGTTTAAATATTTCATACCTGTCTTGTAACATGTAAACAATGACTGAAAATTTGCTAATACATTCATTGTCGTCATCACCTGTTAAAAAGGAGGTACATCGATGCGAATCAGTTAACCAAAGTTATTTTAAATAGAATGACGAATAAACCATTCAATACCTTCAATAATGCCTGTCGCGCTGGTTCCCACTCGAAGTCTCTCCTCCACTAACAAATACCCTTTCGGACCACCTTGACATCAACCACTGTTGTGCATCAGCAAAGAGTTATGAGGTAGCTTAGTTGAGCTTATGATCATTATGGTCATTATGGTCATTATAAGCCATAATTCAAGACTCTACTATAAACGTCAATAATAAACTAAAGCATTATGAGGTAGCTTAGTTGAGCTTATGGTCATTATGGTGATCGTAAGTTTGGTGAGCAGACGGTGGTCTAAACCCTGTCACAATTCAAGACTCTACTATACACCAAGAAGCACTGCCTAGGCATCACAGTACTGAAGTTAAAACTATATTAGCTTAACTAACAAACAAACGCGGCTTTGTTTCCTCATCGATTCTTCGTTGCATCCCAGAAATTTGGTCCTAAAATTTACATTTCTTCATCAGGCACCTAAAATTCAGAAACTAAAATCGTTAAAAAAATTAGAAAATTAACAAATCACTCAATACCTGTGCAAACAAAGAACATGTAATCAAATTTTCATTTCTTCACTCTTGCTTTCTTATGCGTCACATAAATAATCAGCATCTTTTCACCTAAAAAAAGAAGAAAAATTAATAATCAATAAAAAAACACCAATAAATGGAAGTCTGATCTTGCAGAACAAACAGGCCGTAACAAACTTACCGACACGATGATCCCTAAGTTCCCCAGCTTAAACCCTAAAAGTTAAATCAATATACCAATTAAATCAAAATTTTAATTAAGTTACATAAACTTACATAGTAACATATAACCACTTACCATGGCTGGAAGAACAAAGACGACGTGGCTACCCCGCCAAGATACGGGACCCAGCCACCCCGCCATCGGTGCAACCGCAAACTCGACGTTCGACCAATGTGAACATTCAGCATCGCACGTTATTTTAGATCTAGGGTTTGCTACAGTATAGATCTAAGATTTCACACAGTAGGAATACCAATTGAGCTTTGGCTAACTAATAATAATATAACCCTTTTTTTTTTGGATCACCTTGTAGAAGAAATTGGGTCACGCAAAATGGGCTAAGGGTTGTGGCCAATTTTTGGCGGGAAAAGAGGTGATGAAACGGCACCGTTTCTTATAAGGTTTAATATATATAGTAATTAACATCCTATCTTATTTCATTTTACGCACAAAAATATGTTTCCTACCATAGTTGTTAAATTCCCGATCTTGATCTTAGATCTTACGATTTTACGATACTACAAAGCAAAAACGATCCGGATCCTACGTAGGATCTTAACAAGTTTAAGATCTTCGAAGATCCCGATCTTAATCATAAGATGTTAAGATTTAATCGGATCCGATCTTACTTTTCTCAAACCGCAAACTTAAAACTACAAAGTTACAAATTACGTTTTATAGAATTTAAAAAATAAGATGTTAATATTCTTAAAAAATAAGATGTTAATATTCCTAAACATTTTGTAATACCCGCACTGAACCGAAAACCGATACCGAACCGAATCGAACAAAACTAAAGCGAACTTGTAACCCGAACCGAATTTACTAAATAGGATTGGTTTTTGGTTTGAATATGGTTTTGGCAAAATGAAAAAACCGAACCAAAATTCAAATTCACATAAATATGTATATTTTTTCTATATTTGTATAAAAAAAAACCATTAAACTCTTTACTAGTATAAATATAACATTCACTGAGCTTAAAATTTTTTTGGTGCTAAAAATCTATATAACTGAATAAAATAAAAAATAAAATAAAAAATGTAATTCGGGTTAACCCGAAAACCGAACCGAATTAAAATTCAGTTTCCGGCTCGGTATAATCCAACTTGAATTCGGTTCGGTTCAGTTTTCGGTTTTGCCTAGAAACTTTTTTAACCGAATTAATTGAATAACCCGATAACCGAACTGATGAACACCCCTATTTTAATTTAGCGTATTCTCATTTTTATGGGCTTATTTTAAACCATACTCAATTCTTGGGGATATTAGAGGTAGGATGTAGACAGTTCACACTTTATTCAAGTAAGTGAAGGTAGAGACCGCTTCTAGATAAACATGACAACTTTTCACAAACGGTAAACAGATGAGGGTTTCCCTGTTTATGTTACCTATAGAAGGAAAGGCTTTAACTAAGATGTACGCGACCTAACTTAGGTATTCTTGTAAAACCATAAAATCTAAAATATGCAAAAAGACCAAAATGCCCCTACAACTTTAAAATTTAATTAAAACTTATATAACTTACAATTAATTTGCAAAACCTATGAAAATAAACCATGCATGCTACGAAATAATTATGGGACATCAAATAACATTTGTGCAAGCCATCAAAAATAAATATAACACATCACAAGTCATATGGTATTTATTTGAATTTATTTAAATTGTATAACATAAAGTTTTATGCATTTAAAATAAGGAAACAATTCAAGATAAGTGTGAATTGATTTGGTAAATCAATTGGCCGGTTTTCTTGTGCATTTATCTCCCATAATCTCGGCTATCATTCTCATATTTGAAGCCATTTCCATCTAACCCTAATTCACATTGCCGATCAAAGCATAACACACACAAAAATACGTTTCTCTCCCATACGAATTTCTGGACCATCTTGGTTATTTTCCCTGTTAGGGCTTGTTCTTAATGATAGAAATGATGTGTAATGATGATATAATGATTGGCTTATTGATTAGGATACTAGGGTTAAGGTTTTGTGGATAAAAAGGGTTATACGATTTGTTATTAAAAAGTATAAGGGGTGTTTTGTAAATTATAAAACTTGTGGGTTATTTTTAGAATGTTATTTGGACCTCATATGAATCGTACAAAATAAAAAGTTATGGGTCTCTTATGTAAATTTTATATTTAAAGGGCTTAAATTGTTAAATTAATAAAGTTTAAATCGATTTTGTAAATAATTAAAATAGGGGGACTAAATACGTAATTTCTGGGAAGTTGGAGTCGAATAGAGTAATAAATTATATTCAGGGGGTTATGTGTCATTTTGGTAATTTAATGGCTTAATATGTAATTATTGATAATTAAAGGTTGAAATTATAAATTAAAGGGCTAAATATGTAACTTTGATAACTTGAGGGACTTGATGTGTAGATATTGAATACTTAAGGGTAAATTCGTATAACATAATGAAATAAGTGCCCATTGTGTAATTTTGATAAATTAAGGGCTTAATGTGTAACTATGGATATTATAGGGTTAAAATGTAAATGATATAACTTAAGGGTGTAAAGTGTAAAATTGGGAAACTTGAGGGGCTGAATTTGTTAACTTGATAAATATGGATTCAAAACAGCTTACTTGGGATATTTTCATGTTTGAACTTTAACTTTGATATAATTACACTTAAAACCCTAATTTATGTAAAGTTGTCATAAGTAACCCTAAACTTTTGTGACTTGTTAAAATCCACCCTAAAACCATAATATGTTGTGATAATGACTTAACCTAAATGAGAATATGGAAATCTTACTAATTATGGAAACTTTCTAGTTATGGGAACTTTCTAAAAATAGAAACTTACTAAATATGGAAACCTGCTAAAAATGGAAAGTTACTTGAAATGGAAAGGTTTGTAATTCTTTTCTACCCCTCTAGGTGTGAAGAAGGAGAGGACCTGATCTTTTCATCTTATTCATTTCTGGTTGTGTTTGCTTTTGGAATAAGGTACAGATATTCTGCTCTTTGTATGAGGAGCCTTCGGTCTCTATTTTGATTCGTGTTAGGGTTTCCCTATGCCATTGCTATGATCCCTTTGATTGTGAACCTTGATATGATCCTTTTGAACCTTTGCCATGATCCTTTTGACATGAACCCTTTAATATGAACCTTGACATTTGAACTGTGATTATGACCATGTGAACCTTTGCTTTGATATGAACCTGTGATCTTTGACCCCAGTTTGATACTACGAGCCAAATGTGTTTCCTAGCCATGAAGGTAACATGGCCGTGTCTGTGATGCACCACTGACATGACTCTTGTGTGGTTAGAGTGATTAACCACACCGTCCCCATTGTGATTTGTGAAATGCATGCGATTATTATTATTATTATGGCCAATGTGATATGTGGGGGGCGTATGGATGCATCCTAGATTTGTATTGTGATTGTGATATTGTGATATGTGATATGTGGTGACTGATGATGGGTGCAATCCACGTCTTTCACAAAATGTGGGAGCTGATCACTCCATTGTGATACATGAGGACACCCCTCATATTATCCGGTTACTGAAGAGGTATCCCCTCTAGATTACTGTGAATGTGATATGTGATGTGATATGTGGGCTCGTGGTGGATGACTGTCCTAACCTTTACTCTTGTACCTTATGTATATCTCTTTCATTATGCTTCGTTTGTTCGTTTCCGTTTATTATATATCTGTTCACTGGGCTTTTTAAGCTCAGCCGCACGTTTTCTTTTCGTGTGCGGCAGGTATCTAAGCTAGGAGCTTTTGGATTATGCTTTGGATGGGATGAGAGATAGATGAAGCTTTGACCTTAGATGACCACCTTTATCTTATGACTTTGTTTTGATCATGGATTTCATTTGTATTCGTACCTTTGGTTTATTTCCTTTCCTTGAACTTATGTATTATTCAAGTCGTGTTGACTTGACTTTCTTTTATGTATTCGTTTAAGACTTCCGCTGTGCTATTATGTATGCTTTGATTTGTCACCATAATGTGATGCTTCTACCCTTGTCGGGTTGGGGTGTTACAATTATGGTATCAAAGCCAGGTTGCGACCTGTAGTACATAAGTCATGGCCTGTGAGTCTTATGGACCCTAGGATTTGACCCTTAAGGCTTAAGTTTTGACTGGTGAGGTTTTGGGTAGTCATAGGTTCTGTTTCGTCTTTCATTTCGTGCTTATTCTCTTTTATTGTTGCTAATCGTTTTCGAAATCATTCAGATGGTGAATACTCGACATCAGGAATATAATGGAGCGACCCCTGATTTTCAGGCTATGATAGCCGCTGCTGTGGCTGCTGCTATTCCTCAAGTGGTGACTCAGGTCACCAATAATATCAAAAACGGGGCAGGTTCTTCTGGCGGTGGCGGTGGCGATGCTCCACCCGCTGCTCCACCAGTTGGTATCCATGTTTGGATGGAGAGGTTTAACAAGCTCAAGCCCCTCTCTTTTCGGTCAGCTGCCGTCCCCACTGAGGCAGAAGACTGGATTATCCACATGGAAAAGATGTTTAAGGTTTTGGGTTGTCCAGATGAGTTTAAGGCGAGATTGGCTGCATTTAAGTTTGAAGGTGATGCACAGAGCTGGTGGACAGCTTATGCTCAGTCTCAGGAGCAGGGTTTTGAGGAGACTTGTACTTGGGAGGATTTTATGGGTATCTTTTATAAGCAGTACATTCCAGTGGCTGAACAGCAGCGATATGAGCGGGAGTATGGGAACATCCGTCAGGGGGACCGGGAGACGACTGGGGAATTTATGCAGCGATTTATGAGGCTGGCCAGTTTTGTCGGGCCAGAGATTACGGGAGATGCTTACCGCCAGGCTAAGACATTTAAGTGGGCGTTAAAGAAATGGATATTGGACCGTATCGTGAATACGCATTATGATGATGTGGCGGCGGTTGCGAACGACGCTCGCAACATTGAGATGTTGCATAGTGATAGTAGTGGTTTTAATAAGCGTGATAGGGATGGTAACCGGGTGTATTCCAGGGGACAGAGTCAGCAGGGACAGGGTCAGGATCAGAGAGGTCGACAGGACCATAGGTACGATCAGCATGGTCGCCAGGACCGGGACTACAGTCAGAGGCGACAGGATTCTCGGAGTTATGATAGGCAGGTTTCTGGGAGGAGTGGGTACAATAACAACCCACGTCAGTATCGTGATCAGACTACTCGGGGTGCTCAGTCGGGTTATCAGTCAGGTTCTTCTGGACAGAGGAGGACCAATGAAGTGTTACCTCCTCCACCGCTTTGTCCCACTTGTGGAAAGCCTCATCCGGGGCCATGCCACAAGGCTTCAGGAGGATGCTTTGCTTGTGGGTCTCTTACGCACAGGGTGAAGGATTGTCCGAATGACAAGAGGAAGCATGTTGTTCCATCAGGTTCGGGTAGGCCAGCTCCTACTACTGGTCGGGTTTATTCTCTCACACGTGATCAGGCGGCAGGCACGTCAGGTACCATTACCGGTTATCTTTATATTGGAGATCGTATTGTTTTTGCTTTATTTGACACCGGTGCTACACATTCTATAATATCTAATACGCTTGCCAAGAAAATAAATATAACTCCAACACCATTGAATAATCTTATATCTATCTCCACTCCTATGAAAACCCAAGTCACCATCGATTGTGAATATGTGAATTGTCCGCTAAGATTTGATGATTGTGTTCGTCCGGCTAATTTGCTTCCCCTCGATATGATTGATTTTGATATAATTTTGGGTATGGACTGGTTGTCTTTCCATAAGGCCACCATCGACTGTCATGCCAGAAGTGTAAGTTTTGGCAATATTCATCATCCGGATTTTGTGTATCACGGTTCTCAGCCTTTGAAATCTGTTAAGCTTATTTCTGCTATGAAAGCGCGAACTCTAATCTCTCATGGTTGCCAAGGGTTTTTGGCCTCTGTTAAAGATACATCTTCTCAGGGACCTGATGTTAGTAGTGTTCCCATTGTTCGGGAGTTCGCTGATGTCTTTCCCGATGAGCTTCCTGGTCTTCCCCCTACCAGAGAAGTTGAATTCAGTATTGATCTAGTTCCCGGTGCTGAGCCTATCTCAAAGGCTCCGTACCGAATGGCTCCAGTTGAACTCAAAGAATTGAAAGTTCAGTTAGAGGAGTTATTGGAGAACGGTTTTATTCGTCCGAGTGTTTCTCCATGGGGCGCTCCTGTGCTATTTGTAAAAAAGAAGGATGGTAGTATGCGCCTTTGTATTGATTACCGGGAGCTCAACCGCATTACTATCCGTAACCGTTATCCCCTTCCGCGCATCGACGATTTGTTTGATCAGTTACAAGGGGCAAAGCATTTCTCTAAGATTGATTTGAGATCGGGTTACCATCAGCTTCGTGTGAGGGAACAAGATGTTCCCAAGACTGCTTTTCGCACCCGCTATGGTCATTACGAATTCCTGGTTATACC
Source organism: Artemisia tridentata subsp. tridentata (assembly GCA_021014915.2). Classification (NCBI taxonomy): domain Eukaryota; kingdom Viridiplantae; phylum Streptophyta; class Magnoliopsida; order Asterales; family Asteraceae; genus Artemisia; species Artemisia tridentata. Next base: position 11,695,965 of record CP139505.1, on the reverse strand, counting down.
TTTCGGCTTGACCAATGCTCCGGCCGTCTTCATGGACCTTATGAACCGGGTTTTCCATGAGTTTCTCGATAAATTTGTCATTGTATTCATCGATGATATTCTTGTCTATTCGAAATCTAAGGAGGAGCACGAACAGCATCTTCGGACTGTGTTGGAGATTCTTAGACAGAAGAAGTTGTACGCGAAGTTTTCTAAGTGTGAATTCTGGTTAAGTCAGGTCGCTTTTCTGGGTCACATTGTTTCTGCAGAGGGTATCACTATGGACCCAGTGAAGGTCGAGGCTATCACTAAATGGCCGAGACCTACAAACTTGACTGAGGTGAGAAGTTTTCAGGGGCTCGCGGGTTATTATCGTCGTTTCGTTGAGGGTTTCTCGCGGCTAGCCTTGCCGTTGACTCAGTTGATGAGAAAAGGGGAGAAATTTGTATGGACTGAGGAGAGGGAGAACAGTTTTGAGGAGCTTAAGCAGAGATTAGTGTCGGCACCTATTCTGACCCTTCCGTCTGGTTCGGGTGGTTTCCAGATTTATAGTGATGCATCTAAAAAGGGTCTGGGTTGCGTTTTAATGCAGCACGGAAAAGTCATCGCCTATGCTTCGAGGCAACTGAAACCGTATGAAGAAAATTATCCGACGCACGATTTGGAATTGGCTGCAGTAGTTTTCGCTCTTAAAATATGGCGGCATTATCTATACGGCGAGTCATGTGACATTTTCACCGACCACAAAAGCCTTAAATATATTTTCACGCAGAAGGAGCTCAATATGAGACAGAGGAGATGGTTGGAGCTCCTGAAAGATTACGATACCCACATCCAGTATCATCCCGACAAGGCAAATGTTGTTGCCGACGCTCTTAGCCGGAAGTCGGGTATGGTCGCTAATCTAAATTTTGAGCCTCGGATTCTAAATGATTTGGAGATTCTTGATGTTGAGTTTTGTGTTCGGGGTTGTGACGGTTACTGGGCTAGTCTAAAGGTTGAGTCCAATCTCATCCTGCGGATTAAAGAAGCCTAGAAAGATGACGGTGAACTCTGGGCTATTGTGCAGAATGTGGAAGATGGAAAACAATCTGAGTTTCGGGTTGATGAGTTTGGTGTGGTATGGTTCGAGGATCGTCTTTGTGTTCCTAACGATCCTGATTTGCGAGAGGCTGTTTTGTCAGAGGCGCATAGTTCTCCCTTTACTATACATCCGGGTTCCACAAAGATGTACCGAGACCTGAAACAGCATTTTTGGTGGAACGGCATGAAACATGATGTGGCATCTTTTGTAGCTAGGTGTTTGGTTTGTCAGCAGGTCAAGATCGAGCACCAGAGAGCTGGTGGGTTATTACAGCCGTTAGATATTCTGACTTGGAAATGGGAGGAAGTTACGATGGATTTTGTTACGGGATTACCTATTACCAGAAGGAAACATGACGCGATTTGGGTAGTAGTTGATCGGCTGACTAAATCTGCTCATTTCATACCCATTCGTGTGAAGTACGGTGTTAATAAGTTGGCGGAAATCTTTAGGCAGGAGATTGTTAGGCTTCACGGTATGCCCACGGCCATTATCTCTGATAGAGATCCACGTTTTACTTCTAGATTCTGGAGGGGTTTACAAAAGGCTTGGGGTGCACGACTCAAGTTCAGTACGGCTTTCCACCCTCAGACAGATGGTCAGTCAGAGCGGACCATCCAGACATTGGAGGACATGCTGAGGGCATGTGCGTTAGAGTGGACGGGTAATTGGGACGAGTATCTTTGTTTAGTAGAGTTCGCTTATAACAACAGCTGGCATGCTAGTATTCGGATGGCTCCTTTCGAGATGTTGTATGGACGAAAATGTAGAGCACCAGTTTGTTGGAACGAAGTGGGAGAGCGTGCTATTGAGGGTCCGGAGTTGGTTCAGATCACGAATGAGAAGGTAGATGTTGCTAGGGAGAAGTTGAAAGAAGCTCGGGCTCGTCAGAAAAGTTATGCGGATAAGCACCGTCGTGATTTGGAGTTTCAGGTTGGCGATCGGGTTTTCCTTAAGGTTTCACCGTTCCGAGGAGTTAAACGTTTTGGAATCAAGGGCAAGCTGAGTCCTCGATTCATCGGACCATTCGAGATCCTGGAGCGTATTGGAGAGGTTTCCTACCGTCTAGCTCTACCTCCCCAGCTTTCGCATGTGCATGATGTATTCCATGTATCTCTTCTACGGGGATACAACTATCATCCTCTTCATGTGGTATCTTATCCTCTCGATCAGATTCAGCCGGATATGTCTCTTCCGGAGGAGCCGGAAGCAGTTCTGGATCGCCAAGAGCGAGTTATGAGACGTAAAGTCATTCCATTCGTTAAGATTCTTTGGCGGAACCACCCAGAGCGGGAAGCTACCTGGGAGACTGAGGAGTCTATTCGAGCTAGTTATCCTCATTTCGTATTCTGATCCGGTATGTCTCCGTTTTGTTTTCGATCCTTTCATTTCTGATTCTTTGCAAATTTCGAGGACGAAATTTTTTTGTTAGAGGGGAAGAGTTGTAAAACCCTAAAATCTAAAATATGCAAAAAGACCAAAATGCCCCTACAACTTTAAAATTTAATTAAAACTTATATAACTTACAATTAATTTGCAAAACCTATGAAAATAAACCATGCATGCTACGAAATAATTATGGGACATCAAATAACATTTGTGCAAGCCATCAAAAATAAATATAACACATCACAAGTCATATGGTATTTATTTGAATTTATTTAAATTGTATAACATAAAGTTTTATGCATTTAAAATAAGGAAACAATTCAAGATAAGTGTGAATTGATTTGGTAAATCAATTGGCCGGTTTTCTTGTGCATTTATCTCCCATAATCTCGGCTATCATTCTCATATTTGAAGCCATTTCCATCTAACCCTAATTCACATTGCCGATCAAAGCATAACACACACAAAAATACGTTTCTCTCCCATACGAATTTCTGGACCATCTTGGTTATTTTTCCTGTGTTCTTCATCATCACAATAAGCTAAGAAAAATACCTTTCGAATTGTTTGTGGCCTGGTTCGATCTTGGGCGAGTTTTCTTGTAGCGAGTGAAACTTTGAGGTAAATTCGATTATGAATAATCCGATCACTATAAAATTCGTTTCTTATTTATTTCAAGATCCTTACATCATATATGTTCTACGAAAAATGATTTCAAGGTTTTTAGATCGTTCGTGAGCTCGTGGGGAATTTTTGGTGTGTCGCGTATAGCCGAGAAGAAGGAATTCGATCTAGCCAATCCTTACGTTCTAAATTCGGTTTGCTATTTTTCCTGAATCTCTTATGACCTATGAACGTCAAATAAAATGATAAGAACATATCATGCAAGATCTATGAATTATTTGTGAATTAAATCTTAAAAACATTCATAAAACCAAAATAATTGTATCAGAATTTTCTGGGCATGAATAATAATTTATTTGAGCTTCATATGATAAATATAATCTGGGAAAAATGTCCATTTGATTTGTAGAGGCCTAAAATAATTATTTTTGATTTAAGTATATAATCGGCTAAAAAAAAAGAAAATAAGGAAGAAAATAAAATAATGGAGATCGATTTAGGGTTTGGGCATTAGGGCTTGTTCTTAATGATAGAAATGATGTGTAATGATGATATAATGATTGGCTTAATGATTAGGATACTAGGGTTAAGGTTTTGTGGATAAAAAGGGTTATACGATTTGTTATTAAAATATATAAGGGGTGTTTTGTAAGTTATAAAACTTGTGGGTTATTTTTAGAATGTTATTTGGACCTCATATGAATCGTACAAAATAAAAAGTTATGGGTCTCTTATGTAAATTTTATATTTAAAGGGCTTAAATTGTTAAATTAATAAAGTTTAAATCGATTTTGTAAATAATTAAAATAGGGGGACTAAATACGTAATTTCTGGAAAGTTGGAGTCGAATAGAGTAATAAATTATATTCAGGGGGTTATGTGTCATTTTGGTAATTTAATGGCTTAATATGTAATTATTGATAATTAAAGGTTGAAATTATAAATTAAAGGGCTAAATATGTAACTTTGATAACTTGAGGGACTTGATGTGTAGATATTGAATACTTAAGGGTAAATTCGTATAACATAATGAAATAAGTGCCCATTGTGTAATTTTGATAAATTAAGGGCTTAATGTGTAACTATGGATATTATAGGGTTAAAATGTAAATGATATAACTTAAGGGTGTAAAGTGTAAAATTGGGAAACTTGAGGGGCTGAATTTGTTAACTTGATAAATATGGATTCAAAACAGCTTACTTGGGATATTTTCATGTTTGAACTTTAACTTTGATATAATTACACTTAAAACCCTAATTTATGTAAAGTTGTCATAAGTAACCCTAAACTTTTGTGACTTGTTAAAATCCACCCTAAAACCATAATATGTTGTGATAATGACTTAACCTAAATGAGAATATGGAAATCTTACTAATTATGGAAACTTTCTAGTTATGGGAACTTTCTAAAAATAGAAACTTACTAAATATGGAAACCTGCTAAAAATGGAAAGTTACTTGAAATGGAAAGGTTTGTAATTCTTTTCTACCCCTCTAGGTGTGAAGAAGGAGAGGACCTGATCTTTTCATCTTATTCATTTCTGGTTGTGTTTGCTTTTGGAATAAGGTACAGATATTCTGCTCTTTGTATGAGGAGCCTTCGGTCTCTATTTTGATTCGTGTTAGGGTTTCCCTATGCCATTGCTATGATCCCTTTGATTGTGAACCTTGATATGATCCTTTTGAACCTTTGCCATGATCCTTTTGACATGAACCCTTTAATATGAACCTTGACATTTGAACTGTGATTATGACCATGTGAACCTTTGCTTTGATATGAACCTGTGATCTTTGACCCCAGTTTGATACTACGAGCCAAATGTGTTTCCTAGCCATGAAGGTAACATGGCCGTGTCTGTGATGCACCACTGACATGACTCTTGTGTGGTCAGAGTGATTAACCACACCGTCCCCATTGTGATTTGTGAAATGCATGCGATTATTATTATTATTATGGCCAATGTGATATGTGGGGGGCGTATGGATGCATCCTAGATTTGTATTGTGATTGTGATATTGTGATATGTGATATGTGGTGACTGATGATGGGTGCAATCCACGTCTTTCACAAAATGTGGGAGCTGATCACTCCATTGTGATACATGAGGACACCCCTCATATTATCCGGTTACTGAAGAGGTATCCCCTCTAGATTACTGTGAATGTGATATGTGATGTGATATGTGGGCTCGTGGTGGATGACTGTCCTAACCTTTACTCTTGTACCTTATGTATATCTCTTTCATTATGCTTCGTTTGTTCGTTTCCGTTTATTATATATCTGTTCACTGGGCTTTTTAAGCTCAGCCGCACGTTTTCTTTTCGTGTGCGGCAGGTATCTAAGCTAGGAGCTTTTGGATTATGCTTTGGATGGGATGAGAGATAGATGAAGCTTTGACCTTAGATGACCACCTTTATCTTATGACTTTGTTTTGATCATGGATTTCATTTGTATTCGTACCTTTGGTTTATTTCCTTTCCTTGAACTTATGTATTATTCAAGTCGTGTTGACTTGACTTTCTTTTATGTATTCGTTTAAGACTTCCGCTGTGCTATTATGTATGCTTTGATTTGTCACCATAATGTGATGCTTCTACCCTTGTCGGGTTGGGGTGTTACAATTCTCATGAACTTTTTCTAACCCTTTCCCCTGGACACCTCCAATACCTAGCGAGATTTGTACCTCATACCTCTTGTGAGGAGATTAGATGTGTTACCTATATGTCGTTTGGTTAAAGCTTCGTAAGGTCACTTGTTTCGGCTTAATTAATTAGCTAGTTGAAAAAGCTTATAGCCTGAAAAGTAAGCTAACTCAAAACACCCTTTAAGTAGTTAGAATTAACCTTGCATTGTTTGGTAGTTTTGAAGTTTAAGTTTGACTTGTTGATAGTTTAAGACTGAAACCTTACTGTGTCAATATACATACAATCAAAGTGAAAAGTTTTTGTATAAACCAATCAAAGTGAGTTTAGTAGTGGAGATGATATTTGATTGCTTGAAAGTGTAGTGATCCTATTTTTTTTAAATCGTGTCTTATTTGTTAGAAAACAATAATTTTGGAGTCTTATTTGTTTGAAAACAATAATTTTGGAACGAAGGAAGTAAACTAGTACTACGGTATTTTCATATTAAATGATCTAACCATGAACGAGTTTCTCAGATTTATGTGTCTTTCAAGTTAATCTTGATCATTTATAGACGATGACGGATCACTCTGAATAAAATTTGATAGCCAAGATTGACTATAACATTGACCTTACTGTCAAATGATATGTTGTTACGATCCCAATCCCGATCGTACAATCCAAAATATATAAAAGACCAAGTTTACTTTCTTTAGCAATTAGGCTAAGTCACTATTTGAAATTTGATCTGACTTGAAAACAAATTGGTCTAGAAGATGGGACTTATTGATGTTGGACAAGTTGGTCTACAAGCACCAATATAAGTTCAGGATCAAGTTTCTAATTCAGCAGGCACCAATGCATCTTGCAAAACATTTATGTTCTTTTTGACTTCCTAAAATAAGTGCAACTCAAACCGACCGATTCCAATGTAGGACAAACCAAAAAGACAGAGGGGATCTGATCAAAACATCCACGTTCCAAACAATGTACGGCGTAAGAAGCCATCTAATGAGCAAAGTGTTTAACATCTTAAACAAAACATCAAAAATTGTTTCAAACATAATATAATCAAACCATGCAGTTAAAACTCTTATCCTACTTCTTTTCTTCCTTCTCGGCCTCTGCAGCCCTCTTAAGCCTTGCACCCTGGTGACGTTTGTTTGTTCTCTTAAGACGAATCTTAGCAAAAGCATTGAACGATTTCATCTCTTCTGTAACCTTCACAAATTCGGTTGCTGGCTTCTCCCTCAAGATTGGCAATACTGGACCTTGAACCTGGGTGGCGGTTGCTAGCTCCTCTGGTGTAGAGTCTCCAGCCTGATCAAAGAAAACACGTTAACCCGCCATAATATAAAGATCCCATATGGTTTTCGTTGATACTGAGTTTACAGTAAAGCTCAAAAAATCACAGATTGTAAAAGAAGCTTACCTTGGTCTTCCTTGCACGCCTTGGGAAGATAACAAGCTTAGCCTTGAAGGTTTTTAGCCTCTGAACATTAGCTTGGAGACCTTCCAAAGAGCGGTTTCTGCGACGGTGATCCACAGCAATACCAATAGTTGGAGCAAGTTTCTTTGGAATACCTGCAGCCTGTTTTTAGTATTAAAATATCAGCTCATAAACTAAAAATGCATCCCACGTGTATCAGCACATCTTTCGGTTGCTAAGATATGCTAATGAATACTAGTATTCACCTTTAACTCTTCAAGAGAAAATCCACGACCCTCACGAAGCTTCATGTTGTATTTCAAGGTTTGTCCATGAACCTGAGGATGGTGTTAAGTGTGAAGCCAGAACAAAAAGAAAAGACAGAAAACATGTAACGTCAAAAAGTAAAAGCAGAAAAAGTGTTTCACATAAACGTGTTTCACATATGCGTGTTTCACGAATTCTCTTTTTTTACTTATGTATCATCTAATCTCTATATAAGAGATCATCTTGTATTGTAAAACATAACAACACAGAAGCAATAAAATTCCTAGTTACCGAGAGTGGACGTAGATCAGGAGGATCGAACCACTATAAATCCTGAAGGTCTTATTGACAAGTTGGATGCTAAATCAAAGAAGTATGTCTTCATTGGATATGGGGGTGATAATATGGGCTACAGGCTTTGGGATTTAGAAAGCAGAAAGCTAGTCAGAAGCAAGCACGCCGAGTTCAATGAAGCAGAGCTGTACAAAGACAGAAACACCAAAAGACCAGAAGCTCAGAAAGAATATGTTGAGTTTGAAAGTGGTGTAAGAAGAAAAGAAGCTTCAGTCGACATTCCAGAAAATGGGAATGAGTCAAGCGACAGTGGGAGCTCAAGGGGCGATTCCGGTAATGATTTTGTGGAAGAAGAAGAAGTAACCACTCCTCAAAATCCAGAATCCCCATTCACACCAAGAAGATCGTCTAGGGTCACTAGACCGCCAAACCGGTACTCACCATCAGTCAAATACATACTTTTGACAGAAAATGGTGAACCCCAGTGTTACTCTGAAGCTATGGGGTTGAAAGATTCATTGCAGTGGGAGTTAGCAATGAAAGATGAAATGAAGTCGCTTGAGAAAAATAAGACCTGGCACTTAACGAAGCTTCCAGCAGGGAAGAAGGCTCTTCAGAACAAATGGGTCTTCAGGGTCAAGGATGAACATGATGGTACCAAACGGTACAAAGCAAGATTAGTAGTCAAGGGTTTTCAACAAAAGGAGGGAATCGATTTCAATGAAATATTCTCTCCAGTAGTGAAGATGACCACTATCAGACTTGTTCTTAGTATTGTAGCAGCAGAAGGTTTGCATCTAGAGCAGCTAGATGTCAAGACAGCTTTTCTACATGGTGACCTAGAAGAAGACATCTACATGACACAACCAGAGGGTTTTCAGGTTAAAGGCAAAGGAAACTTGGTGTGTAAATTGAAGAAGAGTTTGTATGGTCTGAAACAAGCGCCCAGACAATGGTATTTGAAGTTTGATAACTTCATGGGAAGAGTTGGTTAGAAGAGATGTGACAATGATCATTGTTGTTACATCAAGAAGTTCAAGGGTTCTTATATCATTCTACTACTTTATGTAGATGATATGTTGATTGCAGGTTCAGACATGACAGAGATCAAGAAGCTAAAGAAGCAGATGTCTGAAGAATTCGAGATGAAAGACTTGGGTGCTGCAAACCAAATACTCGGGATGAGTATTTCCAGAAACAAAGAAGATGGCTCTTTGACACTCTCTCAAGAGAAGTACATTGAGAAAGTGTTAGAGAAATTCCGCCTTAAAGACGCCAAGATCAGAAGCACACCCTTGGGAAGTCACTTTAAGCTTTCTAAAGATCAGTCACCCAAATTAGAAGAAGACAAAGCAGAAATGGCTAAAGTTCCGTATGCATCTGCAGTTGGTAGCCTCATGTATGCAATGGTATGCACAAGACCAGATATTGCTCATGCAGTGGGAGTTGTTAGTCGGTTTATGTCCAATCCGGGGAGAGAACATTGGGAAGCAGTTAAATGGCTATTAAGGTATTTGAAGGGGACTTCTAAAGTGGCGTTGCATTTTAAGGGGAAAGATGTTATTCTGAAGGGTTTTGCAGATGCAGACCTTGGAGGTTGCAAAGATTCATACAAAAGCACCACCGGGTATGTCTTTACAGTGGGAGGCACTGCGGTAAGTTGGATGTCCAAACTACAGAAAAGTGTTGCCCTTTCAACCACAGAAGCAGAGTATATGGCAGCTGCTGAAGCAAGCAAAGAGCTTATATGGTTGAAGAACTTTCTCAATGAACTTGGCAAAGAACAAGATGATTGTGCACTATTCTGTGACAATCAAAGTGCAATTCATCTTGCAAAGAATCTTGTCTTCCATTCGAAGACGAAACACATACAACTGAGATATCACTTTATCAAAGAGCAAGTTAGTGATGGCACCCTGAAGTTGAAGAAGATCAAGGGAACTCAAAATCCAGCAAATATGTTGACTAAGGTTGTTACCTTAGAGAAGTTGAAGCTTTGCATAGCTTCAACTGGCCTTCAGGTTAACTGATGAGAAGGCCGGGTAACTAGGAAGGAAAGTTTTTACATGCACAGTTGAAGCACAGGTGAAGATTGTTTTGTGACTTCAAGTGAAGAAATACAGATGCACAGTTGAAGCACAGGTAAAGATTGTTCCGTGGCTTCAAGTGGGAGATTGTTAAGTGTGAAGCCAGAACAAAAAGAAAAGGCAGAAAACATGAAACGTCAAAAAGTAAAAGCAGAAAACGTGTTTCACAGAAAACGTGTTTCACATAAACGTGTTTCACATAAACGTGTTTCACATATGCGTGTTTCACGAATTCTCTTTTTTGACTTATGTATCATCTAATCTCTATATAAGAGATCATCTTGTATTGTAAAACATAACAACACAGAAGCAATAAAATTCCTAGTTACCGAGAGTGGACGTAGATCAGGAGGATCGAACCACTATAAATCTTGGTGTTCTTATTGTTTAGTGTTCTTGTGTCGTGTTCGTGTGTTCTCCGATCCTAACAGACGGAGTCTTCCAGCTGGCCTTGGGAAAACTTTCACAGCCTTTGCTTGCCTAGCTGAAAAAAGTTTAGTAAATAAAATGAGTCAAGTTTAATGTAAAATCAGAACTGAAATCGGTACAATGACGAGTGATTTGATCTAATCAACTAACCATTGCGTCTTCTGGTTTTGCGGGCTGGTTGGTTGAACCATGTCTTGACATAGTTTTGCCAGTGTTTCTTAAAGTGCCCGTTTGGGATGACGTTGTTATGCTTAACCATGACTCTGCAATTAGAAACAATGTTTATTCAAAATTAGTGCCATTTGACAGATACTATCAATAAACGTTACTAAAAACAACAGTACCCAATCCCTAACAAACAATGTGCAACTAAATTGTACCATCGAATCACAATACCTTGAGAAGGATATTCTAGGATAAGATCAAATAAAATAAGTCCTTAAACAATAAATAAACACATGAAAACGATCGCTTGCTGACACATGTCTCATGTACCCATTTTCACACTTTGATGCACCAAATAACTTGGGGATAATGGAACATCAAGTGTACCAAATGATACAACGTTGTCAGCTAAAGGAATATTTCCTACACTTTTTACACTAACAACCTATTTCCACAAAAACTCCCCCTAGTTCCCTACCCAAGAATACATAATTGCCTCTTAAGTTATTGCTCTACGAGAATCTGTATACATTGTAGAAGGTATTAGTCTCTTACAAGGGTCGTTAAATAAATGGATCAAATAAAAGGAGTCCTTAACTTAAAAAAGCATCTAAATAATTTTGTAGTCGACACCTGTCTCGTGTACACATTTTTACTCTTTAATAAACCACATAAAGTGGAGCATAAGTTCGGGAATGAAAAAGCACATCAAAGTGCACAAAATGGTGCATTATTGTCAACCACATTATCGTTTCGACACTTTTAACATTAACGCCCATTTTATAAGAGCCTACCCCAAGTTCCTACACTATCATTTTTTACTAGTATATACCAAGTAACTATAATTCGCCTTTTACACGTATAAAAACAAGCATATAAAGCTAGTTTGTTATTCACAATAAAGGGACCAGTTTTATCGCATTCTAGCAAACTAATCATGTAACAGCCGTATAACCATAATAACAACCTTAAACACAACCCAATCATATAATTACTTTCAAAATGATGCACCTATCATTTTGAAAATAGTAAGAGGGTGGGATCAAATAAAAAAGTCCCAAATACCCCATGGCTGACACCCATATCTCATGTACCCATTTTTAGACTTTGTTGCACCAAAAAAAAAAAAGGGCAAAAAGTGTACAAAATGGTGCATTGTTGTCAGCCACATAATCGTTCGGACACTTTTTACACTAAAAGCAAATGGTATGTTAACGTGAGAGGTGTGTTAAGGTTTCACATTTTCGCGTTAAAGGTGCGTTAACCACACCGACATCCCATGTTAAGGCTGCGTTAAAGTTGCACGTTAAAACTTTAACGTTGCATTAAGGCGAGATTTAATTAAAAAAATCACTTCTGCCCCCTAAATGAAGGGGTGTTTTTGAAAATTGTTGTTGAGTTAAAGTTGAGTTATGATAATGGGTGTTTTTTTAGTTAAATGTAAAAAAGTTAAAGTTGATGTTGCGCTGACGTAGCGCTGGGTGAAAGTTTAACTCGACACCCTCTGCTCTAACATCATTCTATAAGATCCTACAACTGTATCTTAAAGATTTGCACTGCAATCATAGTTATATGGCCTATAAATCATAATTCCATTTTGTAAACTTATTTTTCATCTTTTACAACCAAATCAAATCAAAATCACTAACCTTAAAAGAAAAAAATAAAAAAAATAAAAAAAAAAAAAAAAAAAAAAAAAACGCTAACCAGTTTTGTTCTATTACTAACAAACTAACTAATTATGTAACAACCAGCTAACCATAATAACAACCTTAAACCAACCTTAGAAACAAATACCCTATTCAAACTAACAAATAACAAAACAAATATATCATAACTTTTTAATAATAAGATTAAAGTGAAAAAAAAACAAAAAAAAAAAACCCGGGTTTGAGGTAGAGCAAATGAAGGTCGGCTACAGAGTGAAGATATGAAAAATTATGAGATGTTTATCAATGAATGACCTAACCGTAAATAAATCTAACGGGCTGATGGTCGTAACAAATGGGCCTGAACCCATTATTGGCCCGTTGGGAGTTGTAACATCTTTTTAAGTTATGTGGGTCGGCTCAGATTTTTAAGGTCTAGTTTTGTTAAGCATAAAACAACTAGAAATTCGTACTAATCATACCATCTATTCCCAATCTCAAAAAAACACAGCTAGTCAAATCAAGAAACACCAAGACGTAACAGAATCTTGAATCTTTAAACAAAACATTCTTAACTGTAGGAAACATGTAATTTTGATAAAACCTTGCAACTAAGACTCTTGATCTATTTCTTTTCTTCCTTCTCGGCCTCTGCAGCCCTCTTAAGCCTTGCACCCTGATGACGTTTGTTTGTTCTCTCGAGACGAATCTTAGTAAAAGCATTAAACGATTTCATCTCTTCGGTAACCTTCACAAATTCAGTTGCTGGCTTCTCCCTGAGGATGGGCAAAACTGGACCTTGAACTTGAGTGGCGGTTGCTAGCTCCTCTGGTGTAGAGTCACCGGCCTGATTAAAAAAAAGTGTTAAGACCGTCTGAGTTTACCATGCAATGATGCAAACACAAGAAAACATGAAGATTCGACAAAAGGACCAAGTGGTGTTATCATGTGAGTTTCAAAAGCTATTGTTTGTGGTCGCAATAATTACTTTTAATGTTCAGATTTGGCTTCTAATATTTGAGGACAAGATAAATAGTTTCACACAAGCTACACCAAAACTAATTATACAACACATAGACTAAAAATTTCCAGATAGCCCCTTCTATCAAGTATTAACCCAATTTTGAGACACTTTGGCTCCCGTTTTGCCTACTTTTTTTTTTTTTATCAAATTCATAATTAATTATATTGTCAAACGCTAAAACAGCATCGGATCATGGCAACTTCAATTAGTAAAAGCACATCAAAACACTAAGTCCCACAACCTGATTATTACAATTTCATATCAAATATAGTCGACATCTTTTCATCTTTACGCCAATCATAACAACATACTTTCATTACTTGTGCCAATACAAGCAACGCAGGCTACCTATTTTCCATTATTATTATTATCTAGATTAGTCAGAATTTGCCAAACAGTAATAAAAGCATATCCAAACACTATCTCCAACAACCCTACCGTTTATCTTGAATGATTATCTAATTCTAAGTGATACAAAAATAGATATGCGCTTTCAAATCACACATCCAAACACCTCGATGAGCTAAAAGATCATGCACGCTAACATACACAAAATAAAGAACTGACCTTAGTCTTCCTTGCACGTCGTGGGAAGATAACTAGCTTAGCCTTGAAGGTTTTAAGCCTCTGAACATTAGCTTGCAAACCTTCCAAAGACCGATTCCTGCGACGATGATCAACAGCAATACCAATGGTTGGAGCAAGCTTCTTTGGAATACCTGCAGCCTGTTTTTACAAGTAACAAATCTTGTTAGAAACAATACACATCCAACAGGTTTTTGAACCTACTGAATAAGTGCAAGTTTATTAATAGAACGTCATAAACTATATGTAAAGTTTAGTTGCCGCAAATATGCAAATAACTTCCAAAACAACAAGAGGTTTTCAGGGTCATTTGTTTATGCCAAAACTGTGAACAAATAAACCAAACGTGTCGTGGTTATCATTGAAACTAAAAACTTCAATATTTTACTCAATTCATGTTAGCTTAAAAATGTGCTCTGAAGCTCATACACCAATTAACAAACTTATAAACAGTACTGCTTAACTTCACGTTTAGCAATAAAATGCAAGGTTTTGGTCTTTGGATCCCACTCATAAACCTAGTAATATATGTTTTGGCATTACTTTCAAACATGTTGGATGCACATCTACTTTGCTAAAAGCAAACTCCTAAAAATAATCATTTTGAAATGAGTACCTTCAACTCTTCAAGAGAGAATCCACGACCCTCACGAAGCTTCATGTTGTATTTCAATGTTTGTCCATGAACCTGAGGACGGAGTCGTCCAGCTGGCCTTGGGAAAACCTTAACAGCCTTTGCTTGTCTAGCTGAAATCAAATACAAAAATATTTCTCGTGTTAGCATATATCAAGATAAACATATCATTAAGGTCGCCCAAATCAACTAAAAATGAAAATTTACTCAACAAAGTAACTAACCATTGCGTCTTCTGGTTTTACGGGCAGGCTGGTTAAACCATGTTTTCACATAGTTTTGCCAATGCTTCTTGAAGTGCCCGTTTGGGATAACGTTGTTATGCTTCACCATGACTTACTCTGAAAACACACATCAACTTATCATTAGCCCCACCTTCACAAAAACTATCGTAAACAAAACCCATACAAAATCCATAAACCAAAACTATTCCAACAAACACAACTCCGGCTATTCTAACACTTACATCAACACCCTATTCGTTTCCATAAAATCTATACATTGAAGCGAGCTTGACTGAGTTCGGTCCTTAGCCAAAACCGATGTTTCCGATTACTATAAATAAAAATAAAAGACACAAATGGTTCGCTTTAAACTGAACCGAAAAAACTTCAATCCATTATTTTCAGGATCATTTACTCTTAAAGTGGCTATTTTCGGTTAAACCGCTTACAAAATGGTTTTTCGGCTTTGAAAATTACAATCCTTAATCATTATACAGCAAGCTTAAATTTTTCTTAGTTATCTGTAATATTGTACTACATATTAAGGGGGTGTTTGCTTAATAAGCTTATTTTTATGGCATAATAAGCTTATATAAGCTGAAAAGTTTCAAAATAAGCCATAAAAAGTGAAACATAAGCCGAAAACCAATAAGCCATAACTCCGTAAGTCCTCTATTTAAGCTTAAACAAACAAACCCTTAGACCTTAGAAACAGTGAAACTCTAACACTACTTTTAATTCACTTTACACATTACTACTCAAGTATAATTTAATTACAACTACTGCTAACGGCTACGGGACCATGGTTCTGACTAGTCACCTTTAACCCCTAAACTATTCGTGTAGATAAAAGATTTGACCATCATGTTTCCTAGCAGTAGTGATCTCTTACGAGGATCAACTGATAATTTTGCTGAAGTTGTGGTATAGTAACACAGTGGTTGTATGTTCAAGACTCAATTTCCGTTTAACATTCTTGGAACATGCGAAATTAAACTCCATTGTGAAGCTTATGTGAACTTATAATGGTCGGCATCTTAGCCTGAACCGCACGTTTGATCGTTCAAAAACTTGTAGTTACAAAGTATGAGTTACGTCAATACTTCTCAGTTGTCACTGTAAAAATTAGATGACTAGTCACGCATTGAGTCTTTACAATGTGCGACATTTTGAGGTTATAAAAGCTTTTTTTTAATATAATTTCAAAGTTATATCTTTCTAAACCACCACTATACAAACAAGACACGGCTAAGTGGTAAGAAAGCTTAGAACTAGTAAGAAAGCTAAGTGGGTTTGAATTGAAATGTACCTCCGATGGAGAAATTGACGGCGAGGAGAAAATGCAAACAACTTCACATATTAATATTCATCATTCTTAGCTTTTATCTTAAATTTAAAAAAGCAATAACTTATTTAGAGATACCTGAATTTGCCGACCGGAAAAATATTTTGAGGGTTTGTTTCAAGTAGGGTTATGAAATCTACCCTTAAATCTAGTGGGTCGGCCCAATTCTTACCACATACTTTTGGTTTATGGGTGTTGACACATTGTGAGCATCCGGCCCGAACTCACCCGTCCCGACTCCCGGACCGAATAGCATCGGTTCCTTTGTAATTTCTCGGTCGGGCTTGAGCAAAATCGAATCCCGACCCGACCCGAGTCCCGAATAGCCGGAAACTTCAGCCCGAATCCCAACCCGAGTTGAGTTCGGTTTGTGTCGGTCTGGGTCGGTTGGGATCGGTTGTCGGTCTTCGGTTGGTTTTGCTCACCCCTATTGGGTAATACCCGCACTGAACCGAAAACCGATACCAAACCGAATCGAACAAAACTAAAGCGAACTTGTAACCCGAACCGAATTTGCTAAATAGGATTGGTTTTTGGTTTGAATATGGTTTTGGCAAAATGAAAAAACCGAACCAAAAATCAAATTCACATAAATATGTATATTTTTTCTATATTTGTATTAAAAAGAACCATTAAACTCTTTACTAGTATAAATATAACATTCACTGAGCTTAAAATTTTTTTGGTGCTAAAAATCTATATAACTGAATAAAATAAAAAATAAAATTAAAAATGTAATTCGGGTTAACCCGAAACCCGAACCGAATTAAAATTCAGTTTTCGGCTCGGTATAATCCAACTTGAATTCGGTTCGGTTCAGTTTTCGGTTTTGCCTAGAAACTTTTTTAACCGAATTAATTGAATAACCCGATAACCGAACTGATGAACACCCCTATTTTAATTTAGCGTATTCTCATTTTTATGGGCTTATTTTAAACCATACTCAATTCTTGGGGATATTAGAGGTAGGATGTAGACAGTTCACACTTTATTCAAGTAAGTGAAGGTAGAGACCGCTTCTAGATAAACATGACAACTTTTCACAAACGGTAAACAGATGAGGGTTTCCCTGTTTATGTTACCTATAGAAGGAAAGGCTTTAACTAAGATGTACGCGACCTAACTTAGGTATTCTCATGAAATTTTTCTAACCCTTTCCCCTCGACACCTCCAATACCTAGCGAGATTTGTACCTCATACCTCTTGTGAGGAGATTAGATGTGTTACCTATATGTCGTTTGGTTAAAGCTTCGTAAGGTCACTTGTTTCGGCTTAATTAATTAGCTAGTTGAAAAAGCTTATAGCCTGAAAAGTAAGCTAACTCAAAACACCCTTTAAGTAGTTAGAATTAACCTTGCATTGTTTGGTAGTTTTGAAGTTTAAGTTTGACTTGTTGATAGTTTAAGACTGAAACCTTACTGTGTCAATATACATACAATCAAAGTGAAAAGTTTTTGTATAAACCAATCAAAGTGAGTTTAGTAGTGGAGATGATATTTGATTGCTTGAAAGTGTAGTGATCCTATTTTTTTTTAAACCGTGTCTTATTTGTTAGAAAACAATAATTTTGGAGTCTTATTTGTTTGAAAACAATAATTTTGGAACGAAGGAAGTAAACTAGTACTACAATATTTTCATATTAAATGATATAACCATGAACGAGTTTCTCAGATTTATGTGTCTTTCAAGTTAATCTTGATCATTTATAGACGATGACGGATCACTCTGAACAAAATTTGATAGCCAAGATTGACTATAACATTAACCTTAATGTCAAATGATATGTTGTTACGATCCCAATCCCGATCGTACAATCCAAAATATATAAAAGACCAAGTTTACTTTCTTTAGCAATTAGGCTAAGTCACTATTTGAAATTTGATCTGACTTGAAAACAAATTGGTCTAGAAGATGGGACTTATTGCTGTTGGACAAGTTGGTCTTGAAAACAAATTTTTTGTTTCATCGTTTTCTGACTCACAAACAAACGCGGCTTTTTTTCCTCATCGATTCTTCGTTGCATCCCAGAAATTTGGTCCTGAAATTTACATTTCTTCATCAGGCACCTAAAATTCAGAAACTAAAATCGTTAAAAAAAATTAGAAAATTAACAAATCACTCAATACCTGTGCAAACAAAGAACAGCTAACCAAATTTTCATTTCTTCACTCTTGCTTTCTTATGCGTCACATAAATAATCAGCATCTTTTCACCTAAAAAAAGAAGAAAAATTAATAAGCAATAAAAAAAACACGGAGAGCATAAAACACCAATAAATGGAAGTCTCATCTTGCAGAACAAACAGGCCGTAACAAACTTACCGACACGATGATCCCTAAGTTCCCCAGCTTAAACCCTAAAAGTTAAATCAATATACCAATTAAATCAAAATTTTAATTAAGTTACATAAACTTACATAGTAACATATAACCACTTACCATGGCTGGAAGAACAAAGACGACGTGGCTACCCCGCCAAGATACGGGACCCAGCCACCCCGCCATCGGTGCAACCGCAAACTCGACGTTCGACCAATGTGAACATTCAGCATCGCACGTTATTTTAGATCTAGGGTTTGCTACAGTATAGATCTAAGATTTCACACAGTAGGAATACCAATTGAGCTTTGGCTAACTAATAATAATATAACCCTTTTTTTTTGGATCACCTTGTAGAAGAAATTGGGTCACGCAAAATGGGCTAAGGGTTGTGGCCAATTTTTGGCGGGAAAAGAGGTGATGAAACGGCACCGTTTCTTATAAGGTTTAATATATATTAATTAACCTCCTATCCTATTTCATTTTACGCACAAAAAATATGTTTCCTACCATAGTTGTTAAATTCCCAATCTTGATCTTAGATCTTACGATTTTACGATACTACAAAGCAAAAACGATCCGGATCCTACGTAGGATCTTAACAAGTTTAAGATCTTCGAAGATCCCGATCTTAATCATAAGATGTTAAGATTTAATCCGATCCGATCTTACTTTTCTCAAACCACAAACTACAAAGTTACAAATTACGTTTTATAGAATTTAAAAAATAAGATGTTAATATTCCTAAACATTTCGTAATCATAATTTAGCGCTAACATTTTCATAAAACATTCATACAATTTTATATTTATGATATATAATAATTTTTAAATAATATTACAAACACTACTGTATTAAGAAAATGACATTATAGTAGAATCTTAAAATCCCGTTCCGATCTTACGATTTTGATATTGCAAAAACAAAAACGAACGATTTTGATCTTGCAAAAACAAAAACGAACAATCCTGATCTTGAAAACCTTGCTTCCTACTATATGTCTATATGCCTTCCAAGTGATCTCTATATTGTTTACCCGTGCAAACTTAAATTCCAGATTGACATACCCATGATGTGATAAATCCACATCGGCACTAATTGTGCACAGAAGTAAACCCGCAAACAGGCACTCCTAGCAAAATTTGGAATAATATATATCAAAACGGAGTCCATAAAATTATAGGTTCACTAATAATAAAGAAATAGAGTGGTAAAATATTTTTCATTAGGAAAACTGAATAACTTATCAAAATTTTGAACAGTTTTACAAACTCGAATAAAACAATCAAACGAACCCTCATATTAGCTTGTAATGGAGTTCCGTTTATAAATGCTCAAACCTCTTTGCTTACTGAACAAAGACTCGCTCAAGAAAAGATAAAGCAGCTGATGCATACAAGACTAATATGATAACATTGTATAGTATACAACATCACCCATACTACAATATACTTAATATGGTCGAAACTTCCTTGCAGCCCTCAATTCTTGTATTCTTTTCTTGTCTTGCTCGAATTTGCTTTGCAGCATCATTATCTCTGCAATGAGTCAGAATCTTTTAACATAAAATCGGTAATTGCAATAGTAGAGGTGCCAATTTCGACCCATTTCCTTATAAATGGATAGATTGAGGTTGTATTATCGGGTCCAAATTGTATTCTTTAAGATCATGAAACCCCATTTCGTTTTATACACAAAAAAGAATCTTAAAGACAGTTTATCCATATAAGTATTAGTAGAAAACTCGATGTTTTAAGACAAAAAGTGACCCAACACGTTTTGACCCATTTGACCCGCTCTTTTAACAACCTATAGCTGAAAGCAAACATGTAAAAAGTAATGAGCATACCGTTTCGTTGTGCCTCCCTTTTCTGAAAACGATACAAATTGAGGCCAACTGGTTTATCTTTCTTTTTTGACAATTTATCCATGACTGCAGCCGGAGCAACTGAACCAACAGTTGTACCGCTTTCTGCCTCTGTTGTTTTCTTCCTACCCTTAATATGTGTAACAACTGTCCATCCTCCTTCTGCCGCTTCTTCTTCTCTTTCTTTCTTTTCCTGCACATTGCATACATTTAACTCCGTGAGAAAAAGGAAGTACAAGGAAGTACAGAAGGGCAATTTCAACACATATATGTCAAGCAAAAGGTCAATTTTTGTGAAATTCTAGAAAAAGGTAGAAGCATTACGAATCAGATAAAAAGTATGTATGTAATTAAAAATGAGCATAATTACCCGCTCCTTTTGTGCCGCGTAGTCGACTAAGAAGTCATTGATATTTTCCATTAAAACCTCCGCTCCAGGTCTAGCACGATGGTATTTAGTGATCCATCCTGTCAACATTAACAAAGGAGATAAGTTAAGCCCAATATAAAGGAGTACGTTAAGTTTGATTTTGTGTAACAGAAGTTCAGAACCATTAACACAGGCCTATTTATCTTCAAATTTAACAATTAAAGCATCATGAACATTTGTATTTCTAAAATATTCCCTAAACCTAGTCTAGTTATAAAAACGACATACTTTTCATTCCTGTTGTCTCATCCTCGTCCCCTGAAGACATTTCATAGACTTCATCTTCGTCTTCAAACAAAGTTGCAGCATTATCTGTTTGAGATGTGCTCTTCAAATTACCTACAAGATACTAATTTGCATGAGATTGATTGGAGAAAATGTCAAGCCCAATTCACAAACTGATGTTGTGGACAAGACGAGTAGGATAATACGTAAATAGATTGATGTACAAAGTAAAAAGACTGTTATATAAACTTCTTAGTTTAGTCAAAGTTTGCAAGTGCTAACCACTTTGTTGGCCAGCATCATTTGAATGTGAAACATTTTTACGGGCACCATCTTTCTTCCTACTTTCTTTCTCTCTTTTCTTTTTCTTCGATTTGCTACTCTTCTTATCTCTCCTTCCAACGTTGCTTTTGCTCTCATGAGCATCTTCCGGGATAGTGGAGACAACAACTTTGGTTGTTTCGGCTTCAGGTAGCTCTGTGCCTTTCCTTTTCTTGTTGCTTGAAACTTTTTTCACCTTCTTGTTAGATTTTGCAACATCCATGTTATCTGCTATGTTTGAGAAATTATGCAATCAGCTACTTATTATCATAAGTTCATCATGACGTATACAAGACATTCCAGCACAATCAAAAAAAGTTTTTAGTTACTTTGATGAGAAAAATTGGCTTCAAATTACATATGATTGCACTATATCACAATTTGCTTATAAAGAAGATCACTGCATTCAATATCCGTCAAATGCGAAAAAGATTTTGAATATCAAAAGGTGTCAGCATTCAATATAGTTCAAAGATAGGTAGGTGATGATAAAACTTGAAGGCGGGTACAGAACATAAAAGCCAGTTATGCAAAAAAATGAAAGAAAGCACATAATCAATCGATCCGAGATGATCTTCGACACAAAGGTTGCTGCACATAAAAATGAGCATAACCCAACGTGCATCAAAAAAAATGGAAAAGAATAAGACGTGAATTATAGAAAAGTAGGAATACACAATCAAAGGCTTATTTAGAAACTTTTGGGCTTATATAAGCTTATTATGACATAATAAACTTATGAAACATAAGCCGAAAACCACATAAGCCATAAGCCGGCTATATAAGCTGAAACAAACACCTCCCCTTAAGTCTTATTTTTAGGCCTAGGAATCATTAAGGTTCAAATTCCTACTACTGTTAATCACTAAAAATAAATAAATAAACTCACTTGCTATTCTTGTTTCTTTGTATTTCTTCTTCCTATCGCTTGTCTTGCTGCTGCTATCGGAGACCGAAATTTTTATCTTCTTATCACTTGTTTTTTTCATCTTCTTCTTCAACTTTATCTTGTCAGAAGAATAATTTAATCCATCATCATCATCTGATACATACAGAATAATAATAAAATGTAAGTTAAGTTCCTCTTTTCTTTGTAATTAATTAATTAAAACAAACTGGATATATATAAAAACTAGATAATGAATGAATAATTACTATTATTATTACCATTAGTTGTTGGTTTGGTTTTCATTTTATCAAAACAAAAACCCCTTCCTTCCTTCCTTCTGAAGCTGCTACCTAGCTATCTATCTATCTAGGGTTTATGAAACAAAAAGGAATCAAGCAAGGAAAGAGGGGAATATCAGTGAAAATGAAACAAAAAGTAATGGCCCATCTTCTTCTTTATTCAATTGGCCCGTTATTATTACTCTTCGGCCCGTTTTTATTATTCTTCTTCGCTACTTTCTCACTCTCTAAACCAAAAATTATTTTCCTCAACACTTAGAGCACCGGGTATCGTCGTTCCATGGCCAAAAAATTGTTGTCACGTCAGCAAAAGTCTCTATGGCACCAGAAATCTTATTGCAACACATTCTGGCCGTTACCGTTGGCACCAGAAAATGTGGTGCCGTCGTCCATTTTTTTATTTTTTTTATTTATAAACTTCATTAACTAAAATAAACTTCATTAATTAAAAAAAACACACATTACATTAAAAAAAAACACACACCAGAAAATTGGGTTGCACATCTCTATTAATGTACGGAGTAATTGATTAATGGTTTAACTAGCTATATTCAATGATTTTTAATTGGGTCAGGCCCAATAAACACACAAATAAAGACATGATTTTTAGGGTTGCAAATCTCTATTGTCTTCTACCTCTCAAATGCACTATATCTCTTCTACCTGCTGCAACTAAACACATAAAACACAAGACATAAAAAAACACAAAACACACACAAACAAACAAATAAAGACAAGACACACAAACACTTAAACGTAAAACCCAAAAAAAAAAAAAAAAAAAAAAAAAAAAAAAAAAAAAAAAAAACCTTTGGCGCTGGCTGATGGTGACGGCGCGAGATGGTTTGGCGCCAGATCCGGTACGGTGCGCCATTGCATTTCCTCGGCTGAGAGAACGGCGCCAACCATCCAGTCCACCGTACCTCCTGCTCTTAAAATCAAATAAATGTTTATTACTTAAACTTATCACTTATACATTTTTACATTGTATAAACTCTTTTTACACACAATCTATTCTTTCACTTCCATTCCACTTTCATTTCTTTATTACTATATCACGAAAATAAGTCATCCAAATAATGTTTTTAACAATAAACTTCTCGGGATGTCGCAAAATCCATTCGTCAAATCCCGCTACACCTTCATCCGCATACTTAATATCTTCATAGCTCCAATTTGCTCCTTTTGGTAGCCAATATACTATGCAAACATACACATCCGAGCAATGTTATCTTCAACGACAACAACAATTTCAACATCTTCAACAACATCTACCACAAGTGGGATGCGGGCGAACCCATTGATCTGGTTGATGAAACCAGATTTACCGAGCTATTCGGAGATGATCCAAGACCGTGTCCCCCAGCAAACCACGTGCAACGGAAAAAAACTATTGGGCACCACAAGGAAACCTGCAAGATTTTGGGGAAACTGTACAAAATGAATTAAGACTCAAACGAGAGGCCGCTCAAGAGATGTATGCGATGACTAAAGCGAAGGACACGACAATAATGAGATTGAGGGGAGTTAGGTTTTTCAGCATCACCGTGGGGTTATCGGAGAAGGATGCCTTCATCATCAACATGCAAAAAGAATAAATCTGACAAAAATATAGACGCGATATGTAACCGTCTACGTTATTTTATTCCGTATTTTTTCTCCCCTTTTTTTTTTAATTTTATTTTCGTATTTTAAATTGTATTTTTATTTTAATAAATGAAAAAATAGTTAGTTCGAATAAAATAGAAATTAAAATAATATGGTGGGCCGCAAAAGTGTAGTTTTGGCTTGAGCCATGAGGGATGTGGTTTTTGGGGTGTGTGTGAGTGATAAAGGAAGTGAAAATGAAAAATTATGAGGTGGCATGACGTGACACCCTTTTTAAGTTTTGACTTGAGCCACTGCACTTGATGCTCTTATAGGATACAATATTTATTTGAGTAAATTCCCAAAATATGCAAAAAAGGCCAAAAACATTCCCATATTTCAAGACTTGGCCACAAACCACACCCTTTTCCCATTTTGTCCACGCTCGACTGCTCGACTCCATTATTTTTTTGACATGTGTCTTTGCAAGTACAAGTGTTAGGTGGGGATATTTTTTTGGTTTTGGCTTAAATGACAAATATACCCTTGCACTATATAAACAATGTTATAACCCATTCTAGGGTTAATTCTCTTCCTCCTCCTTCTCATAACCTGCAGCCGCCAACACCCTTCTCCACCACCACTGCCGCCGCCTCTTCTCTTCATATCCACCATCAACATCACATCCACCATCACATCCTCATCCTTATTTCTTTCTCATTCGATAACCTTAAGATTTTTCGGCGAGATTTCCGGCGACACGAGTTACATACCGTAGCAAACATTCGAACACAGTAAACACCCAATCATATTACTCCACAAGAATCGCAGCACATCATCCTTATTACTCCGAAATTCATCATCTTAATTGAAGCAAATACACACCGAAGTTCATCTTGTGTCATCAAGATCTCTTTATAGAGGTTTCAGGTAGGTTCTCTTGTTGTGATAATTGCTTGAACGAAACAAAGAAAGAACATAACAAATTTGTTATGAATCTTTCTTTATTTTTCGGATATAAAGAGAGGTGTTTATGCATCTCACAGATCAATGAAGAGTTTAGTTCAAACACACAAGGTCTTTAAAGATCTATGATATTCGAATGTGTTATTGAACGAATCTGAGATCCATTTTTTTTTTTTTTTTTTTTTTTTTTTTTTTTTTTTTGTAGGTTGAGGAGATGGGTTTAGGATGGTAGATGATGGAGTTGTTGTTTGGGTTTGTTGTGATCGTAATGTATGGTGATGGGTTTAGGTTAGTTTGGATTTGAAGTTGTTTGATATGGAGTTATTATCGATTCTGGTTTACTGCTATTCATCTCATTCTTCTTTTGTTTTTGAAAATGGGTTGTAACTGCTGCTGTTGAAGAAATATATATATATATATCAAATGATGGTTGACCAGTTTAGTAGGGGTGGTTGACCAGTTGAGCAGTGGTGGTTGAGCGGTGGTTGAACAGCGGTGGTTGAGCAGTGGTGCTAGGTGGGTGGAGTTAGGTGGGGTTGGTGAGAGTAATTAATAAAGAAATATAATAAGGGCATATTTGTCATTTAAGCCAAAACCAAAAAAATATCCCCACCTAATACTTGTATTTGCAAAGACACATGTCAAAAAAATAATGGAGTCGAGCAGTCGAGCAGTCGAGCGTTGATAAAATAGAAAAAATGTGTAGTTTGTGGCCAAGTCTTGAAATATTAGAATATTTTTTGCCTATTTTGAGAATTTACTCTTTATTTAGCAAGTAACCAATCTTCATGTTAGACCTTACCTATATTAGACAACTTTAAAATGTGTCAAAATGATATCTCTATCTCTTTTTTACAGTATAGTTGAGTATCCGTGCATAGCAATTTGATTTTTTAGCGGAAATAACTATAGTTGCGATATTAAAAAATATCAAAATGTAGCCTCAAAGACTATCACGGTCATTAGACATAACAAAACTACTTCATGAGATACCTTTGTATATTATAACAAAAAAAAATATCGCACTAAATAAATATGTGTTACAACTTTTTTTGAACGTATTTTCTAAAAAAAGGAGATTTTTTTATTTGTATTTAATCCTAATTAATAATTGGGCTAATTCCGAAAGTAAAACAGTCGGCCTAATGCATATGACTTTTTAGAAAATAAATTTTCAAAAGTCCAAAATAGACCAGGTGACTAGTCAACTTGTACAACGTATACACGAGTTGCCCAAAAATGAGTCTCCCTCGATCTATTTTGGACTTTTGAAAATAAAGAGGGTACAAGGTGATATACACTAGGGCGATTGGTCTATTTTCATAATTTTCCCTTAATTATTTCTAAATATTAATCCACAAACTCTACGATATAAGATATCGTATTACAACTTCCTTTTATTATTGTATTACGAGTAGTTAATAGTTGATAGTTCGTAATTGATGCAAATGATGTTGATGTTATTGTTGAATAAGTTTCAAACAAAACTGAGGTTTGTAAAAATGTGATCTTTTATTTATTGAGTTTTTTTCTTTAATCATCTATGTTTAATTTTTTTTTTCTGTATTTTACAGATTTATCACATTCTTGCTCCTAATCACGATCGGCATTTCAATACGAATACCACAATTATTGCTGGTGGCTGCTATAAAATCGCTATGCAAAAATACTCGTCTAGTTTATGTTTAATACGTTATGTTTCTCAAAACTCTCACTTGGCTAAAAATATCTAAAAGATACTTTTTCTAAACGCCCTGATTTATTATTATTATTTTTATTTTTTTTTATTATTATTTTTTATTTTTTATTTTTTATTTTTTATTTTTTAATTTAGACTACAGACCCATACGTCGTATCGATTTAGTCCATAACCTGATTGGTACCGATGAAGTATGTCCCTTTGTTACAACTGATTAAAAAATGACACCAAATATTAGACTGCTCTAAATATCCATAAGAAAGGCAAGAACTTATAAAATGAAATAATCAGTCCAAATCTTAACTGAATGCTATCTCATATGTTGATTGTTTATGTAGTGTAGAGAAGATTATATAATGATAGTGCTATCTCATATGTACTTGATTGTTTATGTAAAGTGTTAGTTTTATGTATAAATATTAATATACGTATGTCCGGTTTCGAACCTGAGGCTCGGGATTGCACACATTAACGTGAGAGTTTCAATGATGAATAATTAAATATATATATTTTATGTATTTATTTATTTATTCATTTCACCAATAAAAACACTTAACGACGGTTAGTACTTAACGGGGTTTTAACTAACGACCGTTAAAGGACTAAACGTGAAAATAGGAAAGAAGGATCTAGAATCCCTTGTGGGATACTAGGATCGGCCAAGACTTTCCTTTTAAGGGGAGGGCCGGTTTTGGTTTGCTTGGGCACAAAGAAAAGAAACACTATAAATACAATTCATTGTGTTTTAGTTTTTCTCTAATCTTGAAACCCTAACTAAGCCAAACTTCTTCTTCTTCTCTTCCTCTTGCTTACACTTGTTCGACCCTCTTTTAAATCCACTAGGATTTGGCGAATCAAGTATAGCAATAAAGTGTTTGGTTTATTGGTGATCAAGAACCTAGCTTTTCTCATTGAAACGCTATCATTACGTGTGTACAGGAACGAGTGACAAGCTTACTTTAGCTTGTGATTTTGGATGGTGATCGATCCTAATATATTCCCAATTAGGGTTTATATTACTTGTTCTTATTCAAGTGATTCCTTGTTCTTGCTAGGAATCATTAAGGTACGTGTCTATTTAATTTAATTAATTACTTGTTCTTGTAGATCTATTCCGCTGCGTGTTCTTGATGATTATATGTGTTTATGATTTTATATATAGTTCACATATTCCAACAGTGGCATCATGAGCCTCGTTTAGAACTTGTAATTAATTATTTAAACCTAAAAATTGGATCTTGTAGAGATTACATGCAATTATAAAAGGGTAAATGCTATAGAATAGCAACGAACTTACTGATTTGTCCCGGATTGGATAATCTACAAATTTATTACCGATTTGACTAATTTTTTCTAAAGTTTTGTCCTAATAATAACAACCCCGTCAGTATTTGTGACAACGTTAGTCCTTTAACCAAACAAGCGTTTGCAAAATTAGTCCTTTTACTAACGTTCGTTTTGTTTTTCATTTTTGAGCGTTTGCAAAATTAGTCCTTTTACTAACGTTCGTTTTGTTTTTCATTTTTGGTCCTTTTGATTATTATTATTATTCTAAAAAATTCAAAAAAATTTATAAAAATTATAAAAACTTATAAAAATACGAAAAAAATTTAAAAATTCGAAAATTTTTGAAAAATTTGAAAAAACTTATAAAATTAGAAAAATTTATAAAAATTCGAAAAAATTTATAAAAATTCGAAAAGTTCGAAAAAATTTATAAAAATTCGAAAAAACTTATAAAATTAGAAAAATTTATAAAAATTTGAAAAAATTTACAAAATTTGTAAAATTCGAAAAAATTTAAAAAAATTCGAAAAAACTTATAAAATTAGAAAAATTTATAAAAATTCGAAAAAATTTAAAAAATTTGTAAAATTTGAAAAAATTTATAAAAATTCGAAAAAACTTATAAAATTAGAAAAATTTATAAAAATTCGAAAAAAATTTACAAAATTTGTAAAATTTGAAAAAATTTATAAAAATTCGAAAAAACTTTTAAAATTAGAAAAATTTATAAAAATTCGAAAAAATTTACAAAATTTGTAAAATTAGAAAAATTTATAAAAATTCGAAAAAATTTATAAAAATTCGAAAAAACTTATAAAATTAGAAAAATTTATAAAAATTTGAAAAAATTTACAAAATTTGTAAAATTCGAAAAAATTTAAAAAAATTCGAAAAAACTTATAAAATTAGAAAAATTTATAAAAATTAGAAAAAATTTAAAAAATTTGTAAAATTTGAAAAAATTTATAAAAATTCGAAAAAACTTATAAAATTAGAAAAATTTATAAAAATTCGAAAAAATTTACAAAATTTGTAAAATTCGAA
The DNA here is from genome assembly GCA_021014915.2 of Artemisia tridentata subsp. tridentata. Lineage (NCBI taxonomy): Eukaryota > Viridiplantae > Streptophyta > Magnoliopsida > Asterales > Asteraceae > Artemisia > Artemisia tridentata. The sequence continues at coordinate 11,667,200 of CP139505.1, read as the reverse complement.
AAAATTTATAAAAATTCGAAAAAATTTATAAAAATTCAAAAACTTATAAAAATCGAAAAAGTTTTCAAAAAAATTTCGAATTTTTCAAAAATTTTTGAATTTTTAAAATTTTCGTATTTTTAAAATTCGAAGTATTCAAATTTTTCAAAAATTTTCGAATTTTATAAGTTTTTCGAATCTTTTCGAATTTTTTGAATTTTTAAAAAAATTCGAATTTTTTAAATTTTTCGAAGTTTTCAAAAATTTTTTAATTTTTAATTTTTTTTCGAATTTTTATAAGTTTTTGAATTTTTATAAATTTTTTCGAATTTTTATAAATTTTTTCGAATTTTACAAATTTTGTAAATTTTTTCGAATCTTTATAAATTTTTCTAATTTTATAAGTTTTTTCGAATTTTTATAAATTTTTTCGAATTTTTATAAATTTTTCTAATTTTATAAGTTTTTTCGAATTTTTATAAATTTTTTCGAATTTTTATAAATTTTTCTAATTTTATAAGTTTTTTCGAATTTTTATAAATTTTTTCGAATTTTTATAAATTTTTCTAATTTTATAAGTTTTTTCGAATTTTTTTAAATTTTTTCGAATTTTTATAAATTTTTTCGAATTTTACAAATTTTTTAAATTTTTTCGAATTTTTATAAATTTTTCTAATTTTATAAGTTTTTTCGAATTTTTATAAATTTTTTCAAATTTTTCAAAAATTTTCGAATTTTTAAATTTTTTTCGCATTTTTATAAGTTTTTATAATTTTTATAAATTTTTTTGAATTTTTTAGAATAATAATAATAATCAAAAGGACCAAAAATGAAAAACAAAACGAACGTTAGTAAAAGGACTAATTTTGCAAACGCTCAAAAATGAAAAACAAAACGAACGTTAGTAAAAGGACTAATTTTGCAAACGCTTGTTTGGTTAAAGGACTAACGTTGTCACAAATACTGACGGGGTTGTTATTATTAGGACAAAACTTTTGAAAAAATTAGTCAAATCGGTAATAAATTTGTAGATTATCCAATCCGGGACAAATCAGTAAGTTCGTTGCTATTCTATAGCATTTACCCATTATAAAATTAGGGTTTGTTTATTTTTTTTATGAAACCCTAATATGGTTCGATCCATATTAATTAAAAATTAGGGTTTTAGTTTTTTAATTAAAACTTAAGGAACCCTAGGATTGCATGAAAAATTTTAGGGATTAATTAGTGAATACCGTATGTGATGTCACTAATTAATTAGATACGTACGTAAAATATTGACATAATAATATGTGCTACATGATTATGTGATCAATATGGTATCCATGACAAAATCTTGCATATTTTGTCATGGTGTGATTTGTATGATTTTGTATTGAATTGTTTGCTACATGTTGTTAAATAAATCTTAAATTGGGGAAGACCTTAATATATATTAATTAATAAGTTATGTGCAATGTGGTATCTAACTAACTAAAACTTACGCGGCCAAATTATTTGGCGTCCGTGGACCATTGGGCACAATGAGCTCGAAAACCAATGGGAGTTTTATTAGTTACATACATTTAAAATTACACATAGAATTAATATTAGGATTTATTGAAAAAGGTTTGCATGTGGCTATATGATATCGTGGATGATCATATATTTGTTATTATGTGTTTATTTATTTTTGTAATTACTTGATCTTTTGTGTTTATATATTATGATGGATTGCAACACATAAGAGGGTAATTTTTATAATAAAAATAAATAAGACTAATAACTATGAAACCTTTGTAGTAATTTTATTTATTGTCAAGTCTTATGTGCCGACAGTGGTTCGCTTCGCACGGTAATTTGCTCCCAGGCGAGACTAGCAATAATAAATTTACTACATTAATTGTTTTAGCAAGAAAATCATAATTCTTTAGTTGATTGATTGCGACTGTACTAAGTGGTCGAAGCGGCGGACCTAAAATTGGCAAACTAAAAAGTGGATTCTAGTTGGTACGCATTAAATTGTGACCTTAGAGGGGCACGGTTTTAACCAGCTTCGGCGGCTGTCGTCCCTGCACCCGCCTGTGCGTCAATTTTAGACTTACCAAGTACACCACGATAAATACGAAGCATCTTAAGGCAATGTTTTAATTTTTTCAACGCCTCAATTAAAAGATTTGATGATTTGAGCTGCAAATGAGAAAACGGTTTTGTTTTTGAAAACATATATGATACAAAGATGAATGCATGACATCTTTGTACATATTTTTTGATTTAACACATCAAAATCATATTACCCTTAAAATTTAAGTTAAATGCCACCCAACTACAAAAAGAAACACCTAAGGTTTCATCCTACATCACTAGCAGCCAAAGCTGAATGTTGATGTTCAAAGGGTGCGGTCTAAGGGTAAATTGGGTACTTTCACTACTAGCAGCCAAAGCTGATGTGATGAAACGATGCCAAATTTACATGTTTCTTAAGTTGGTAGACTTAATTGGGCACTTTCATTACTAGCAGCCAAAGCTGATGTAATGGGACGGCGCCAAGGCATAAAGATTTGGGGATGAAACATGCTTACATTTGCAACTGAGGTTGGCATATTATGTAAGTCCCATGATTCTAGGAATTGCAATTGTATATTGGCAATTGAGTGTAGCTCTACCTTATTGAGTACTCTCATTGCTAGCAGCCAAAGCTGATGTGATGAAACGACGTCAATTTGGATCCTAATTTTCAATAAAAATTAAATGGTGAAATTTATTTACCGTGGGTGTTTAATTTTGTTGAAAAGTTATTATCAAAATACTAAATTGAATTTTGAAAATTCTTTTAATGTATTTAATGCAACATTAAAACCGTAAACGTAGGAAATTCCTTTAAGTGGAAAGTTGATCTGCACCCTGTAGGGGTATTTGGAAAGAGTCAACCTAACTTAAAGGATAAACCTAGTCTACTTTTCGTGTGAAGAGTGAGACTTAATCCTATTCCTTTTCATGAATGAGAAAGGTATAATAGGAAAATTAGAATTGTCTATATTCTAAGAAATAACTCATGGCGAATTTCTTAAAGAAATTGCAAGGTTAGGAGTTATTAAAAATTAGAAACTAGACTAATTACCGCAAAATTGGTAAAAGGCAAACTAGAATGTTTGATCTAGTTATTATGCTTTAACCATTTAAAAGGTGTTACATACCATGATGGGGATAGTAGACCTAACTAAGGAAGAAATTGCACACCCAATTCTTTCAAGTTAATTGCATTGATGGATATTCCATCATTTACAAAGTAGAATACATTCTCTTAGTACCTTGGTATGTATTACGTAAGAGATTACTCAAAGGTGTAGGAAAGCAAGCAACACACTATCTGTTGTTACTGGTTATGAAACACTCATGAGTTGTCAAAGCCAGTGGGAGCATTGTGTTGTAATTACTGAATAATGAGTTCATGAAATGATCTTAAATTCAGTGGGAGCTACAAGTCTTGGTACCTAATATCCTGACAGTAACTCAGATATCTCTAGAATTTCTTGAGATGATTACTTTCCAAATATAGACACTTGTGGTATTAAGGATAGTCGTGTACATTTCCTTAATAGACGAGGTGATTCTATATCTACTTATATGTATGACACAATCATATTGATCTAATAAGCAAACTATTGATGTGTTGTTTATCTGATACGTGATGTTGTTCCATGCACAAGTGGGAGAAATATGTATTGTGTGCAAGCAACAACATAAAGAAATATGATTTAAAAGGGTTCTCTTGACTGCAAGGTCAGAGATTGAGGTTCTAATGTGTTTTATACACGTTCTAATTCATAGAACACTTGGAGTTAATATCTACTTTCATTACTAGATATTAATGACAAGGTAAATTACGTACTTTCATCATTGCAGCCTCGGCTGAAATAATGAAACTGTGTTAATTTACAAGTTTCTAAAAATTAGATAATTTTTAGAACAAGTGTCAATATGATAATAAGACTACTTCAAATGTAAATATTTATGTATTGTTGTAATAACATAAATAAATGAAGTAATCTTATACTACTTCATAATTTGAATGTTTATGTATTCGTGTGGAATGACATAAATATATGAAGTAAATAAAAGTAATAAATTAACTTGAAATACTATTGAAACCAAGTTGTGGGTTTCATAATTACTTTAGTTATGCATATTTGTATTTTATATAGAGATATAAATATGAAGTCTTTTATTATAAGACTTATAACAAAGTAAGACGTTATATTGTTATGTTTTTTTATTAAGACATATACAAGGAGTCATTGAGTTGATCAATGATTTGTAACGGAAATTGGGATTATAACAGGTTGTGTCTTTTTGGTAAAGACATAGAAATTAAGTGGCTTGGGCTAAAAGGCACTTATGTTATAAAGCATGCAATTGGCTTGGAAAATCTATTATACCATTAAAGTGATTTAGTTGGTAAATAGGTAAGCCAAAACAAATATATTTATCTCACATATTGTAAGATTGACTTACAATATCAATCCTGATGAAATACATAAGTTTATGGTATGTTCAATTAGGAGAATCAAACTCTTGATACATTGTTTGATTTGAGATAACTATATTTTCTTTTCTTCCTAAAGATATCAAGGTTAGGAAATTGAGTATGGATTGAAAATACTCAATTAGACTCCAACCTAGAAGATTAATAAGATACATTTGATTATGGAATGTGTTGAGTCACATTGAGTCTTAAAATTGAAATTCAGAGTTTGTTAAACTACTTGTTGGGTAGGTTATTAACAAATTAAGGTTAGGAACTGTCAATTTGTATCTGCAAAGTCCCAAAAGAGAACAAGTTTTGTGTTGCTCTATTTGCTAAGCATTTATAGGTAATCTATAAACTGCAAAAGGCAAGTGGGAGTTTTATCTTCAAAGGATAAAAGGTACAAGATACATAATCTTCTAAATACGCTAGCAAAATCATAATGAGGATTTAACATGTTAGTGTTAAATCTCAAGATAATGGAATTCTTATTCATAGATCCGTAAGGGTATCTCAAATATTTGTAGAATATGTTGAGGGTTATGAGTTACAGGATAGTGATATGCCTGTTAATAAATTGCAAATGTTATTTGGCAAATTACTCATACTATGAATAATTAGATGCAGTCCAATAAGATAACTAGTTTGGAAACGTAGTTGATCTTAAACTCTATAGTAATACTATAGAATGGTAATGAATTTCTGCAAAGGAAATGAAAATCCTAGAGATTTAAATTCTTGTGTAGAAATCATAATGGACAAATTTGTATACATATTTAATATGTGAAAAGATTATCAATCACAATTAAGCAATTAAATGTGATTGAAATTCTTTCTAAGCACATTAAATATATAAAGATTATGATTGTCATTATTGGTTTCATTTATATGAAGTTAATAATGGAACATCAAAACTCTTTCTTGGATAATTACTTGAGCGAGGACGAAAAGTAATTGAAAGAAGTGTTTGAATTCAAATAATCTTTAATAGTATACAAAAGTGAAAATCATTTGTAAATGGATTAATGCATGCATCTAAAAGATATACTTATTTTAGCTATTAAATCTAGTTTGATTTATAATTAAAATTAAGATATTTCTTAAAATTCCTGAAAGCTAGTGGGAGTAATGTATTTATTTTCTTGTTTCATATATGTTGAATAACATATGGGAAGTAACATTCCATTAACATTTATATGTTAAGTTTTAGTTTGGAATGAAACTTCATATAGAAAATAAAACCTTGAAGTATATGTTTATTTGATCATAAACATAAGCGGTTAAAATAACTGATTCTAAAAGAACATGATATTCTATTAGAAGATCTAGATAGAAACATATTTTTGAAAAGATATGACATGAATAAATCTAAGGTTGACAAAAGGATTATTCATGTACATCATGTTGCTTGTTGTATCATGCTTGGATACAAGATGATTAACAACATTAGTATCTAATTGGAAATTATTAGATAACTAAGTGTAATGGATATGGTTTAGAATTTACATCCTCAGCCTGGACTTGCTCAAAAAAAAAAAAAAAAAAAAAAAAAAAAAATTCTAAATGTGAACCATATGGCAAGTTATTGCTTGATTGATATTACGGTCAAATCTTGAAGGATTTGAAGATATCAAACATTACACGATGAATGTTAAAGTTTACGAAACTTTAAAAGAGCATATTGTTGTTTGGATACAATGATGCTAGTAAGATTGAGATGACACTCAATACTAGTCATGGTGGGAGCTAATCCTTATTAGGAAACCATGTATACTAGTTGTGCTCAATATGAGCATAGTTGCATTATACATAAAGAATTAGAATACTTTAACTACAAATGTTTGGTAGTTTAATTGTCATAAATTCGTGAATGAGGATGCCACGTATTTTATGAAGTATGTGTCAATATCTAGATAGATGAATGAACGCATACAAGAATTTCATTATTGAAATAAGTATTCTCAAAATTCCGATAGATCAACATTAGTTGATTTATGCCTTGTCAACAAGTATATGAAACATGACTTGTGGCATAATTCATTAATGAGAATTATCATGCATTGATCTAGTTAGTATTTGGATAATGGATATTAAAGCAATATTATACTAATGGAATAAAGTGCGGATAACGTTTATTCTCATTATTAATATTTGTGTCCTGTATTTGCATGTTTAAATCCATGAGTAAAATTATTATATTTTATTCTAAATAGTCCGTTGTCAATTAATAATATGGGAATATTATTGAACTAAGACAAATGTGAGGATTGGTAGAATGGACTGAAGGTTGAGACACCAATGTCACATGATATTCAATATTGGATAAATTGAATATAGGACTTATCCCAACTACATGATTATACTTTATGGATCGTCGTCATCAAGTATATCATGAATATTTATCCTCAGACTTGAGATGACAGATAATTGCCGAGGATGTAGCTTATTTTCTGTAAGGTGGTCTAACGCTAACCGTAAAAGGTAGTTATAAGGGCTATTTTCGGAAATGATGCGAAGTTCGAGGGTTATGCTCGCAGTCAATAAAGGATTTGTTCCTTCAACTTTGTGTTGAAGTTTAATACTGCTTGGCCACTCGTATGATTGACAAGATGTTTGCGTGGCCACGCCCAAAGTCTATCTGGAAGACGTTCAGATGTTTTGGTAATCTTGTTCAATTACATATAAACGAGAAACTAATGTTAATTATGGAATGACCAAGATCCATATCCAAATTAACGCGGTATTAGTAACAAAAGGATAAGTATGATGATTAAATTTCATCACACGTGGTTTTTTACCAGGAGAACCACAACTCGGATCGAGCTGGGGGCATTGGGAAGGTTAAGCTAGGCTGACCCATGTCATTACTATATTAATGTTTATCCAAGTGGGAGCTGTTAGTTTTATGTATAAATATTAATATACGTATGTCCGGTTTCGAACCCGAGGCTCGGGATTGCACACATTAACGTGAGAGTTTCAATGATGAATAATTAAATATATATATTTTATGTATTTATTTATTTATTCATTTCACCAATAAAAACACTTAACGACGGTTAGTACTTAACGGGGTTTTAACTAACGACCGTTAAAGGACTAAACGTGAAAATAGGAAAGAAGGATCTAGAATCCCTTGTGGGATACTAGGATCGGCCAAGACTTTCCTTTTAAGGGGAGGGCCGGTTTTGGTTTGCTTGGGCACAAAGAAAAGAAACACTATAAATACAATTCATTGTGTTTTAGTTTTTCTCTAATCTTGAAACCCTAACTAAGCCAAACTTCTTCTTCTTCTCTTCCTCTTGCTTACACTTGTTCGACCCTCTTTTAAATCCACTAGGATTTGGCGAATCAAGTATAGCAATAAAGTGTTTGGTTTATTGGTGATCAAGAACCTAGCTTTTCTCATTGAAACGCTATCATTACGTGTGTACAGGAACGAGTGACAAGCTTACTTTAGCTTGTGATCTTGGATGGTGATCGATCCTAATATATTCCCAATTAGGGTTTATATTACTTGTTCTTGTTCAAGGGATTCCTTGTTCTTGCTAGGAATCATTAAGGTACGTGTCTATTTAATTTAATTAATTACTTGTTCTTGTAGATCTATTCCGCTGCGTGTTCTTGATGATTATATGTGTTTATGATTTTATATATAGTTCACATATTCCAACATAAAGAAGATCATATAATGATAGTTCTAGTTATAATACCCGTATACGCACGGGGTTTTTACCAAAATTTTAAATCATATATAATTATCGATTATAATACATACAAATTAACGATTTGGAATTGAAAATTGTCTTTCATTGTTCAAGCAAGTTGACATGCAACAATATGTTTCTAGTTGTGTTATGATTGATATTTAGAAAAGAAGTCTTGATTAATATTTCAAAGATGATTCATAACGTGCATGAAATGTTAGTACTAATCATAATTCAAGTTGAGTTATGTTAGTTTGTATTTTTGTGTTACACATTTGGTCACTTAAATCGAAAATGTTTTCTATAACCATCGGTTATTGTAAAACTTCGTAACAGTTAGTAACTAATCCAAATCATTCAAAATCAACATTCCTTTTGTTCCTTTGTAACAAATTTACGGATGTGACATTTTCAATTAAAAAAAGTTCAGTGAAATTGGCTAAGTACTAAATTTTGTGTCAAATATGCGTTTTACTTATGGTTAAAAAATATGCACTTTAAGCAAATTGTTGAGTTTATCTTTTTATTTTTTGATTAAGATCCTCTGATATTCTTCTCATGTTAGTATATTGTGAGAGGTTAGTAACCCCATTCTTATGTATGATTTTAGACCTATTAGCCTCATTGGTATTCAATATAAAATTATTGTCAAATTGCTTGCTAACCGTCTTGTCAAGGTTATTGATCAAATTGTTAGCATCGAGCAATCGGCGTTCATTAAAGGTCGTCAGATTTTGGACGGCCCTCTTCTGCTTAATGAGGTGATAGATTGGTATAAAAACAAGAAAAAAATGATGATGTTGTTTAAGATCGATTTCGCAAAAGCGTATGATTCCTTATATTGGGATTTCTTGTTATATATGCTAGCTAAAATGGGTTTCGGTCACAAATGGATTTCTTGGATTAAGGCTTGTTTAGTATCTGCCAGATCTTCAGTTCTAATTAATGGTAGTCCTACCGAAGAGTTTAGTATTCATCGTGGATTGCGCCAAGGAGATCCTATGGCCCCATTTTTATTCATCGTCGCTATGGAAGGTCTTCACATTGCCATTGACAACTTGGTTAATAATGGTATTTGTTGATACAAAAGTTGGGCGTTCCTTGATTCCGTACCAATCAGATCTTAATGCTTGAGACCTGCGCACTAAGAAAACAAAAAGACACCGTTAGGCTTATCGTGGGATTGTCTCCCACGATTATCCTCCGGCGTGAGAGTAAGTAATCGGTTTTTAGGGTTTAGTTGAAGAGTTAGGGTTTTGTGAATCGTACCTTAATGAGAGTCGAAGGACTCTTTATATACACACGAAACCCTAGTTGGTTTCGTGTTCCTCACTCCTCAGCATATCCTGCATAGGGCGGTTACTTGATACATATCTCATAAATAAGAGATATCATATCAAGACCATAAATAACTTCGGGTTTGGGCCAACGTAAGCCCAAACCGTTATCACAATAGCCCCTTCGTGATGGGCTTGAGCCCATTCGTGATGGACTGGAGTCCATTCGTGATGGACTTGGGTATGGGTCGGGTTCGTGACCCGAATACGGACTATACGTCATCATGTCCCCCCAGTCTAGTGTGCGCAATGCGAAATTGCGGACGCTAGACTAACAATTGTAGCTATAAATATTCCTCGATGCGTAGCGGGGAAGTTTCAAGTATTTCCCGCCAAAATTAGCAAGTTAACCTAGTCCAAGTATCTTCTTTGAAAATCGTGAGGGTGGGTGAAAAAGTGCTTTACCTTTTGGGTTCCCAACCATCCGATTAGAACAAGTGGGGTACACATGTCGTTCATCCATGAACATGTGTAACCCTATATAAACTTGAGCCGTCATTTCACTGTGGTTATCACAGTAAAAACCATCATTTTCCGCCATTGTTGAACCTCCAAACAGTAATCAAAAAATCAACAAGAACTAAGGTAATAGCGTGTGCGTTTGTAATAGTTATTGAAGGTTAATCATGGTTCTTCAATTGTCCGATTTTAATTCCGATCTATCTGAGGATGAACTTCGTCAGTTCACATCAGATTATTACATCCCTCTCGCATTGCATCTGGTAGTTCCGGCCGCAAACGCGTCAATAGCGAATTTCCCGCAAGAGAAAGTAGGGGTATACACGCGTTTTTTCGAATTCGCTAACCAGCGTGCGCCCATCTCCCTTTTTTTGTGCGATATTCTAAATCACTATCGTTGGAGAGCCAATCGTGGTAATAGACTTCTCGCATCAGTAGATACTTTAGCATCGTAGTATTTGCTGCCAATGGAGAAGTTGGTTTTTTAGAATTCGCTAACCAGCGTGCGCCCATCTCCCTCTTTTTGTGTGATATTCTAAATCACTATCGTCTTCATATTTCCCAGCTGCACTGTATAGGTGCAGCAAAGATTACCAATTTTGAAGTGAATTGTCGCTTGTTAGCGATAGAACCTACAATTCATCTTTTCCGCGCGTTTTACCACACGTCGTGGTCAAACGGGTGGGTTTCCTTCTCCAAGCGCGCAGGGCAACTGCAGTGCTATACGGAGAAGTTAGATGCACTGAGGGATTGGAGAGAAAAATTCTTTTGGGTTGATAGGGCATTTTTCCCATGGATTTTTGAGTTCTACACTCGAGAATCATTACCGAGAGACGAGCGCCCAGACCCCGGATTGTATAACGTGGTTGATGCGGATATGATAAATACCAATCGCATACCGATCAAAGCGTACCCAGAAGAGTTTTTGGTGCACATGGGCATCAGTCGCAATTACTTCGGTAGTGCGGAAGAAGTGCCTACATTTTTGGATGAAAATAGCCGGGGTGGGTGCTTGTCTCCTCCTTCCTCTTCGCTTAGTAGTTGTAAGCGTTCTTCCTTTTATAGCTTATCTAACATACTTTGTGTTTGTTTGTTGTTTTGTTGCGCAGAGATGGATTTGTTTGATGTTGTTCGCTTGGCGAAGCCCACTCAAGTGATCGTGGGGGTGCGCCCATTGAGAGATGGAGAAGAGCCAGTACTTCAGGCTACTGCAGGGCGCACGATGGTGATCGCGCAGGAGGAGACAGAGGAGACAGAGGAGATAGGGGGGGTTCCCACAGGTGTCACTATGGCTACTCCTCTGCGTAGCTTTCCCGCTCCTGGGTCGCAGATCCCTGTTGAGTTGTTGCATATAGACTCGTCGGAGAGTGCTATGGATGATTCTGAGGAGCAGGGTCAAGGGTTAAAGCGCAAGAGATCGTCTGGTGATGATGGCGCAGGGACATCAAGTAAGCGCCCTACTATTTCTGTCAGACAATCATCTGAGGAGGGTGCGTCATCGCATAAGACTCCTCCCTTCAAGTAAGTACTTGTATCTTTGGATCTTCAATCCTTTAATCCGTGTTTAATACTATATAGTAACATTGTTATTTTGCGTGCAGTGCTGAAACTGCTGTTGATGATGATGCACATGTTGGGAACTCGCCACCCAAGACTGGTTCTGGATATGTTGGTGAGTTTGTGCCTGAGAGTCCAGTGGATGAGGAGAAAACTTCTGGAGATGCGCCAAAAAATCGCCTTATAGAGGAGTTGGCGTTGGCTGCTGCGCACCAGGCTTCATTGGTTGCGCGGCTACAGGCTGAATATGGTGGTGAGGGTAGCCTGGTTGCGCAGAAGGATAAGGAGATTGACCTTCTAAAGGCGCAGTTGGCTGATGCGCAGGCTGAATTGAGGGCATCTGCTATGTATGACCAGAAAGTCGCTGATGAGAAGATGTCGCTCATGGCCGAACTGAATAAAGAGCGTACTGGAGCAAAAGAGTACAAGGCCTCCTGCCTTTGGGCCTTGAGATATATGGAGCTAAACAAGGGGAAACTCTTCTCTAACTTGGAGGAGTTCCGCAAGGCTGTGGAGAGTTCGCTGGAGAATCAGGAGCTCAAGCTGCGCAAACTCAGCATCGAATATGATGAGGAGTTGTATCCGCATTTGGTGTCAACCATTGCTGAGCGCAGGTGGCTTATCAGCCATGGCTTACGTCTTGCTGCCTTGACCACGCTGGAGTCTCGAGAGGTCAAGGACTCATTTGGGGGTGTGGTTCAATGTGCACTGGCACGTGGTAGGGCAGAAGCTATAGAGGAGCTGTGTGCGACTAAGGTTTTGGCTATGTCTCCCTCTGAAGTACCTGGTTATAATGAGAACGCCTATGGTGAACTTGTTGCTGCTATGGAGAAGTTGAAACTTTTTGAGCTTCCTCATATTGCACAGCTGGAGCGTGACCAAGATTACCCCATAAGCGTGATCATGCAAGGTTTGACTTTGGCTAGGCACTTATCCGAAGACGCTGAGGAACAGTTTGACTACTTTCTGAAGCCAGACGTGTCGCAGCTACATGTGCCTATTTTTGCTCGTCCCCGTGACATCCTCAACCCTTTTGCCATTGAGAAAGAAATTCAATTGAAGGCGTCCTTAGAAGCCCATGAGATGAGACTTGCCAAGAAGAAGGGTATGAAGGGGAAGGCCATTCTTTGTGGTCTTGGTGCGGCTTACATTCCCAGATCTGATGGAGTGCCTGTTAGCGTGCCAACAGTAGCACCCAAGGATGCTGAGCTGTTGCAGAGGCTTAAAGATGCTAGTTGTGTGGCGCGCCAAGCGGGTAGCTCAGGGCTCAGGCGTACTCGTAGCATGTCTTGGTAGTTTTGATGTAGTGATGTTGTGTGGTATGTCCACTTTTTGTTGTACATATGCGTGTTGAATATGTACTTTTTATGAACTTGTTATCCATAATAAAGTGTTGATTTGTACGCATATTGTATCAAGTTTGATTGTGGTTACAAGTTTTGTACTTAGTTATTTCGTCTTTGCATCAAAGATGTCTAAGAATCAAACCGTTTGTATAAACACATTTAAAGAAAGTTACAAGGATTTATAATCACTTATATCATAATTGTGTATGAAATTTATGACATAGTCGTGTATGACATGATTGTATATAACATAATTGTGTATGAAATTTACAAGTTGTTGTGTATCCATCGTGGGGTGCACAAGTGTATGGATTGCAGCGTGCTACTAATACCATATTAAGGGGTTAATTTTCTTAACCCCTAATTTGTTAAACGCGCACAGTGTGCATTGATGTGTATCCGTCATGGGGTACGCATCGAACTTACTCCAACGTCTTGAGAATAAGGTGTTTAACAAGGATGCGTGATCCGGTGTTGATGGGTTTGCAACCCTCTTACTCAACGAGTCATTTATTAGGTTTATTCATCCTTTTACCGTCATGGGTTTTTAATTAGTGCATGCACGCCATTTAGGCAAAAGATAATGTAACAAACCATATTGAGACATAAATAATATGTAGACAATAAAGTAAAGTGTGTCGCGGAGTTAGCTAGAAACCGCAACATTTTATTAATACTTGCAAGTTTTTGTAAAAAGAAAAAAGGAACATTTGTCTAAATGAAACAAAAATATAAATACACGGATATTTATTGGGCACTTACTAAAGTACGAAAGTGTCTGTGTGTTGGGTCGTAACCTTTCCTAAAGATAGCATCTCTTGAGATTGCAGATATTCCATGTGCGTTGTAGCTCACGGCCATCCATGTCACGCAGCTTGTACGCACCTTGTCCTAGTGCTTCAATGACCTCATAGGGTCCTTCCCACTTTGGTCCAAGTTTACCTGTATCTTCTGCGTGGCTTGCATCATTAGCGCGGTACACAAAGTCGCCTGGTCTGAATGAGGTGCTTTGAACTTTAGCATCGTAGTATCCCTTCATCTTTGACTTGGTTTTTGCCTCACGTATAGCTGCGCGCTCGCGCCTTTCTTCCAACAGGTCCAAGTCTATTCGTCGTTCGTCGTCATTGGTCGCGACATTAACTTCCGCGGTGCGGATAGTTGGCATTCCAATTTCAGCTGGTATGACAGCTTCTGTCCCGTAGACGAGGGAAAAAGGAGTGTCTCCATTGCTAACCTTGATTGTCGTGCGGTGCGCCCATAAGACATGCGATAATTCGTCCACCCATCTTCCTTTGTGTTTGTCCAGGCGCGCTTTAATTCCTTCGCCTAGACTATGATTTGCGCGCTCAACTAAACCATTGGTTTGTGGGTGTTTAACTGATGCGAAGTGTTGTGTGATATTTAACTCTGCGCACCAGTCTTTGAACGGGTTATCACGAAATTGTTTTCCGTTGTCCGAAACAATCTCCCCAGGTAATCCAAAGCGGCATACAATATTTTCCCAAACAAAGCATTTTACTTGATTACCTGTGATTGTCGCTACTGCCTTCGCTTCAATCCATTTAGTGAAGTAGTCTATTGCGACAATAAGGAATTTAAGTCCTCCCGCTGCGACAGGGAAGGGACCCGCAATGTCAATACCCCACTTATAGAATGGCCATGGAGAAGTGATAGGTGTTAGCTCTTGTTGTGGTCTGCGCGGGATGGGTCTATGAACTTGGCAGTCGTTGCATTTCTTTATCACATCGCGCGCATCACGGTGCATAGTAGGCCAATAGTATCCTGAGCGCAATGCTCGCGCTATGACGGACCGTGGTCCTGAATGCATACTGCATGAACCAGCGTGGATCTCTCGGAGTACGTAATCTGCCTGAAGAGGTCCAACGCACCGAAGCCATGGTTGTAGGAATGAACGCCGATATAGGATACCATCTCTAAGTTCGAACCTCTGCGCTGTGCGCCGTATCCGTCGAGCGTCCTTCTGCTCATCGGGCAATTTGCCCTTGCTTATAAATTCGATAATAGGGGTCATCCACGTAGGATTCTCTTCCTCTATTACTGTGGATATCTCCATCTCCGAGATGGATTTGTTCTTTAGGATCTCCACTAAAACTTGTTTTGACAGGTGCGCAAAGCTAGTAGATGCGATCTTGCTTAGCGCATCCGCTTTCTTATTTTCACCTCTAGGAATTTGCTTAATGGTAAACCTGTCAAAGCCTTGTATTAGCGATTTGGTCTTGTCGAGGTATTGGACCATGTTATCCTCTTTAGCCACATATTCGCCCAACACATGGTTGGCTACCAATCGGGAGTCCACATTTGCTTCTAGGTTACGTACACCCATTCGATTTGCAATGCGTAATCCAGCGATTAGGGCTTCATATTCTGCCTCGTTGTTCGTGGCTGTGAATTCAAAACGTAGTGCGTAAGTGAATTCCATTCCTTCTGGATTAGTGAGGATAAGGCCAGCGCCCGATCCATCCACGCATGAAGATCCATCTGTGAACAAGACCCATGGTTCTTGTAATTCTACCTTGCTCGGTGGGGGTGCGTCATCGGTATCTGGTTTTTCGATGATGAAGTCTGCTAGTATTTGCCCTTTAACCGCAGTGCGTGGTCTGTAAGAGATGTTATACTCGCCTAGTAGCACACTCCATTTTTGTAATCGCCCCGATGCGTCAGGTTTAGAGATAACTTCTTTGATAGGTTGGTCGGTAATCACTGCTATTGGGTGCGCTTGAAAGTATCTACGCAGTCTTTTGGCAGCAAATACTAACGCCAAGACCAACTTCTCCATTGGGCTGTAATTAATCTCTGTCTTCTTGAGTGCTTTGCTTACAAAATACACCGGTGTTTGTACGGAATTCCTATCCGTCAGTAGTACTGCGCTGATCGCTCCATGGGTCGCGGATAAGTAGACGATTAACTCCTCCCCTGGTCGGGGTGCAACTAGCTTAGGAAGCGCTGCTATATGTTGCTTAAGCTGTGTGAAAGCTTCTTCCGCTTCCGCAGTCCAACGAAAGTCTCCCTTTTTAGTACACTTCTTGAGTGTTTTAAATAAAGGAAGTGACTTATCCGCTGATTTGGACAGGAATCTGTTCAAACCGGCTAGCTTTCCATTCAGAGATTGAACTTCTTTTAACGTGCGCAGTGAAGGAAGTTGGATGACAGCCTCTGTTTTTTCTGGGCATGGCTTAATGCCATCTGGTTCTATCAAATATCCTAGGAACATGCCTTCTGTAGCGCCAAAAGTGCATTTCTTAGGGTTCAACTTCATGTTGATCTTTTGTAGTGTTGTGAATGTTTCTTCAATGTCGCGCACCACTTCATCTTCAGTATGGCTTTTTATGACAAGGTCGTCCACATAGACCTCTAGGTTGCGTCCCACTTGCTTCTCAAACGCATTATCTACCAGTCGCTGGTAGGTGGCGTCCGTATTCTTCAGGCCAAAATGCATATTTGTATAACAAAAAACGCCTTGGCTTGTGTGGAAGGCTGTTTTTTCCTCGTCTTCCTTAGCCATTTGGATTTGGTGGTACCCTTTGTATGCATCCAAGAAACATTTAAAGGGATATCCGCACAAAGATTCTACTTTCCAGTCTATCTCTGGTAGTCGGTAGCAGTCCTGTGGACATGCTTTATTAAGGTCAGTGAAGTCCACACACATCCGCCAACTGCCATCGCTCTTTTTGACCATTACTGGATTGGAGTGCCAATCGTGGTAATAGACTTCTCGCATGATGCCAGCGTCCACAAGTTTGTGTACTTCTTCCAGTATGGCTTTTGCGCGCTCTGGAGCCTGGGCGCGCTTTTTCTGCCTTACTGGGGAATATCCTTGTCGGATTTGTAACTTGTGTTCTGCAATCGAGCGTAGCACACTAGTCATGTATTTTGGTTCCCATGCGAAGATATCCAGATTCCTTTGCAAGAGCGCGCATACAGCCGCTCTACCTTTGTCAGACAACGACCCTCCAATCGACACTTCTTGTTCCGGATATTCAGGGTGAATTGCAACTTTTAGGTTTGGTACTTTAGCTGCGCTCTGTTCTGGGATATGTGTCGTTTCACATGTAATCGTGTTACACTCTTCTGGTGGCGCAGCGTTGTTGTAAATGGTGACAATGCCGCCTTCTACTGGGAATTTGAGCATCCCATGTGCTGTGGATGGTACTGCGCGCATCGCCGAGATTCCTGACCTTCCAATAATGCCATTGTATGGCGAAGGAGATCTGATCACCATAAAGTTCATCCAGGCTGTCGTGGAGTGTTCCTTATTACCAACAGCGACTAGTAGTCGCAATTGTCCCATGGGCCATATCTTTTCTCCTGTAAAGCCAGTAAGCGCAGTCGTGGCTGGGCTTAACTGTCTTTGTATCTCAGGGCGCAGTCTCTTGAAACAATGCTCATACATTATATCCGCTGATGCCCCTCCATCAACATACATGCGGTGGATATCGTGACCCCCCCCTCATTTATCTCAATGTTGAGTGGTTCTGCCACTGCGTTGTCCGCAGCCAAGGTGGGGAAAGAGATTTCGCTTCCATGGGAAAATTTCTGGCTGACCTTTTGCCTAGTCTTTCGCTGCCATGATTGTATCATGTAGATTGTGTCAGCCTTGTCCTTGGGCGCTTCTTTCTTGCCCCCAGTTTTCTGTTTGTCTTTCCCGTCTTTAATGTTTTTAACGAGATGGTACAATCTGCCTTCTTTTACTAACTTGTCTATTAGTTGGCGCAGTTGGACGCAGTCATTAGTTGTATAGCCCTTCTGTCCATGATATTCGCAGTATCTGTTCCCTACACGCTGATCTTCAGGGGTGCGCATAGGTGGGGGTCTTGGAAAGTTCGCACCTTCCGTCGCAAATATCTCCTTTGGAGTTTTCGTTAGTGGGGTGTACTTGTCGTTTCCCCGTCCGCCCCCTTGGCTGCGATAACTTTTGTTACGATTGCCACTCTGGTCATTGGATTGTCTCCTTGGCTCTTCTTGTGACCTATGGTTCGAGTAGCCTTTCTTGCTATCCGCAGCGGCTGCTTCTCCTTGGACGAAGGACCTCGTGCGCTTCATGAGTTCATCAAAGGTTTGGGGAACCCTATCGTTTAACTTTTTTATCAGATCTGGGTTATTGATTCCGTTCATAAACCCCGATATCTTTAGTATTTCTGGGCACGCCTTGACCTGTATGCATTCGTCCTTATATCGCTCCATGAAAGCGCTTGTGGATTCCCCTTGGCGCTGTTTTACCCTAGCGAGCTCGACAGGGTTTTTGGCGCACTTCTTCCTTTGAGTAAAGTTTAAACGAAACGCCTTTCGCAACTCTTCAAACCCACCGATGCTTCTGCGTGGAAGTTTACTGAACCAGTTGCGCGCATTCCCTACTAATGTAGAGTTAAACATGTGGCACCACACAGGTTGTGGCCAATTTTCGATAGTGGCTGCTGATTCGAAATTTTTTAGGTGATCATCAGGATCGCCTGTCCCATCATATGTTTTGACATTAGCAGGCATGCGCCTTCTCTTATTTTCCGAAAAATCGCTGATGCGCCGAGTGAACGCATCAACTTTTTGGCGGCGCCAGGGACGAGACATGTCTTCGTCTTCCTGGTCGCGGTATTTTCCCCTTGATTTCTAGTGTCCTGTTTCTTTGTCCTCGTTGTCCGATGAGTCACTTGAGGATGAGCTTACTCTTTTGCGACGCTTGCGCTGACTATCATCGGAATCTGAGCTTGCTCCTCTGCGGCACTTGCGCCGACTATCCTCGGAATCAGAGCTTGAAGGGCTTTCACTTGGGGAGCACCGTCGCCCAAGCCTATCATGAACCCTGCGACTGCCAAGCCTAGTGTGGACATTGGCGCGCCGTTCCCCATCTTCATGCTCTTCTAGATACTGAAAGTCGGCTGCTTCGTCATCCACAACCTTCCTTCCAATCCTAGTAAACACTGGGTGTTTGTGGCTATCCTTCTCGCGTCTTTCCTTTCGGTATCGCGGTGGGGATGCCTCATGCTCAGGGTCGAAGTTGAGTCTGGCGTGCAGACTTTGGCTTGACCTCTTTTTTGCCTCCTCTCGCATGAGCGCAGCCAAGGCTTTGTAGTTTTGAGATACGAAATCACTTGGTGCTAGTTCAGGCGTGACTCTTTCTAGCGCGAGGGAGTCTGTTTCCAAAACAAGATCCTTGTTTCGGATAGGCGCATTTGGTGGCTCAGTGAAGTTTACTTCTGGCATGGTGAGAGGAGTGCGCTGTAGGTCTACCGCGCTAGTACTTGTTGTAGTAGCATTGGTAGTCATAGTGAACGGTTCTACTGGAGTAAAGAGCATATCTGAGTACGATCCTAAGCTTCTGGGCGCACTGGTTGTCCCAGAGGCCTGCTTAGAGGCCGCATCAGTTTGCTGTTTCTTCCCTAGTAGGTCGTCATGCGTTCTCTTCGTATGCGGAGTCCGCTGATTTCCGTGCTTCGTCATTCTAGTTCTTAGCAAAGTTCTTAGTGTAGGGTCCCACGGATGGCGCCACTTGTTGATACAAAAGTTGGGCGTTCCTTGATTCCGTACCAATCAGATCTTAATGCTTGAGACATGCGCACTAAGAAAACAAAAAGACACCGTTAGGTTTATCGTGGGATTGTCTCCCACGATTATCCTCCGGCGTGAGAGTAAGTAATCGGTTTTTAGGGTTTAGTTGAAGAGTTAGGGTTTTGTGAATCGTACCTTAATGAGAGTCGAAGGACTCTTTATATACACACGAAACCCTAGTTGGTTTCGTGTTCCTCACTCCTCAGCATATCCCGCATAGGGCGGTTACTTGATACATATCCCATAAATAAGAGATATCCTATCAAGACCATAAATAACTTCGGGTTTGGGCCAACGTAAGCCCAAACCGTTATCGAAATAGCCCCTTCGTGATGGGCTTGAGCCCATTCGTGATGGACTGGAGTCCATTCGTGATGGACTTGTGTATGGGTCGGGTTCGTGACCCGAATACGGACTATACGTCATCAGTATTTTTTCCGGGGTCAAAATTAATCAAGTCTCGCTCTCTCATCTTTCCTATGCTGACGATGTGATGATTACCGGGGATTGGGACGAAAAGAATTTGCTCAAAATGTCGGAAGCGTTAAGATTTTTTTATGGCATTTCGGGACTTAAAATTAATTTCCATAAGTCTTCTATCATTGGGGTGGGGGTTAATCCTGATGAGGTTGATAGATTCGCCGCTTTGATTGGTTGTAAAGCGGAAAGTTTGCCTTTCAAATATCTTGGGATACCGATTGGGGGTAGTCCAAAGCGTATCTCTTTTTGGGAGCCGATTATTAGTAAGTTCAAAAAAAGATTGTCGGGTTGGAAAGCGAATTTGTTGTCTATTGGGGGGCGGATCACTCTCATTAAATCGGTTCTTGGTTCTTTGGGTAATTATTTTCTTTCTTTGTTCCCTATGCCTAAAGCTGTCAATAAGAGCTTGGAATCTCTTAGGGCCTCGTTTTTTTGGGGAGGGTCAAAAGACATTCGTAAAATTCATTGGATAAAGTGGGACTCGGCTTTAGCTAGTTTTGAATATGGGGGTCTTGGTATTGGTAGCTTAAAGGCGATGAACATGTCACTCTTATATAAGTGGAGATGGCGCGGGTTACATAATCAACAGAGCCTTTGGGGTAGAATCATTAATGAAATCCATGGCAAGTTTTGTTTCTTTAATAATTCGGCTAACAGCAAAGGCTTGTGGAATAATATTATGATGGCCATTAATTCGTGTCATTCTTCTTATGACATGCCTAAAAACGCTATTGTTAGAAAGGTGGGTAATGGCCACAAAACATGTTTTTGGAAGGAGCCTTGGTGTGGGCAGAAGTCATTTGATAAACTTTTTCCCAGGCTATTTGCTTTAGAGTTGGAAAAGGATTGTCTCGTTTGTGACAGGTACATATCCTCGGCGTGGGTTTGGAAGTGGCGAAGAGAAGTTAGAGATGGAAACGAGCAAAGTCAATTGCAAGGTCTGCTGAATCTTCTTCCAAATACTTTGGATAGTGTTGATGACACTTGGAGATGGAACTTAGATGGTAATAACAGCTTCAACATCGCTTCACTTCGGAAGAAACTTGATCAAAAAATCTGTTCTATGGATCGCGCTTCCTACTGGAACAAGTTTACCCCGAAAAAAGTAAACATCTTTGTGTGGAGAATGCTACGAAATGGTTTGCCTACTCATTTGAATTTGTTCGGGAGAGGTATCGATGTGAACACGGTAAGTTGTAGGTTATGTAATAATGGAATTGATGAAGGTGGCCATTTGTTTCAACACTGTGCGTTCTTTAGTGAATTGCGAAAACATATCAATGTTTGGATTCACAAGACTGTTCATGACTCACCTCCTAGAAATGTGGTTGAATGGAATAAAGACCTTCTTATCACTAAACATCATCGTAGCATCATTGAAGCTATCATGTTGGTGTGGTGGTGACATATATGGAAGGTTAGAAATAACAAGTTCCATAAGGATGAAGCTGTTGATATCTATAGCACCTTTCAGTCGATTGTGTCTCTTTCATTCTTATGGATCTGTAACAGGGATAGGAAACATCATTACGAGTGGAAAGATTGGATCGTTTGTCCCGTGCCTGATGGTTAAGGTGGTCGCTTCTTGCTATGTTTTCATGCGTCTTGTGTGTGGCTTCATTGTGGTTACTTTGTGTTTCTTTGGATTTTATTGTTTCTGGTACTTTTCGTTTTGCTTGCTGTCTGTATTTGGTTGCTTCCCCGTGACATGGTTGGGTCAACATAAAAAACACTACGAGGTGAAAACCGGTGGCTCGGCCCTCGTTGGTTGGGAATTTTTCTCGTGTCTCACCGTAATTGGCACGAGTTTTTTCATTCCTTTTGTGGGCCTCGCAGTTAATGTCACGGGATGAGTCTAGAATTGGTAGCTTGTTTTGGTTCTAGATTGTAATTGTAATTGTATATTTTGGTAACTAGCGTCTTGCTAGTTGTCATTTTTTCTTAATATATTGTTTTTGCCGTTAAAAAAAAAAAAAGTATATTGTGAAAGGTAAATAATGAGTCTCTTGTTTAAATTAGTGATGGCCCTATTTATATCATTTTCTTGTTTATAAGTGGTTTAACATGACCAATGTGAGAGGTTAACTTGAGATGATTCTTATCTCTTTTTTGCAGAGGCGGAGGTAGGGAGTGTGCACGTGACCCTCATCCCAAAAACTTTGCAGTGGCGGAGGTAGGGAGTGTGCACGTCATATGGATTTAGTCCATAACCTGTATGGAACTCTAAACCATTTTCTCTACTTTATTAAGGGTGTGTTTGGTACACTACTATGGGAATCAGTCAATCACAATGATTATCATTGCTAGTGTTTGGTTACTAAGTTGGGGAATCAAACAGTCACTTCATAGCAATAGACTCATAGTAGGGGGAGTAGACACCTTTAATTGATTCCTGTGAGACCCGTCACTAACATGTGGAATTATTTTTACAATGCAAATATCAACTTTTTTTCTTTGTTCATTTTAACAATTTGTTATTTTGGGACCTACCACTAACATGTGAAAACCATACCCTAAAATTCACACCAAACAATAAAAATGAAATCGGTATCCTTAATCTCATACTACCATTTAATCAATATCATACCGATTATGATCAAGGACGGAGCTTTATTGGGGCAGGGGTGGGCCCTGGCCCCCCCAAAATTTCTTATCCTTAATGTATTTGATAACTGAGTTAATGCTAAAAAAATTCATTTTGACAATATGGCCCCCCTGAAATTGGAAATTGATCTTTCAGCCCCCCCAATAATTTGGTTCAAGCTCCGTCACTGATTATGATTATGGATAGCATACCAAACGCACCCTAAATATGCTCTTAACTATTTCCGTAAAACATGATAATCGAGAAATACATTTCATAAACATTAAACATCATTTCTTGTACATGAAAACAATGCGCGTTAATATTTGGAATGCGGCCGTTAACCCAAACATGTTTTATCTTTAATAGTAATCGATTAGCAGCTGTCAAGAGACAATTTATACAATCTGAGTCGACATATATAAAAAGGTCCTTCATGACCTGGTGAAATGATTATAAAATTGAACATAAAAATATTTATTTACTAAAAAAGTAATGAAAGGGCAGTAGACACCTGGGAAGGTGTAACGATAGTTTAATTTGACTTTGAAATAAAATTGAAAAATGAGAAAATAAATTTAATAGCGTTGAAAAGTGAAAACCAGCCCACAATAATAATAAAAAAGAGGGTGGGTTTGTGCTAAAAGGTATAACCTTTAATTACGCCATATGTTTTGTGTAATATCTAGAAAACACTACAGTACTAGTTTATGAAGATTCAACTTTATTACTCCCTCGGTCTTAAATTTATAGTCCCTCTTTATATTTTAAGTTGTCTAGCTTTCAAATATAAATATGAATAATTTAGCAAGTTTACTATATTGCATTTAATGATACTAAAAATTACAAAAATTTTTAAAAATTTAATTAATTGTATAAGGGTAAAAATGACATTTTGCTAAAAAGTAAGAGAGAGAGAATGTGATTATGTTTTGTTAAACCATGTTTTTTTTTGTCGGGGATAATAATTTTGGGACGGAAGGAGTAATATTCGTTTGTCTCTTTATTATTTTTTGAGAAATGATATAAGTGGGTATAATTATGGACCTAAAAATACGTGTGATGGATTGTAATATAAGTGGGTCTCTGTCTTCGGGCATCTGGATGATGACACGTGTTTTTATAGTTTATGAAAGAGGTATGTTACACATACACTTCTTACGAGGCTATTTGTACAAAACACGAAGTACATAATACAACCGTCTTAAGCGTGCAATCATTGAAAACCGGGGCCTTATAAACTGCCCTTCAACTTTATTAATATCTAGAAAACACTACAGGTACTAGTTTATGAAAATTCAACTTTATTAATATTCGTTTGTCTCTTATTTTTATATAGTTTGATTGGTTTGATTTGATAATTGAATCTTAAAAAATAAAATAAAGGAACCAGCCCATTTGCATATGTCTTCTTGAGCAAAAAAAAAAAAAAAAAAAAAAAACCCCATCAGATTGATTCCACGAAACATAAACAAAAAAAAAGAAAAAGTGGTGGTTATTAGTAAGTGAAGAAGAAGAAGATTATGGAAAACAATAATAATAGTAACAATAACTACTTGGGGTTTGAGATGAAAGTGGAGAAAGGAGAAGCAGGTTATGTTCTTGAAGATGTTCCTCACTTGACCGACTACATCCCTGATCTTCCTGTATGTATTTTTTTTTTTTTTTAGATCTGTTAGTTTGATTTTTTATATATAATAATTTGACTCTGTTTATTTGTTGTATGTAGACTTATCCCAATCCACTTCGATCCAATCCTGCCTACTCCGTTGTCAAGTAAGCTAGTGATAGATACATTTTCCTATATATATATATATATATCCAACATCATAGTACATGTTTGTTATGTTATGTTACATTCTAACTAACTGTCTGTGACAGGCAGTACTTTGTTGATGCGGATGATACCGTCCCTCAAAAGGTTGTTGTCCACAAGGACGGTCCCAGAGGAATTCATTTTCGACGTGCTGGTCCTCGCCAAAGGGTATGTTATACAACCTATACACCCGAGAGATGTGAGAATCCAAACACTTTATGTGAGGTGCTAGTATGTAATTTATGTGCTTGTTATGACTATTGTGGAACGAATGTGTGTTGTAATTACTTTTAAACAAACCACATGTAACGCACACAGTATTTATGAATATTTGGTCAGTTATTATTTACGGGTCGATTTGATCTCACCTCATCTATGCAAAAATAGCATGTTCACTCCGCTTTTGCCACCTCTATATTGATTCTGTCTGGAGCCAAACATTTGGTAATAAAAGAGAGTGTTGTGTTCATTTCTTCTGCAGGTTTATTTTGCACCAGATGAGGTGCATGCTGCTATCGTAACATGTGGTGGTTTGTGTCCTGGCCTAAATACAGTCATCAGGGAAATCGTCTGTGCACTTTATCACATGTATGGTGTGACCAGAGTTCTTGGCATAGATGTAAGCCTTTTTTTTTCATATATCTGATAATAATACCCTTCGATTTCACTTTAGAATACATTGGAAGAAATTGCGTCTTTAATTTCCACATGATTTGACAATGAAATAGCGATTTATATTCGTCGAAAGCAAGTCTTATTATATCAGGATATAACCTCCTTTCAAAGTATATAATGATAAGTCATTTTTGCATTCTATCATGCAAGTGTTCTAAAAAAGTGTTAAGCGAAATTCCAGACCTTTATTGCCTAGGTAGTTAGGTGTAAATATATAAGTAGCATTATTTTAGATTATATAAGCTGTGGTCAATTGTTATCGCTTCCATTATTATTGTAAAAACTAAAAAAACAAAAAAACGTAGTTACTCCGTATTAAGTAACTTTTTACCTTTATAATGGTACATCTGTTTTTGCGCAGGGAGGGTACAGAGGCTTCTACTCCAAAAATACCATCACTTTGACACCGAAGTTCGTGAATGACATCCACAAACGTGGTGGTACAATTATCGGTACTTCTCGAGGGGGCCACGATAAACCAAAGATAGTTGACAGTATTCAGGACCGTGGTATCAATCAGGTTTGTCACCTGTCACATACGTAGCACTGCGTTTTTTGTTAGGCATCATTCATATATTTTAGGTTCCATATGGCTTTTGGTTGTTTGATTCGACATAAGTTATGGTTAGGGGTGGAAAATCATGTTGTCACAAAACACTGTTGTCGAAAAACTGAAGTCTACACATTTAGTGAACTTTGGGATTCGACACGTTTCATTTTAAATGTAATCTAGATGTTTAACGAGGTTTTTATGCATGTGAAAGACACTTCAGGCGAATTTTGAGATTCTACTCATTATCTTTCAAGCGAAGTTTTTATAATTGCCTGTTTGACCCTTTAAAGATAAAACATGATCAGAACTGGGTAGAGATTGTCACCTATTACACATTAATGAACCATTTGTCGGTTCTGTTTCTGTATCAGGTTTATATCATTGGAGGTGATGGAACACAAAAGGGAGCAGCAGTTATATATCAGGTAATTAAATGGTAACCTTATCACAATGTGAAGAGAAGTTTTTTGTGCGTGTTTTACCTTTCTCTTCTCTTCAGGTTTTACATAAAAACTCGTGAGAATATATTAAAATGGAGATGTATAAACTGTAGTATGATGAATAACCCTCCCTTGCAAAAGTATGCTACACGCTTTACAATCCCATATATGTGCAGGAAGTAAGAAAACGTGGGCTTAAAGCTGTTGTGGCTGGAATCCCAAAGACAATCGATAATGACATTCCGGTACGTGCACTGAATTTTCTATATTAAGGAAGCAATATCCCAATTACATTGGATATTTGGCTCATGCATCAGGATAGTAACTTTTCATGGTCTGGGAACTGGGGTTATCGTCCACATTTAAGAGTTTTCTTATATTTTTGTGAGTTTGGTGGATATATTGACCCTTTTACATAAACATGGATCAATTTGCACTGTGTTATATTTTTACAGGAATTGGTCAGATGAGTACTTTAAAAATTTAGGTAATAGGTCAAACGGGTCAAAATGACACCTAAAGTGTTCAAATGCTAGGAAAATTAGATTATTAAGTTAATAGTATAGTTTTTCAACCATATTAATGCCTTATCTTTAGTTACAAAAAAATGGGCAAAAAAGTGTTGATGGGTAAACCCAGCATGGCCCACCCTTACTTTCATCTCCTTCATGGTAAAATGGCCGGGTCGGGTGGGTTAGTGGACCAATTATAGTAAGCGAAGGCATGGACATGACGATTGCAAAACTTACTTTAGGGTTAAAAATAGGTGTGCTGTCACTTAACTATGTATCATGGAGGCATTTTCATGGCAGTTACAATATTTTTCCATAATCTTTAGTTAAACAAATTTGACATCTCATAATACTGTATCATCTGTGGATTTTTCGAATTTCATTTGTTTTACCCTTGGATATCTATTGGATGTTTATACCAGGTGATTGATAAGTCATTTGGTTTTGATACCGCTGTTGAAGAGGCTCAACGTGCCATTAATGCTGCACATGTGGAAGCAGAAAGTGCTGAGAACGGCATAGGGGTGGTCAAACTGATGGGGCGCTACTGTGGTATGCCTCTAACTGATTATGTAAATCACAATATTAAAAAAAAAAAAAAATCATCCCTAAAGGTTGGTCAGTTTTTATTTGAGGGTGAAATCTTTTTTAGTGACCACATATTTTGTTGTGCTCAGGGTTTATTGCAATGTATGCAACTTTGGCAAACCGAGATGTTGATTTGTGTTTAATTCCGGAATCACCTTTTTATCTTGAGGGAGAAGGTGGTCTTTTAGAATATGTAGAGAAACGTCTTAAAGAGAGTGGACACATGGTTATTGTTGTAGCAGAAGGTGCCGGTCAGGAACTTCTTGCAGCAGAAACCTCGAAAACTTCAACTGCAGAAGATGCTTCAGGAAATAAACTACTTCAAGATGTTGGATTGTGGATTTCTGATAAAATCAAGGTATTTCTGAACCATGATGATATATACTTTTTATTTTGCTATCAGTTACTTCCTCCCATGAAATGGCAATGTTTACTTTTTTAAATTCTCCACACAGTTAATGTATCTGTTGAGTTTTACTCTTTTGCAGGGTCATTTCGCTAAACAGCCCTCCATGCCCATTACTCTTAAATATATTGGTAAACCTTATTTGAGTTTTGTGTTTATTCTGTCCCAAAGATGTCCACGTTATGATTTGGAAGGTATATAAAAACTATTAATTTGGACAAATCGAACCTTGTTTGAGTAAATGTATAAAATTGTCTATCATCGAATCTTTATGGCAGACAGGGTAATTTCAAATTTATACTAATGGCTAATTCAAATATGGTTTTTTGTCCGAGGAATAGAGAAATGATAAAGTGGACTCTCTTTTGGGACAGATTGACCTTTTAAGTTATGATGATACATGCACACACATATCTGCAAAACACTAGAATACAAAATGGTTAAAATGATTGGGCATGATTATGTTGTATGGCAGATCCTACTTACATGATCCGGGCGGTTCCAAGTAATGCATCTGACAATGTGTACTGCACTCTCCTTGCTCAAAGTTGTGTTCACGGAGTGATGGCGGGTTACACTGGATTCACAAGTGGGCTTGTCAATGGTAGACAGACTTATATTCCATTCAATGTAAGTGAATACTGATGCTAAAACTTCTCTTATTTATATTCTTGCTTTGACACACCTGTTTTATTACTGCTTATTATCTGATTTATGGTTATTAAGCCTAGCATGATTACTTGGATAACATAGATCCAAACACCCTAGAATCTGACGAACAATCTTATGTTGTCATGCAGCGCATCACTGAGAAGCAGAACAATGTTGTGATAACTGATAGGATGTGGGCAAGGCTTCTGTCATCTACGAATCAACCAAGCTTTTTGCGATCTAAAGAGGTGATTGAAGTCCTGAAACAGGAAGCCCCACCAACTCAGTTATTGGATGGAGAGAATAGCAAGACAGTTGATAACTAAAATCAAGAATGAAGATTCGCCAGCTTATGCACAAAAATAATAACACTACAAATTTGGTATTTTGGATGTAGTTGAACATGTTAATGCAAAATTTTTAAAGAGAAAGTTTACTTTCCTCTAGAAACTATATAAAACCAAGGAGTCTTGGTATATTTGGATGTGTAGTAGTGATAGTCAATTGAGATAATGAAAGCTGCTGCAGTCTATGACTGGTGGTAGCATTTGATGGCTTTCTTAAGCTGACCTCATGATGTTTACGTATCTTGCGTTTTGTGCGGATGAGTGACATACTACTTAGATTCTAAATTTTCGTCAAGAAAGATTGCAAAAAGAATGCAGCTATTCCAGTGCAGGAATGAAAAAAGTGTCGTTTTCTTAAAAGATGTTGCAAGTCGTAACGATTAGCATTTTTTTTTTAATGAAACGAACTTTATACTATTGAAGTATGATACATTTATTTGTGTAACTTTGTAGTTATACTTGCTTTTTTTTCGTCACATAGTAATTGTTTAGGTAAATATTTATTATCATTTTAAAGGGGGGCATTTTGGCAACGCATTTTTTATGAGGCATATTCTCTTTAAAAGAGCTCAAAAAATGAGCAAACTATATTAGAAAAAGTTTGATGAAAGATTTATAATTTGTTATACACATAGATGAAGTCAAATAAAAAGATAAGAAGATAATTAAATGAGCAGAAGATGTAGTTGCTGATTGGAAGGAAGTAAATATGAATAATTTTGTTATCCACCATCCCAGCCACCCATTTGGAACACCAAACAAAACCATATCAATATCAGCATCAGCAGATAGTGGCAATACTAGTAAGGAGTTGCGAGTATGCACCAACAGGAGTTGCAGGAGACAAGGCTCAATGGATGTCCTTCAAGTCTTGTCTGGCATCGCTCCACCCGATATCTCAGTCATTTCTTGCGGTTGCTTGAGCCGTTGTGGCTCTGGGCCTAACCTCGTCATTCTACCTTCAGCAACCTTTGTCAGTCACTGCGGCACTGCTGCTCGTGCTGCTGAAGTCATGTCCAGCGTATGCGGTGGTGGTAGTACTAGTACTAGTCTAGAAGCACTTTCTCTGAGGAAAAAAGCAGAGCTTGCTATTGACAATTCTGATTTCACCACATCTGACATCCTCTTATCTCAGGTACGTTCTTACTAATTACGGTAACATTCTTTGTTTTACCTTTTTATTTTTATCTAAATAACTAACTACTTACTTTATTTAATTCAATGTAATGGTATTAATAGGCTATTGATCTTAATCCAGTTGGTGGAATCCATCACCTCTATAAATACAGGTACCTTTTCGACTTTACTAGTGACTGACTTTCTTTGACCAAAAGTTTTTTCTTTAAATGTGTTGTTTGTGTGATAATTAATTAGGTCTGTTGCGCGCTTGGGAATGAACAACAACATTGCTGCACTTGAAGATGCAATCAAAGCTTCTACTCTTGCTCCCAATTATCCGCAGGTCAATTTACTATTATATCTACACCAGTTTTTAATTTACTATATATGTTTCTTTTCAGTTGTGATAGCTGACACATTCTCATTTTCAATTTGGATTTTGGCAGGCGTACATATGCAAGGGTGATGCTTTAATGGCTATGGAACAGTATGACGCAGCTGGGGATTCTTACTCAATGGCCTTACACTTGGATCCTTCTATCCGTCGTTCCAAATCATTTAAGGTACCCACTCCCTCTCTTCATTGCTTTCTTGTAACTTCTGGCAAATTGTCAGGCTGGGTGGACCTGAAACAGGTTTTTGTTCATAACGGGGGGTGGAGGGGGGGGCCTTACAAGGTCTCTCTCTTGCCCTATCAATAGTGTTAATTTGCGCTGCACCTATAATCTGTTTACACTGCATACTGAAAACACGTAATGTCCATGTTCTTTAAAACCATTACAAACATCGTCTATAGTACGGTGTAACTACTAACCTCATTTAACTATAACGTCAATATTTCTTTCTAGGGAAAGATTGCAACGCTTCAGGAGAAACTCGCTACTACAAATGGTTGATTCTTGATTCTGAAGACTTGAGTAAGTTTGCATTGTTTGTTGTTATCATTATAGTTAGATATTGAATAAATATAGCTATTTTCTTACTTTTTATCGTTCAAGATCTTTTTAGCATAAAGCGTGTTCATTTTCTTAATGTTTGTTTGCGAAATGTGCAGGTACAAGAGTAAACATCAGTGTTCAGTAAAACAAATTCCCAAGATGTCATCCTTCTATGCATTTTAGCTTATGTATGTGTTACTATTTTGCGAGTCCTTACCACATAAGTATCTATCCGTTGGATGTAAACAGATGTGGGGTCTATTTAAACCTCTAACATCTTTGCTTTCAGACCTTTTGGTAATTAGATTGTAACGAAAGATAATTAGGATAGATGTTAACAACATTGGTGCAACACATCTAGTGTTGGTAATAAGGCTCATGACTCTGAATTATGAAGAGACATATGTATGCTAACATTTATTATGCAATTTGGTATACATCAATTTTAATGCGACATTTTCAAGGAAATATACCATTATCAAAGTCAAGATACAGGGTCTAATGAATAATACTCGCATTTTTTGAACCCAAATAGTTTGACCATCATATATATGTGAAGAAAAATCTCAAATGAATAAAGATCAGCAAATTGATCAAGCACCACAAATATTGGAGGTCGTACATAATTGACAATTGTTCCTTGTTCATGTGCTAAAAGAAAAATGGTCATGCTTCATATAAAATGACCTTGCACTATTTTGAACGGGCCGCTAATTCGGCATTGCTTTTCCCCCCTAATTTTTTAAGACAAAGCGTCTGAGTCAATTAGCGTCGCCAGTAATCCAACTATATGAAAAATATATATAATAATACAAAAATCATAAAGATTTCTCGGGTAACCATTATTTCCGACTAATTCATCAGGTTTGAGACTGCCGTCACACAGACTTAAACCGGGCAAAGCCCTTCTCTTCGAAGAGTTTGACTTGAGCATGTTAGGATTGATTGCACCAATTCAAGTTAGATTTGTTATAAGTTAAGTCACCTCAGCCTTATAACTTATACTCCATCCGTCCCATTTTATAAGTCCATGTTTGAAAAGTCAAAGTATTTTTCCTCAGAGTTTGACCGTAATTATTTTTTTTCGTGTTATATAATACTTAATGAAGAGTATATCAATGGAAATACATTTAAAACACAAATCAATTTATAAATTTTGTATCAAGTATTATATAACACGAAAAAAAATAATTACCCGCAAATTTTTTTTACTACTTTTGTTTCTTACCGTATAACTTTAGTTAGCCCAATATTTCTTTTGTACAACACCCTATTAAAAATTCTGGTTCCGTCCCTGAATGTGTTTGTCAAAACTTGTTTTTTCAAAACATTGTGGAATATGAAATCTTCAACTTGTACGTTAAAGTTGAATAGTGGTTATGTTTACTTTTCTTGGTCGTCAACAACTAAAATAGAAATTGTAATTTGGATATACAGTTTCCGATTACCATATGCATAACGAACTTTGCATGTACGTTAAAGTTGAATAGTGGCTATGTTTACTTTTCTTAGTCGTCAACAACTAAAATAGAAATTGTAATTTGCATATATAGTTTCCGATTACCATATGCATAACGAACTTTGCATGTACGTTAAAGTTGAATAGTGGCTATGTTTACTTTTCTTAGTCGTCAACAACTAAAATAGAAATTGTAATTTGGATATACAGTTTCCGATTACCATATGCATAACGAACTTTGCATGTACGTTAAAGTTGAATAGTGGCTATGTTTACTTTTTTTAGTCGTCAACAACTAAAATAGAAATTGTAATTTGCATATATAGTTTCCGATTACCATATGCATAACGAACTTTGCATGTACGTTAAAGTTGAATAGTGGCTATGTTTACTTTTCTTAGTCGTCAACAACTAAAATAGAAATTGTAATTTGCATATATAGTTTTCGATTACCATATGCATAACGAACTTTGCATGTACGTTAAAGTTGAATAGTGGCTATGTTTACTTTTCTTAGTCGTCAACAACTAAAATAGAAATTGTAATTTGGATATACAGTTTCCGATTACCATATGCATAACGAAGTTTGCATGTACGTTAAAGTTGAATAGTGGTTATGTTTACTTTTCTTAGTCGTCAACAACTAAAATAGAAATTGTAATTTGCATATACAGTTTCCGATTAC
The DNA here is from genome assembly GCA_021014915.2 of Artemisia tridentata subsp. tridentata. Classification (NCBI taxonomy): domain Eukaryota; kingdom Viridiplantae; phylum Streptophyta; class Magnoliopsida; order Asterales; family Asteraceae; genus Artemisia; species Artemisia tridentata. Next base: position 11,634,494 of record CP139505.1, on the reverse strand, counting down.
CATATGCATAACGAACTTTGCATGTACGTTAAAGTTGAATAGTGGCTATGTTTACTTTTCTTAGTCGTCAACAACTAAAATAGAAATTGTAATTTGCATATATAGTTTTCGATTACCATATGCATAACGAACTTTGCATGTACGTTAAAGTTGAATAGTGGCTATGTTTACTTTTCTTAGTCGTCAACAACTAAAATAGAAATTGTAATTTGGATATACAGTTTCCGATTACCATATGCATAACGAACTTTGCATGTACGTTAAAGTTGAATAGTGGCTATGTTTACTTTTCTTAGTCGTCAACAACTAAAATAGAAATTGTAATTTGCATATACAGTTTCCGATTACCATATGCATAACGAACTCTGCATGTACTGTAACATCCCGTGCCCGCTTACTTCAAAAACTAAAAACTTTACGTGCGGAAACACTTGACTAAACTGACCTGCTGTTACTCTTTCATAAACTGACAAAAATCAGTACATAATCAGACCTTGAGACTATTTTTAGATGAAAGTAGACTCAATTACCTTCGAAACGATAGGTGGCACGACCCATTCCGACTTACGGATTAAAAGATATGAATTTTTTGAATATTACCAAAATCTGAAAAACTGCCAAACAGGCTGCTGTCCGCCAGCCTTACTTTTCAAAATCCCAGGCCGGAACCCGACCTCCCGAACTCGAAACTTAACCAAACTTTCCAGATCTTTTTAGTATATAATAAAACAAAACCTCTAGTGGGGACTTTTTCATTTCAAAAATATCAAATCATACCTTATTAAGTAATAATCAAATTATTATTATTATTATTTTCTTAAATATTAAATAAGAAAAGCCTAAATACTTCTAAATTTATCCATATTCTACAAAAAAACGAATGTGATTTGTAATCATTCAATAAAAACTTACAAAAATATATGTGTCAAAATATAAAAAATTAAAACTTGAAAAAGGTGGAGCAAGTTTTTCAAAGATTTGGGCTGAAACTTAAAATTCAGTATCATTCCCACTAAATATTTGAAGTCCCAACATTCCCAAATTCCTCCTCCATCAATCAAACTCGATCTCTTATCATTCATTCACGCACAATCATTGACACAAGAACACCTCCTCCAAATCTAATTAATATTAAAACCCACTACATTCGTAAATAACTCTAATTCAATACCTCAATCAAAGTACAATGGTTTTGAAGGTCCTGTTATAATAATTAAAACCCGAAATTAAAAATAATAATTTATTTAAATGATTAGAAAAAACCCCGCGCGTGCGCGGGCATTATATCTAGTATGTTTAGTATATCAATAAGATCATTTTCATACAAAAACATTTACCTTACGACACCCCGAAGGGGTACTTTACAAATTAGACGGGTTATGCAAATAACCCGTTTTGACCAATTTTCACATCAAACCACTTATACCACTTTCGTTTTACACCAAACTTGACCAACTTCAATCATTTAACATATCAAACATGTTCCAATAACACTTGACCCGTTTACTACTCAAAATGGGTACTTTTACACTTAAACCAAACGCCCCTTTAACTTGAACCATAACACATAAACTACACTTTGACACACCATTTGACTACCAAATCGTGTGAGCGACCTTAACATACAACTTGCCATACGGCTACACTTTACCAACTCATAAAAGACCAACGGGGGTACAAACTTACACATGAGCTCGGTATTCTACCTAAGCTCCTAAACACATATTACCTTAAATCTCGCATATCCATTCCTTAATCCTTACATTCAAGCCAATCCATATAAACATGCCAACCTACAAAACGGTTAGACAACTAAACCGTAAGCACAAAGGCTTAGCAAGTAAAACGAACATAACATACAATTATACTTCAATCCACATAATGCATCATATACATAAACACTTACTTCATGGCTTACATACTCAAGTCTCATCTAACACATAACATCAACATATTCCATAACATCCATTCATCACATAAGCCATATACATGGCATCACATAAGCATAATCCAAGCTCATCTTCTCAACATAAACATACATAACACATAATGATAGAAATCCATATAACATATGCTATCATCATTTTACTTACCTTAATCCAAGCTAAACATATCAAGAACATCATTATCATCACAATGATCCATCATCATCATCGATCGGTCATAACCACAACCTAACAACATAACAATAAATAACATAACAAGGGTTATCAAAACCCATCAAATACACTTATCTTCCATATCATATCATCATATGATCATATCTTGATCATATGATGAAAACCCACTAACTATAACTTATAATCATCAAGAACATAGTTACTTACTTGAAGGGGAATCATGGCTAGAGATCATGCCATTGAATAATCATCATTATAGCACTTCCACCTTCATCCTTTCCCTCTCTTTTTTTCCTCTAGAACCGGACTTCACCACACACAAGAATGATATGGAAAAGTCTAGACTTCCCTGTACTTATCTAACTAAAACACAAGTTTGTTCCATTGGCAAGAATGGCCCCTCAAGTCCCTTTTCTTCTATTTTGGCCACAACTAACTTTATAACACATTTACAATTTAACAACTTTAGCCCCTTGAATCTATGCATCATATTTCTATAACCACTTTAGTCATATTTTGACTATCGGGTTTGACCACAATGCAACATTTGTTGACTGGCCAATCACGTAAAGTCTTTATCCACTTTCATCTAGGGTGGGGTCCCAACACCCGGAAAACAGGTCTAACAATTCTACCCCCTTATTTAGATTTCGTCCCCGAAATCTCTCGTCTAAAACTATCCAAAACTAATTCACAACATATACATATCCTTATTCTCATGCTTTCTAAGCCATTACTTTGCAACGATCTAAGTGATCTTGCAAATTCTAAACTCACTATACATAATTATAATTCATAATCCACTAAAAACACGCTTCTCATTGCAAACTTTTCTAAGATTTCCCACAATGACTAATTGTCATCCGGGAACATCTACTACTTTGACTCTATATGAGTCAAACTTCAACACTATAAACACAGCATTCAACAATGCACTAATCATAACATAGCATCTTATACCGGCCAATCTCACATTCCACGTAATACAAACACATAACTATACCAAAAACCGGCAACTTATCTCAAAATATACAAAGTACCATACAAACGGCACATTTCAAAATTCTTTCACATGCATCTCTTAAGCAATCTTTCTTATCAAATCTTTGGAAATACTCACCAATTAACTTATCAACTTAAAACATAATTCAATTTAGACGTCTATCTTAAGGTTTCACACATGACCTTAACGCCACTATAAATTTTATTCATATTTTTCTTTCTTATGACGTATAACATGTTTTAGTTTTCGCTTTCTCATATCACTATCCGTACTCATGTCATATCGGCTACACATAAGCCCACTCATTTATAACTCTTCATTTACACAAAAAGGCGTCCCGATCTATGTAAATCAAGAAATACAAATTTATGGTTCGGTGATTTACGACTTCTTTATTCAAATGAAAAGGCGTCCCAACCTATTTAAATAAAGAAACCATAAACCATCCTACTTACGTACTTCCGGCATAACACTCGTACTTGCTATACTTTCCATCTTTTCTAGCCTTGGATCCAATCTCACTAACTTTCATCCATGCCATAAAGGCAAGCTGGGCTATCCCGAAGGATACCATAACATAACATCCATGCCATAAAGGCAAGCTGACATCCATGCCGCGAAGGCATCTTAACATCATGCCAAAAAGACAACTTAACATCATGCCATAAAGGCATCTTAACATCATGCCATAAAGGCAACTTAACATCATGCCATAAAGGCATCTTAACATCATGCCATAAACGCAACTTAACATCATGCCATAAAGGCATCTTAACATCATGCCATAAAGGCAACTTGGCCATCCCAAAGGATGCCAAAACTAGAGCATTGGATCCAAGCTATGTTTACTTTAACATCTTTACTCATTTTATCTTTCTTGCACTTTTATAATTAGGCACACACTATCATTTATTCAATTTTCATTGCCATACACAATCTCAACATTCACTATCACGCTTACTATCATCTAAACAAGTTTCTATATAACACTTGCCCATTTATTAAATTTGCATTCTCACAATGCAACCTACCTTTCATCCGTCAACCCCAAGTTGACTCATATACTAACTATGTGCCATCTTTATTTAGACAATTTAAATATAATGCTTATCCATTATAACTTACACATCTCAACGTGTTCTTACAACACACTTTTACTATACCTGTCAACCCTTGTTGACCATATTTTCAACTCATACTATCACTTCATTTAGTCTATTCAACTTTCACGCATATAAACCTTACATAGGTTTATTCTATAACACTTTCACAATCTCATCATACACATTCCAAATATATACTAACATGGTTATATTCATGTTTTACATTTCTTTCTAGTACACTTCAAGTCACTTATGACTTCTAGCGCAATCTATATCTCATTCATCACTTCTACTCATTTATTACTAACACAATTTAGTTTTCATGTTTTATATACACATGACTTCATCATGCTTTAACTATACACTTTAACTTTCTCATTTTAGTTACTCATATAAAGATTTCATGCCTTCAAGCATCTATTCGTTATCATAACAATCTTGTCTTTCTTAGGGTGGTGGCAATCATGCCTCTGAAAAAACCCCATACCTCCCAACCCACCAATAATATCATTCCACCTCATTCATACTTTTTTCATACCTCCCAACCATTTTTTTAGTGGCAACCATGCCTTTTTCATACCTCCCAACTAATTTTATTTTTTATTTTCATAAATTATATTAAACAATTTAATAAAAACATAATATTTCATTAATAACTAAAAGAAAATTACATAATACTTAAAAAAAAACATAATTAAAAGAAAATTACATTATTCTTAAAAAAAAGAAAATAACTAGTCATCCAGAAATGTTAAGTTTTGAGCCTCTACGTGGTCCGTAAGATCATATAGGAGACGGTAATGGATTTGTTCGTCGAGTAACTCCTGTAATACACTATCGTCATAAACTGGCGCGACCGGCGGATCCATTATATGAACATCTGATATTGCAACTCGGTCGTCTTTTAATATCATATTGTGAAATATGATACATGTATAAACGAGTTGTCGAATCTTTTCAACCGACATAGCCCGGAGAGGACGACCGAGAATCATCCATTTTGTTTTAAGACGACAAAAAGCTCGCTCGACATCTTTTCTTGCAGACTCTTGTAGCTTCTTGAATCTCTTTTCCTTCTGTTCAACCGGATACTTATATGCTTTAACAAACGTTGAATACGTAGGATAGATTCCATCGGTAAGATAATATCCACGTTTGTAAAACCGTCCATTTACATGAAATGAACTGTTTGGCGCCGTTCCATTTCGCTCCGTAAGATACAATGGTGACTGATTCAAAACATTGATATCGTTGTTTGCACCGGGAGGACCAAAAAACGAATGCCAAATCCACATATCGTATGAAGCGACGGCTTCAAGCATAATAGTTGGGTATTGATGATCACCTCGCTTATATTGACCTTTCAAATGTCTAGGACAATTACGCCATGTGAAATGTGTACAATCAATGCTACCAAGCATTCCAGGAATGTGATGTTTATCTTCATGGAACTCGTATAAGCGTGCAATGTCATTGGATGTCGGCCTACGTAAGAACTCTGGACCATATAATTGAATAATCGCTTGGCAAAATTTATCAAGGCATTCTCCTATAAACATAACTTTAAAAAAATTAATAACGATAACTTTAAAAAAATTAATAACGATAACTTTAAAATAATTAATAACGATAACTTTAAAAAAATTAATAACGATAACTTTAAAATAATTAATAACGATAACTTTAAAATAATTAATAACCTGACGTTCGGCGTGCCATGTTTAAATAGTCATCAAATCTATCTGGAGGTTCACCCGTTGCGAGTTGCCGAATGGCCGATGTGCATTTTTGTAACGCCGTGAAACTTTTTTCCCCCTCGCATCTAGGCCCTCTTGAAACCATTCGAAATTCGCTTCAACATCACCAACAACTCTTAAAAACAAGCTTTTATTCATACGAAACCTATCACGAAAAGTATTGTCGGAAAACTTTGGACGTTCAACGAAATAGTCATTCATAAAGGTTTGTAAAGCTTCTTCACGAAAACGGGTTATATACTCCCGAGTTTCGGTAGAGCTTGCCGTGTCGTCAATTGAATCGTACACGGCTAATAAGGTTTGTAGGGTGCTACCGGATGCCAATAGTTCGGACGATTCGGCGGGAATAAATATCAAGTCGGACGAAGAAGAAGAGGATGAAACCATTGTAAAAATATGTGAATTGGTTAAATATGTGAATTGTATTGTTTGTGTTAAATATGTGAATTGAAAGTATAAAAATGTACGTGTTTTAGTTTAGTATATATAGGAAATGTTTTTTTTTTTTTTTTTTTTTTTTTTTTTTTTTTTTTTTTGTTTGAAGCCCAACGGTAAACTCAAACGGTCGAATAATAAATGTTCCAACGTTCATTTTTTTTCATACTGTGGAATCAAACATTGCTGCTGAACCATGCCGATGGACCATACCGGCTAGGTGGCAGCGGTGTTCACCGCCGGTATGGCCCATACCGATGGGCATACCGTTCCGACTGCCACTACCCTTATCATCAAGCTACAAACATATTTCATTCTTCACTTCTTTCTTTATCTCAAGCTTTCAAAGCATTTATGCTTTATCCAACACTTACCATACTTATCTTTTCTTATTTCACATGTCAAAGTATTCTTTCAACTTCCTTTCAACACTAAGTCATCATATATTATGCATTCCAATGCATCTACCTCAACTCATACACTTTTATACATCATGCTCTCAAGCATACTACATAAAACTTACACATAAAACCAACTACCATAGACTTATCATTGCATAAATGATAACACTTAACATCACATAAACAATCATATCATAACACTTAACACTTATCCAACAAGTGTTAAAACATTCAAAATCAAAATCGACTCACCTAGTCTATGGCATCATATATCATATCGCGTAATCCATCTATGTCTAAGCATCAACGTTCTAACTAGTCGCAAGCAATAGCCAACCTTATAATTAAGGCATCATAAACTTAATTCACTTACTAACCCGTCTCTAATATCACTTAGCATTGCTACTCGCAATCCATCACTATAATTCTATCATACATTCACATATCGCAATACAATCCCCGACACCAACCAAGGTGCACGGCTATCTAATCATATAAACATCTCAAGTCCTCATGGACTTGCATCTCATACACAACAACACTATTACAAACATATATCACCTATCATCAATAGGCTCAACTAGCATAAAATATAATCCGTCTAACACTTAGCAATTAATTTCCGCGCGACTAACACTTAGGTCCAACGCTTCTACGAGTGGTTTAAGACTAGGCAACCTAAAGGAAACCTAATTCACTTAAACCGAAGCTCTGATACCAATTTGTAACATCCCGTGCCCGCTTACTTCAAAAACTAAAAACTTTACGCGCGGAAACACTTGACTAAACTGACCTGCTGTTACTCTTTCGTAAACTGACAAAAATCAGTACATAATCAGACCTTGAGACTATTTTTAGATGAAAGTAGACTCAATTACCTTCGAAACGATAGGTGGCACGACCCATTTCGACTTACGGATTAAAAGATATGAATTTTTTGAATATTACCAAAATCTAAAAAACTGCCAAACAGGCTGCTGTCCGCCAGCCTTACTTTTCAAAATCCCAGGCCGGAACCCGACCTCCCGAACTCGAAACTTAACCAAACTTTCCAGATATGTTTAGTATATCAATAAGATCATTTTCATACAAAAACATTTACCTTACGACACCCCGAAGGGGAACTTTACAAATTAGACGGGTTATGCAAATAACCCGTTTTGACCCATTTTCACATCAAACCACTTATACCACTTTCGTTTTACACCAAAATTGACCAACTTCAATCATTTAACATATAAAACATGTTCCAATAACACTTGACCCGTTTACTACTCAAAATAGGTACGTTTACACTTAAACCAAACGCCCCTTTAACTTGAACCATAACACATAAACTACACTTTGACACACCATTTGACTACCAAATCGTGTGAGCGACCTTAACATACAACTTGCCATACGGCTACACTTTACCAACTCATAAAAGACCAACGGGGGTACAAACTTACACATGAGCCCGGTATTCTACCTAAGCTCCTAAACACATATTACCTTAAATCTCGCATATCCATTCCTTAATCCTTACATTCAAGCCAATCCATATAAACATGCTAACCTACAAAACGGTTAGACAACTAAACCGTAAGCACAAAGGCTTAGCAAGTAAAACGAACATAACATACAATTATACTTCAATCCACATAATGCATCATATACATAAACACTTACTTCGTGGCTTACATACTCAAGTCTCATCTAGCACATAACATCAACATATTCCATAACATCCATTCATCACATAAGCCATATACATGGCATCACATAAGCATAATCCAAGCTCATCTTCTCAACATAAACATACATAACACATAATGATAGAAATCCATATAACATATGCTATCATCATTTTACTTACCTTAATCCAAGCTAAACATATCAAGAACATCATCATCATCACAATGATCCATCATCATCATCGATCGGTCATAACCACAACCTAACAACATAACAATAAATAACATAACAAGGGTTATCAAAACCCATCAAATACACTTATCTTCCATATCATATCATCATATGATCATATCTTGATCATATGATGAAAACCCACTAACTATAACTTATAATCATCAAGAACATAGTTACTTACTTGAAGGGGAATCATGGCTAGAGATCATGCCATTGAATAATCATCATCATAGCACTTCCACCTTCATCATTTCTCTCTCTTTTTCTTCCTCTAGAACCGGACTTCACCACACACAAGAATGATATGGAAAAGTCTAGACTTCCCTGGACTTATCTAACTAAAACACAAGTTTGGTCCATTGGCAAGAATGGCCCCTCTAGTCCATTTTCTTCTATTTTGGCCACAACTAACTTTATAACACATTTACAATTTAACAACTTTAGCCCCTTGAATCTATGCATCATATTTCTATAATCACTTTAGTCATATTTTGACTATCGGGTTTGACCACAATGCAACATTTGTTGACTGGCCAATCACGTAAAGTCTTTATCCACTTTCATCTAGGGTGGGGTCCCAACACCCGAAAAACGGGTCTAACATGTACGTTAAAGTCGAATAGTGGCTATGTTTACTTTTCTTAGTCGTCAATAACTAAAATAGAAATTGTAATTTGGATATAGAGTTTCCGATTACCATATGCATAACGAACTTTGCATGTACGTTAAAGTTGAATAGTGGCTATGTTTACTTTTCTTAGTCGTCAACAACTAAAATAGAAATTGTAATTTGCATATACAGTTTCCAATTACCATATGCATAACGAACTGACGACTAAAATAGAAATTGTAATTTGCATATACAGTTTTCGATTACCATATGCATAACGAACTTTGTATGTATGTTAAAGTTGAATAGTGACTATGTTTACTTTTCTTAGTCGTCAACAACTAAAATAGATATTGTAATTTTCATATATAGTTTCCGATTACCATATCCATAATGAATTTTGCAAGTACGTTAAAGTTGAATAGTGGCCATGTTTACTTTTCTTAGTCGTCAACAACTAAAATAGAAATTGTAATTTGGATATACAGTTTCCGATTACCATATGCATAATGAACTTTGCATGTACGTTAAAGTTGAATAGTGGCTATGTTTACTTTTCTTAGTCGTCAACAACTAAAATAGAAATTGTAATTTGGATATACAGTTTCCGATTACCATATGCATAACGAACTTTGCATGTACGTTAAAGTTGAATAGTGGCTATGTTTACTTTTCTTAGTCGTCAACAACTAAAATAGAAATTGTAATTTGCATATACAGTTTCCGATTACCATATGCATAACGAACTTTGCATGTACGTTAAATTTGAATATTGGCTATGTTTACTTTTCTTAGTCGTCAACAACTAAAATAGAAATTGTAATTTGCATATACAGTTTCCGATTACCATATGCATAACGAACTTTGAATTATTTCATCATTAGTGTAAACATGGTTTTCGAAGTTCGGGGCCAAAATATGGTTACTTTGCTTACGAATATATGACTAAGGGTCAAATGAGAAGATTCCTTAATATAAGAAGGATGATACATAAGGCTAGTCACAGTGGTGACCTGGGTCACCAGCTGCCAAGTAAGCTTTCTCTCTCCGGTGACCAGACATGACCAATGAGACACAGTGGTGACCGACCTTTTTTTTTTTTTTAACATTTAAAAAAAAAAAAACTTAAAATTCATTAAAAATATAAACATTACAATAATTAATTAAAAATACGATAGCGATTACAAACGTAAACTAGTAATCTATGTTGTAGCGTGCCTTGATTGCTGCCTTAAGCTGCAAAAGCTCATTTCGGTGTCGTTCGGGCAAAGTTGGGTCGATTGCTGAGTTGTAGAAGATCAAATCTTGCTCCCGTTTTGTGATGTCTATGATTTCGACTTGTTTTCGTTGGAGTTCAATTTTCTCTCTTTTTATCGCTAGCTCTTCTTGCTTCAACCTAACATATGACTCTTCAATGTCCTTCTTTTTTCCCTCTTTTGACGGCTTGAATTTGAAGAAGGTCTTGGCTAACGAAGTTGTCCACGATGATGGTGGATCACGAGAGGAGGAGGATGATTTCTTCCTGGCTGCGTCATGACCTTGTGGTCGTGATTCTCTAGTATCGTCTTCATCTTCAGAATCATCCACGTCTTGGAAATTCAAGGGACCTTGTGTTGACCCCGAGGTAGTTGTAGAGCCCTTTGATTTCTTTCGACTATTCGATCGGAAAGCAGGCACCTCCGTCTTCCAAGCATCATGATGCCTCAAAATTTTCCAACATTCCTCAAAGTTGAAATCATGACCGTAAATCACACGGTATTCTCTCAGAGCTTTTTCCCTATCATCATCATCATTCTCACCACTACCATGGTTATTCTTGATATTATCCATAATAGCACAAAAATTTCCAACCCTACTACGAATCCTATTCTTCCATTTGGTGGTGATAGAGTCGTACGTTCTTTGTGAACCGGTTTTATTTTGAAAATACGCTATCACCTACTCCCAAAAGCGGTGCCTGTTTATAGCGTTTCCTCTCTTGGAATTTTTCGACACATAAACCCAAGCTCTACAAAGCGCGATCTCTTCCGCCTTTGTCCATGGTTCCTTTTTTTTGGCCGGTTCGGCCTTCTTGCCTTTGTCCTTCGCCTTTGTAGCACGTCGCGAAGGCTTCTTTGGTTTGATGGGTGATGTCTCTTCGACATCGTCATCGTCTTCAACAGGCATAGAACCGTGGTAAGAACCGTGACCCAAACCTTGCCCCATCGACGCATCTTGACTCGGATAGTTTTGGGCCGAGTATTGTTGCGTTGAATAGTCTGCCATATAATCCTCCAAATCCATATCAAGATTAACACCCTGAAGCGGGGAATAATCTTCATACGGTTGGGAAGAATGCAAGAAATCCATGTTAGGCTAATACGACGACCCACTTGGTTCTTGGTGATAATCCGTATTAGGACGATACGGTGGAACATATGGACGATTAACGTAAAACGGGTTTTGATTTTGGTTCGGTTGTGGTAGTCGTGATGGATATTCAAAAGAGGGTGCACGAAATCGAATACCCCGATTTTGTGGTGGTATTATCCCGGTTAGTTCGAAGTTGTTTTCCGGCGAGAAATTCAAATTCGGGGCATTTTGGGGTAGTCGGTGTAGCACACTATAAAATTACACTGTAATCGTAACCGTTAATCAAATATTAACCTCTATTACTGTTTCTGGTTACCATTTTTACGGGAAAATGTGAAATTTTCTTTATTATATTATTATAACACGAACACGTTATTACGAGATTTACCAAATATCGGGACGAGCTCGCACGCGAATCACGAAATCAAATTATACACAAAATAACACCAAGCGGGCCAAATTAACTCAGCCCAACTCCTCTTACACGGTTACTGTTCATAGTAACCCAATAAATGCCCAACTCCCTTTTATATTTCATGTTTCTAGTCGACTCAACTCACTCCAAATGCACCCGTTTTCTTCCCATTTTGAAACACGACATATATGGATTTTTATACCACCTCATTCTTCTCCCACCAAAGAATTAGAGTGTCGATTTTTAACTTCTAATACGAACATTTGATACGTTTAAATAAATCAAAGTGATGTACCATCAACACACCCATTCGACATATCAATTTTCACCAACTTTTCCAAATTTGACCCAACTTGAATTTACTTAGTTCTAATATTTTTCCTAGTTCCTATATGAGTTAACAAGTGTATTTCTCAATTCCAAATTCAATATTACACGTTAGAACATTTATTTGGACCTTAAAACCATATGTCGACATATATAATTGTGACCAAATCAAACCAAATCACCACCTACACTCACAACTCTCTAAAATATCATCACAAGATCTCTTAAAGTCCATATTCCTTACATTCTCTCTGCCACACTTCCTGTACATACAACTTGAGTCTCAAAATCCTTGATACATAAATATATATGTGCACCTATTTCCTTACTAATAAACTCCATTCACACTATAACTTTTGCATGCAATTTTCCTAAGCCTTTATCATCAAAATCAAGCCACAAAACAACCAGGAGCATTTGCAAATTCCATTTCAAGTCATTCGATGGTTTTTGGGTTTAATATTAAAATGTATTCTTTGGTTATAACGAGTTGTGGAATTCTCCGTTTGTTCTAATCATTCTTACACGCTCACTCACCACCCTAGAGGTGTAGTAAGTCATCTCATCTCATTTCAATTCCATATCGTAGCATTTTTACACCCCATGCAACGTATCATTATTGTTTTCGAACGTATATACTTTATTTTTATTTTTGCGTATTACGTTTCATACTAGAACACAAAACATGGTTAGCCTCCCTTGTGGAAGGCCTAGGAATCATGAAAAACACTCACACCACGTTTATATTGTTGTTTCATGTATATTCAAAACCCATTAGAAACCCTTGTTCACACGTATAAAATGCAAACCATAAAAATTGACCAAGTCTTTTATGTTTAAAAGTGTCCCAAGTCGCCACCTAAATGAACTCGTACAATCATATTCGACTTAACAACACACCAATATTTTTACATGACCTAATTCTTCATACTACTAGCTAAAAGTTTCATGTTTATACTTTACCAATTTGAGGTCTTGAACACTAGTAAAAATGGCCAAAGTAAATCGACACACACACACACTGTTAAAACTTGTTATATAATTCGGTTTGGGTCAAAAAGCCCAATAAGCTAAAATTAAGCAAACCAGATAAGCTAGCTCGTTAAGCACTTTTAATATGAAATTATGACATTAAAAATGGGCCTAAGGATAAGCCCAACTTGTCTCAAAGCCCACGGATTGTAAAACGCTAATGGGCCTTTGTTTAGCTCGTTAAAAGCCCATTGATAGAAAAATAAGCCATTTTGGCAAATAAGCAGTTGAAATAAGCTTTAATAAACTTTAATAAGCCACAGAAAAATTCGGATAACTTTTCCCCACATTTTTTGTACTTTTGGACTAAATTTGCAAACTAGTTTCACTCTCAAGGACTAAAATTGCCAACTGTGAAAAACAAGGACTGAAGCTGCTAAAACAGTAACTTTAGGGTAGAAACTGATATTATATAAAACTCCAAGCTCAGAATGTTATTTTGGACAAGTAGTGGACTATAAATGTAATTTATATTTGACTAAGGACTAACGGTGCAACGCTAACGCCGTTAGGATATAAAGTGTAAAAACAGGAAAAGTACTAGGACCAACAGAATGTATTTGACATTTTCATTTCTATTTTACATTTTACGAATTCCCTTCGCGTCATGTGCATCTTTCTACGTTTCAATTACTTAATATTTAACTTTACGTTATTTTTATATAACGAGATTTAAACGATTTAACTTCACGTTTCGTTTCACCACTTTCGAGGAAACAATATTTTTGGATTAAAAGACATAAAAACGAGATAATATTATATGTAATATTATTTTTAAACTTTAGGCATTTTAAGCATGTCACACTCTCACTTCAGCGATCAAATCGTTATTCGTTACTCACTTTCGCATCCACTATTTGTATTAAGTCAGATTCTCAGACTTCCCTATTATTCAGGTTGTGTGTTGAAGCCGTTACCGTAATCTCACCCGAACTCACTTTTCACTTTACCAGTACCACATAAGGTGAGTCATAGCCTCACTTTTACTTATTTAACAACTTTATACTCCGTGAGGGAGATACATGCTATAAACTGATCACAAGTATTTTTATGTATGCTACACCTGACTTGATATTGCCTAAGTTAACTTATTGCCACAAGACCCTTTATCATGAGCCATTAATCACTTGCGAGTGAACGCGAATATACACTACAAGAAAACAGGGCTTTACCCACGTACATTGATACGTGTGTATTTTCCCTCATATTACCCATTAGTTACCCACAATTAGCAAATCCAAAGTCTAGAATAAATTACCCTCGATTTTCTCATAGTTTTACCCATAAATTTACCCATTAAATAATATATCGTGTGTAGTTTGTGGCTAAATGATTCCCGCCAAAATATTTCCCACATATTACTCACAATTTTTTTATCACGGGTAAAGTCATGGCTAATTTTGTGGGTAAATTTTTTTTACCCACAGACTACACACATATTTTGTATTCGTTGGTAATATTTGTAGGTGGTTTATGGGTAACATTTATACTTGTAGCTTTTCACAGACCCGGTTTCCCATTTAACATCTCGAGTGTAATTTACGTGGCTAAATTTACATTACCCATTTATTATGCTGTAGTCTATGACTCTATGTTGCATTCCTCTGTATGGTGTTTAGTGTCTTGACTTGCCTGGAGTTGACAAGGGCAATCTCGATGATTCCTTGGTGAGTTTCTGTGAAATTGGCTGTTCTGGTCTCCATCTTTGTTCAGTACCTTGTGTCATTTAGGTTTCATTTGTTAATCCTTTTGTTGAGAGATCTGGAAATATGAAATTTTTGCAGACTCAGTATGCTCAACACAATGATGCAATCTTGCTGGTTGTTATACCTGCTGCTCAGGCACCAGAAGTTGCCTCTGCAAAAGCCCTCAGAATTGCCAAGGAAATCTGAAATTTTTGTAGACTCAGTATGCTCAGGCACCAGAAGTTGCCTCCACTAGAACTTCTGCAACTTATATGCCACATGAGAGTGACACTGAAGACAACAATGAAGCAGATACTGTGGGGGGAACTCAAAACCCAAACACTAGCAACTCCGAGGAGCATGAAGTCTAGTAAGATGATCATCACAGCCTTAGGACATCGAGAAACTTGAGTTAATTTATTTTCTGTTTTTCTGGTATTTTAGGTTCAGGATTATTTTGGTTTGCATATCTTAGGTTGCTGTTCGTTCAGTTCCTTTCGAATAATTTAGGTTGTTGGTTCCTTTCGGATATTTTATGTTTATGTTAAGTTTAATAAAGTTGGTTTATGTTTGTTATATTGTTTGCCTAATTTGTTGATATAAATAATGCCTAAACACGTTATTAATATTTTTCGATATCTCTACGTTTTGATAATCACAAAATGTAAAATCATTAATCGGAAAATTATGACGTAAACAAGTATTTAGTTGTAAATATCTATTTCTACAACTCAAATCACTTAAGGTATGAATGAACTAATGCTTAATGCATTATATGATCAAAGGAACATTTTCTTAATAACTAGATTTTTTATAGAACATCAAAAACATTTTATATATTTTTGAAAAACATTTTTGGCATTAAATAAAAATGTTTAATCTTTTATAAAAATATGAATTCAAAATTTTAACCCAAATCAGTTAAAATGTTCCAGAAAAACCTTCCCCACAAAAGGACAAAATTGGCCAACGTTCAGTAGGGGCGGCCCCCTTAATTTTGCTAGGCGGCCCCCTTAATTATTAAGGGGACCGCCCCCGCTCCAGTAGACCTCCAGCTGTCCAATTTTTCTCCTATAAATACCAGCCTTCTCCTGGACTTTTACTCACCCTTTTTGCACTAAAACTTTCTGTTGTAGATCTCATTTCATATCTTAGAAAAACCTTTGATCATGTAATCTTAAGCATTGGTTTCCAAGTGATCCAAGCTTCCACCATCCAAGTGCAAAAGAAGAATACTTCTATCAATCAAGATTAGAAGTATTACAACTTAGTATCATCTTGTTACTTAAGTTGTGTGTTCAACAAAGTTTGTAAATCATTCATTCATTTGTATGTAAGGTGTGTGTTGTAGATTAGTGTTGTGTGTAAGTAGTGAAGATGTTGTATAAGTAGTTGTGGTATAGAAGTTGTGAGGTCAAAGTGTAGAAGTCGTGAAGCCGTTGTGTAGAAGTCGTGAAGCCGTAGCATAGAAGTTGTGTAGCGGTCGTGTTGAAGCCGTGAAGTCCTAGTCGTGAAGTCCTAGTGTTGAAGTCGTGAAGCCGTAGCATAGAGGTTGTGTAGCGGTCATGTTGAAGTCGTGAAGTCTTAGTCGTGAAGACATAGTGTTGAAGTCGTGAAGCCGTAGCATAGAGGTTGTGTAGCGGTCGTGTTGAAGTCGTGAAGAAGTCGTGAAGCCGTTGTGAAGAAGTCGTGAATAAGTTGTGAAGAAGTTGTGTTGTGAAGTTGTGAGATTGGTTCTAGCTACGATTAGAACTCGACATTTAGCTTTGTGTCGTTAAACCCGTGTAAGCCAAAGTTGTGTACGGTTTTCTCCGCCATAAGGGAGCTTATTGAAGTTGTGAAGAAAACTCTCGAGCAAGGTGTGCTCGGGGAGTGGAGTAGGGCAAGGAAGGTGTCCTTGTAGCCGAACCACTATAAATCTCTCGTGTCTCGGTTAGATCTTTCCATCTCTTACTTACATCTTTATTTATATCGTCATTACTTTTATAACATATAGGCATATATAATTGTTAGTAATAATTAGAAGTTGACTTCACATATAGATCAAATTGAAACTCCATTCAAGAAACCAAAACTTTTACAATCAATTTAAAATTGAATCTAAGTGTTTTAAAAATAAACAAAGGTTTTCATAATAAAATTAAAAAGACATAAAACTATTCAACCCCCCCTTCTAGTTTTCCACAATTGGTATCAAGAGCCACGTCAATCAAGATCTTTAAAATATACTGTATTTTAAAACTTGAATCGATCTATGGAATTCGAAAAATATCTAGAAGGGGAATCTTTGCTAAAACCACCACTATTTGAAAACTATACTTTTCTTGAATGGAAAAATAAATTTGAAACTTATGTGAAATCAATTGATCTAGATCTTTGGCATGTCATTTCGATTGGTGATTTTGAAAGTCAAACAAAAAACATATTTTGAAAGTTAAACAAAAACATATTTTGAAAGTCAAACAAAAACTGATCTTGAAAATCAAACAAAAATGGATTTTGAAAGTCAAATTGATTATTTGAAAACAAAGAATGAAATAAATAATAAAGCTAAAATAATTATTTATAAAACCTTGCCGAAAGTTGAATATGAAAGAATATTCTTCTGTAAAACGGCAAATGATATTTGGAAAAATTTCTTAAACTTTCATCAAGAAAAATGTCAAGCCAAAGATGAGGATTTTGATCTTGTACATGAGTTAGTTATCTTAGAAAATTTAATAGATAAACTTTTAGATAAAATAGATACATGTGCTACTAGTTCAAATGGTGTTAATGAAGGTGTTAGCGACGAAGACTACATGAATCAACTCCAAAGTGAACTCAATCCAAGATCATGGAGTGACACAGACGAAGGAGAAGATCATCATCCGACTCACCTATCATTCACACGTCGATCATCATCTGAGACATTACGAAGAAAAGCTAGGACGTGAGGTAAGTTCTCTTTTTAAATTTCATAAGTAATTACTTTATGCATATAATCTTATTAATGCCTTAGGATAAGCTTAGTCTGATAAGGTCGCTTTGCCTTTACACTTTAGGTATATTCGTTCTGTGGCTTAATGAACTAGAAAATCTTTAGTTAGCCCCCCTAAGTATTAGTAAACCAAGCAATCTTCATATTTGGTACTCTTCGATAGGTAAATTTAGGAACTTAATTTCTTCTAAAAAGAGAATGACTACTGGAGAATCTATTGACTAGAAACTCAATTTGACCTAACGGTTGAATTGCTTCTATGTGAGAAGTTGGGTGTGTGTAACCCGTAAAAACGGTCGTGTTTAGCCTGAATTGAGCACCACTAGTAATAGTCTCATACTCATTCTCCAACTTGAATACATTATTCTTCCTAAATATACCTAACGATAGTCTACTATTATGAACTTTGCTTTTCATTAGAGCTTTTCATTCCTAGATGTATGTCATCCTGCATATATAAAATTTCTAGATGTTTACTTGCTCCTATGTGATTTGACTGCATGCCTTTGTAATTATTTGTTTAGTTGAATGCATTGTCATTATAATAGCTTTTGTTTTTCTCTAATTACTCTGACATGATGTATTTTTGTATTTAGTCATAATACATGCGTAAATGTCATAGGATATGTAGAAAGAGGTAACATGTGACAATAGACTTGAGCATGAGATCTTTTATAAACCATTATTTTTTAAACCTATAATCAATGGGACTTATTGTTAAATTTGCAAAAACTTCACATTTTGGAAAAACAATTTTTCAAAAGATTATGACACATTTCTATTTTACATGTTTCACCATCCTACCTTTCTTCCAAACTTGTGTCCATAATTACGTGTTTATCAAAACCAAAAATTGGAAAAATATGTTTTCTTTCCTCATAAAAACATTTTGAAATAAAGCCAAAACTATTTCATTAAAATATTTTTCACATCCACATAAAAACTCACTTTCAAGCATTGTTGAATAATGCCAAAAACATTTCTTTAAATCATGCATGGTGATCTCATATATGTCATCTATATTTATGTATGTGACATTTATAAGTGAACTAAATTTGAAAATAACCATAATTTATTCACTAAGACCTCACTTGGTACAAGTCTAGAAGTCCATGCTATCACAACTCTACATTCCCATGCACATAGATATTCATTAGGATTATTTAACTAGCTTATTAATCTTCCTAAATATGATACTATGAATTACTTGGTGCTATGTAGTGTTTTCTTGTCTAACATATATATTTTACATGCTAAATGAGTTGCTTGCATGCTAGATAATAATGTCTAATGAATATGCTTAGCATACATAAGTTATTAAATCCTTAATTGCCTCAAAAGAAGTTGGACTTGCTTGAAACTAAACCCAAAAACACAACCCCTTCAAAATTCTCTGCCAAAAACCCATTTCCAGTAACCTGGAAATCAGCAGATGGGCGGCCCCCTTAATTCATTAGGCGGCCCCCTTAATATTTAAGAGGACCGGCCCCTTAATTAAGGGGACCAGCCATCTGATGGTCGAAGGTGCTGCTCCCCTTTTCTATTTTTTAGCCCATTTTATCCTATACTTCCCAAAATTCACAAACACATTTTGTCACAAACCACTCACCAAAATTTACCTTCCACAATCACATCATCACTACACCATAAACACCCAACTCCATCATAAATGCTCATCCATATCATCCATCCAAACATGTCATCATCTAACCACCCAAAATCCAAGCCTTCAAGAGTTGCTAAAATCTCAGTGAGGCCCATTTGGAGGAGGAAGCTTGACATTTGCCATAACCCAACAAATGATGTTGTTCAAACTCAACCAACACCTAAACCTCATCCTAATGAACCCTTTCACACACATAATCAATCATCCATATGTCCACCTTCATTAACTTATAATTACCCAAGTTCACAAATGTCTCCACCACCAAAAGTGTCACCACCACTTCCACCAAATAACAACCACTCTCCATCATCATCACCTTCTACTCAACACTTGAAGTTCATTGAAGAACTCAAGGAAGCCCATGAGCTTAATGCTCTCATTGCTTTGCACCTTGCTCAAAGCAACTTAAACCCATCACCATCCATATCACCATCATCACCATCATCACCACATCACTTGAGTCAAATTGAGAAACATGTCAACAATTGTCCTTGTTGCATCTTTCTCCAAAATCAAACCATCATTACCATCATCACCATCCATTTCACCATCATTACCATTATCACCACATCACTCGAGTCAAATTGAGAAACATGTCAACAATAGTCCTTGTTGCATCTTTCTCCAAAATCAAACCATCACCTTAAATGAGCGTCTCACTTGGATTGAGTATCTTCTTACTAGATCTAATCCAACACCACCACTTGAACAACATCAAAACCTTCATTCAACATGGTCAAGTCCAAGCTCTCCACCTCCAATTCCTCCATCACACTCTCTCCAACATCCATACACCCAAACTTACAACCCCATTAATCCAATTTTTTTAACCCTCTTTACCATCATCCATCCAAAATAATTCAAGCTTTCCATGTCTCAAGCAAGTCAAATGGATCTCTTAGGCAATTTAAAATTTTCTACTTATTGTATGCTATAAGCAAAATATGTGTTGTATCAATAATTATGTTTTTAACATAATTATTTTCAACTAATGAATGCTTTATTTCTTGTCTTTAATATATGATTGTTATGCTTATTGCTTGTATACTTGATATCATGATATATATATACATGCTTGATGATTAATAACATGCTTATTCCATAATATGTTTTAAATGTATGCATGCGTATTTAACATGTTTATGCCACTATTTAATCATTCTTGATGTACATGATTCAAATGGAGCTTGCTGCAAAAACACCCTAAAAATGACCCTTTTCTGGAAATTTTTCAAATTTGGTCGCCTGGGAAAACACCAGATAGGCGGCCCCCTTAATTCCCTAGGCGGTCCCCTTAATTTTAAGGGGGCCGGCCTACAATTAAGGGGACCGGCCATCTGGGTAGTAAAATTTACTGTTTTCTTTTGCATCTTGCGACCCCTTTTATCTAGCCCAAACCTTACCTAAATCAACCATCACCTCCATCAAACACCCATTTTCATTCAACATGCTATCACCAAAATCATCTCTAAGACACCAAAACTCCATCACCACCACCTCAATGTTAATCCCCAAGTGCACCAAATGCACCATCAAAAACACCCTTTCATCCATCAATAACTAAATCAACTCACACCTTTCATCACCACCGTCAAGAGCATCAACTCCACCTTCCACTCAAGAACCTCCATTCACCCAACTTGTCATTTCCATATCACCAATAACACCTCTTGATGCTCATTTCTCATCATCACCAATACCACCACATCCACAACCAAACCATCATCTTTGGTCTTAGAGATGAGATACACTACATGTTTTCATCACTTGAAAACATACTTACCAACCAACCTCAACCACCACCACCACCATCCTCACCCACTACACAACCACCACCTCCATTGTCACCCAAGTAAGCACATGCAATGCTTACTCAATAATAAATTTTCCACCCATTTTGTAAGCAAGCTCCATGGAAGATTATGTTGTCTAGGATGATTATGTAGTTGGACTTATTAGCTAGTGTAGGAATGCTTGTACTCATGTATGGTTGTGTAATTATACACAACATTTATTTTTATGAATGTCTTTATTTTTCATGCATGCTCATTATTTGTGCTATATATATGCTTGTGCTTCTAACATTTTTCTCGCAAGCGTTCCATAGCTCGTTTTCTTGGTGCCCCAAACGAGGGGGAGTACACATCAAGGGGGAGTTCTCGTCCCGACAAATTTAGATTCTAAAACTTGTCGGCTTAACCTTTTTGATTCTACAAAAAGGGGGAGAAATAGATGTAAACTCACTAAATACTTGTCTAAAAACTAATTTTTAGATTTAATGAGTTTAGATTTTGTAATCATCAAAAAGGGGGAGATTGTTGATATAAATAATGCCTAAACACGTTATTAATATTTTTCGATATCTCTACGTTTTGATAATCACAAAATGTAAAATCATTAATCGGAAAATTATGACGTAAACAAGTATTTAGTTGTAAATATCTATTTCTACAACTCAAATCACTTAAGGTATGAATGAACTAATGCTTAATGCATTATATGATCAAAGGAACATTTTCTTAATAACTAGATTTTTTATAAAACATCAAAAACATTTTATATATTTTTGAAAAACATTTTTGGCATTAAATAAAAATGTTTAATCTTTTATAAAAATATGAATTCAAAATTTTAACCCAAATCAGTTAAAATGTTCCAGAAAAACCTTTCCCACAAAAGGACAAAATTGGCCAACGTTCAGTAGGGGCGGCCCCCTTAATTTTGCTAGGCGGCCCCCTTAATTATTAAGGGGACCGCCCCCGCTCCAGTAGACCTCCAGCTGTCCAATTTTTCTCCTATAAATACCAGCCTTCTCCTGGACTTTTACTCACCCTTTTTGCACTAAAACTTTCTGTTGTAGATCTCATTTCATATCTTAGAAAAACCTTTGATCATGTAATCTTAAGCATTGGTTTCCAAGTGATCCAAGCTTCCACCATCCAAGTGCAAAAGAAGAATACTTCTATCAATCAAGATTAGAAGTATTACAACTTAGTATCATCTTGTTACTTAAGTTGTGTGTTTAACAAAGTTTGTAAATCATTCATTCATTTGTATGTAAGGTGTGTGTTGTAGATTAGTGTTGTGTGTAAGTAGTGAAGATGTTGTATAAGTAGTTGTGGTATAGAAGTTGTGAGGTCAAAGTGTAGAAGTCGTGAAGCCGTTGTGTAGAAGTCGTGAAGCCGTAGCATAGAAGTTGTGTAGCGGTCGTGTTGAAGCCGTGAAGTCCTAGTCGTGAAGTCCTAGTGTTGAAGTCGTGAAGCCGTAGCATAGAGGTTGTGTAGCGGTCATGTTGAAGTCGTGAAGTCTTAGTCGTGAAGACATAGTGTTGAAGTCGTGAAGCCGTAGCATAGAGGTTGTGTAGCGGTCGTGTTGAAGTCGTGAAGATGTCGTGAAGCAGTCGTGAAGCCGTCGTGAAGAAGTCGTGATTAAGTTGTGTAGAAGTTGTGTTGTGAAGTTGTGAGATTGGTTCTAGCTACGATTAGAACTCGACATTTAGCTTTGTGTCGTTAAACCCGTGTAAGCCAAAGTTGTGTACGGTTTACTCCGCCATAAGGGAGCTTATTGAAGTTGTGAAGAAAACTCTCGAGCTTGGTGCTCGGGGAGTGGAGTAGGGCAAGGAAGGTGTCCTTGTAGCCGAACCACTATAAATCCCTCGTGTCTCGGTTAGATCTTTCCATCTCTTTCTTACATCTTTATTTATATAGTCATTACTTTTATAACATATAGGAATATATAACTGTTAGTAATAATTAGAAGTTGACTTCACATATAGATCAAATTGAAACTCCATTTAAGAAACCAAAACTTTTACAATCAATTTAAAAGAATACTTATATAACTAATAATGAGGTTCAAGTTTTATTTTTCATACAAACTTGAATCTAAGTGTTTTAAAAATAAACAAAGGTTTTCATAATAAAATTAAAAAGGCATAAAACTATTCAACCCCCCTTCTAGTTTTCCACATAATTTATATTTTACAGCTCTTTCAAAATTTGTGCAGATATTTCATATTAATTTCAATCAAATCATTTATCGAAAAATTCCACAAGTTTTACCGGTACTTTTCGTGGTTAATATTACCCACCATTTATTGTGGGTAAACTTCTAATATTACCCTTTGCTTTCCTACCAATTGTTGTGGGTAAACTTCTAATATTACCCTTGGCTTTTCACACTTAAATATCCGTGGTTAAATGTACCCATAAATTATCATGGGTAAAACGGAACTTTTTACCATTGGATATTTACACACGACTATATCGTGGGTTATGTGTACCCTTGAATTACCCTCAAAACTTTCGTGAGTATTTTGTGGTAATGTAAAAAATCCCATGAAACATTTTACCACCGATTTAATGAACGCACCCACGGATTATGTGCTGGCTAAATATACCCATAGATTACCCACACGACAATTGTGGGTATTTTCGTGGTAGCTTAGAAAATCCCGTGCAACATTTACCCATGGATTGAATGAAAATGCCCACAAACAATGTCGTGGTTAACATTACCCATATGTCAAAAAAAGGCGTGGCTAGTCAATTACCCTCGAAGGTTTTCCCCATTAAAACAGATTCATGGATAATCCGTGGGTATTCATCAGTTACCCATGAATTTGGCCCTTTTACCCACAAAATCTGTCCGTGGCTATTCGTCTGAATTCTTGTAGTGATAGTGAATAGATCTACTAGAGGTTGACAACATATTCCACTAATACTGGACGGAATGCCTTAGTTGCTAGTCGTATTAGTCGCAATGCACTATATTTGAGAAAAATAAGAATTGGCAAATCACCTATTACCCGAGGGCCATAAATTCCATCATTGATTTGATGTGAACTCCTCCGTTTTACGGTACTTTGTTAACGTTTGCGTGTCATGAGACTTAGGGCAATATATATATAACTGCGATATCCCTTTTCAACTGATTGTATCTCTAATACAATCCTACTTGTGTTTCGAACTGATTATAAATTATAAACTCTATGATTCACTCAACAATTTTGTTGACCTTTAAGCATGTTTATCTCAGGTAATTAGCGGAGCAACCAAGGCATGGAGTGGGCTATAACTTATCGTTTTATGTATGGTGTAAAATAAATCATGTAATTCAGTTCAAACTACTATTTCCTTTATGGATTTCCCCAAATCTGATATTAAACTTTTGTAACTGAATTTATATGAAGGACCTATATTTTCAAAATGGCTCATTTTGAGCCGATTTCTATGGTTATGACTTCGATCCTCCCGTAATACCCCGATTAGTCTTCCGCTGTTATCTCATAATTTAGGGGGTGTTACAGTCGGGATCGTCGGTCTTTTGATGTGGGAGTATTTTTCTTTGACATGATGAGAAGTTGTTTATGGATGAGAAGTTGTTTGAATTGTGTTTGAAATTATATGTTTAGAAGTGTGTTTGAGATTGGTATTTATAAGGTTGAAAATGTTTTTTTTTTGTTTTTTTTTTTTTTTTTTTTTTTTTTTTTTTGTTTTTTTTTTTTTTTTTTTTTTTTTTTTTTTTTTTTTTTTTTTTTTAATTTTTATTATTTTTTTTTTTATTTTTTAAATCAAACGGTTATATGCTTTTGAAAGTCGGTCGATTTCTTGACTGACCTTGTCTTTTGATCTTCGGTGACCGATATTTGCCCACACCTCCACATTGCACTCGACCGATGTAGAAATCGGTCACACCATTCGACCGACCGATTTTTTCAGACCCAGTGTCACTAGCCTAACTATAACTACACATTAAAGATGCAGTGATTTGAATTAGATTCATCCCAAATCTTTTAGATGCATCATAATATATTTTCTAGCTAAAAATTAGATGCATATACACATATTAGATGCATTTCATCAACTTAGACGAATCCTATGTATTTTTCGTCATCTGCGGGTCAAATTTGTTGCTAGTACTACTTTGCATCGTTTTCACTTTAAAATCACTTTCGAAACTAATTGTTATGCATCTAAATGAATAGAGATGCATCTAAATCAAGTCGATGCATCTCACATATGCGGTTATTGTTATTTCTCATTCTTCCCATTATAAGTTTTCTTCTCACTAAATCCTTACCCCCAAATATATATGTAAATCGAGTCGATGGAATCAATTGAAGTTGGCCAAAAGAATGATTTAGCAATACGCTTATATAATACGAATTGTAAATAGGGATGACAGAAGTACCCGAAATCGATGGCCAAAATCGAAACTCGAACCGTTTGGATTAGGTTCGGGGGCGCATTGGCGGGTTGGGTATTACTCTCTTCGTCCCAAAATAATTGTCCCCTGATGAAAAATACATAATTAAAAAAAATATAATTATTATTGTTTTCTCTTTCTTACTTTATAAAAGAATGACGGTTTTACCTTAACTAACTAATTACTGTTTTTATTTTAAGTTTGTAATAATAACTTCAAGCATAGGCCGGTAATATGGTAAACTCGATCAAACTTCCCTATCTTATTTTTAGGAGTGGACAATTAAATTGAGACATCTCGAAATCGATCATAAACTATTAATTTGGACGGAGGGCGTAATAATCTTTTTTAGCCAGGTACGAGTTCGGTGATGTGTTCTGTTAATACCCGCCTGATTACTCGTACCGGCACCCATAAATGTTTAACCTATACTCGCT
This sequence comes from Artemisia tridentata subsp. tridentata, assembly GCA_021014915.2. Lineage (NCBI taxonomy): Eukaryota > Viridiplantae > Streptophyta > Magnoliopsida > Asterales > Asteraceae > Artemisia > Artemisia tridentata. Next base: position 11,608,053 of record CP139505.1, on the reverse strand, counting down.
TTATCGCTACTATAATTAATTAATTTTTATATATAACATATAAATGCTTCTGATATATTCTATTTTATAAAAGTCACTATTATCTAACATATTTGAATTTGATATATGTAATATTAAAAAAGGTTCTATCGTTTGATACAATATTTGTTTTCTTTTACCCTTTGAATTTTTTTTATTATATTAAGGTGTTTTGCTCTTTATTTTCGGCGGGTTTCAGTCTAACTTAATCTTGATACGCGTCATTTTGTGCACCGATTATTCACTAGGGGATAACTGATACTTGTGAGAAAATCTCAAAAGTCAATGGATAATATTAACTGGGTATCCAACGGGTAATAAGACGGGTATGAATGTGAATATTATAAACGGATGCGAGTACAGATGCACTAAAACATTAGATTATCTAGAACTTAATTGCAAGTTGAGACCTAAATATTTTCAACGATTTTGAACACGTTTTCTATCCAACCTAAATTAAGGACCATTGCGTATCCTCTAGTATATGAGTTCTAGTATATGACGTGTTTTTAAAAGTCAAATGTTAAAAAATGACTTGACTTTAGATCGTCTATAAATTGCACGTACGTACCATGCAACCTCAATCCCATGCATACATACATTTTACTACAACTAAAAATGAAGACAATCACCATTTTTACTCTTTTTCTTGTCTTGCTCTCTACACAAACTGCACTATCCTCTACAACAACTTCTGTTACAGATCGTTTCGTTCGTTGTCTAAACGATCATTCTGATCCTTCATTTCCAATTACCGGGCTACTCTACACGCCCAACAACTCCTCATTTCCCTCCGTTTTGCAAACTTACATCCGAAACCTTCGGTTCAATGAATCCACAACCCCAAAACCAATCTTAATCATCACCGCATTACATGTTTCTCACATTCAAGCAGCCATCGTTTGTGGTAAAGCAAACGGCTTGCTGATGAAAACAAGAAGTGGAGGACATGACTATGAAGGCCTTTCTTATGTTACAAACACCAATCAACCCTTTTTTGTTGTTGACATGTTTAACTTACGGTCTATAAACGTGAGTTTAGAACATGAAACTGCATGGGTCCAAGCTGGTGCCACTCTCGGTGAAGTCTATTATCGAATAGCCGAGAAAAGCAACAAACTTGGCTTTCCTGCGGGAGTGTGTCCGACTGTTGGTGCTGGTGGCCATTTTAGTGGTGGTGGATATGGTAATATGATGAGAAAATACGGGCTTTCAGTTGATAATATCGTTGATGCTGAGTTAATCGATGTGAATGGTAAGCTTTTGAATCGAAAGTCTATGGGTGAAGATTTGTTTTGGGCTATTACGGGTGCTGGCGGTGCTAGCTTTGGTGTAGTTTTGTCTTACAAGATTAAACTAGTTCGTGTTCCTGAAGTTGTTACGGTTTTTAACATACAAAGAACATATGAACAAAACCTTACCACTATTGCCCAAAAGTGGGTACAAGTTGCTGATAAGCTTGATAAGGATCTTTTTCTTAGAATGAGATTCGATGTTGTAAATGATACTAATGGTGAAAAGACAATCCGTGCTGTGTTTCCAACGTTGTACTTAGGAAACTCGACAAATCTTGTTGCAATCTTGAACAAAGATTTTCCCGAGTTAGGGTTACTAAAGTCGGATTGTATTGAAATGAGTTGGATCGATTCTGTAGTTTACTACACGGAGTCGTTCCCTCTTGGAACTCCAACCAACGTGCTTTTAAGCCGTACACCTCAAAGGCTAAACCCATTCAAGATCAAATCTGATTACTTGCAAAAACCTATTTCTAAACAAGGGTTTGAGTTTATATTTGAGAGAATGAAAGAACTTGAAAACCAAATGTTGGCTTTTAATCCTTATGGTGGTCGAATGAGAGAGATTTCCAAATTTGCAAAGCCTTTCCCACATAGATCCGGGAATATAGCAAAGATTCAGTATGAAGTGAACTGGGACGAACTTGGAGTTGAAGCTGCGAACCGATATTTGAATTTCACAAGGTTGATGTATGAGTACATGACTCCCTTTGTGTCCAAGAATCCAAGAGAAGCATTTTTGAACTATAGGGATTTGGATATTGGTATAAATAGTCATGGGAAGGATAGTTATGTTGAAGGTATGGTCTATGGGCACAAGTATTTTAAAGAGACTAATTACAAGAGGTTGACAAGAATCAAGACTAGAGTTGATCCTCAAAACTTCTTTAGAAATGAGCAAAGTATTCCAACTTTGTCAATGTGAAGAACTATAAATTAAGTAAATAGACCTCCCTAATGGTATATATCTTGCTTTGGGGAATAATACATATTCTTTAAATACATTTAAAGAATATAAAGTATATTTTGTAATATAAAGTATATATCTTGCTTTGGGGAATAATACATATTCTTTAAATACATTTAAATAATGAATTTAGTTTTCTTTTTCAATTTGTAAGCGCGAGTTGTATATTTTGTAATAAATAAATAAATAAATCATTTCTATGGTTTCATCTAAAGGCTTTGGATATTTGTTTTGGTTGCTATATTTAAATGGTTAATTCCATATTACAGAACTAGTTTTAGTTAGATTAGTTTTTTGGTTAATAAATATATATATTTATTAAGTTAATACTCATAAAAAAAAAAAAAAAGAAAAAAAAGATAACATGATAGATTATACTTATAAAAATAAGATAATATGAATAAATCACCAAGTATTTTTATATAGATTAATTTTTCATATACTATGATATAAAGTTCAAAACCTTAATTTTGAATAAATCATCATAGTTAGATATTTCTTTAAAACCACGTAATGTCAATGTTCTTTAAAACCATTACAACATCGTCTATAGTACGGTGTAACTACTAACCTCATTTAACTATAACGTCAATATTTCTTTCTAGGGAAAGATTGCAACGCTTCAGGAGAAACTCGCTACTACAAATGGTTGATTCTTGATTCTGAAGACTTGTGTAAGTTTTACATTGTTTGTTCTTATCATTATAGTTAGATATTGAATAAATATAGCTATTTTCTTACTTTTTATCGTTCAAGATCTTTTTAGCATAAAGTGTGGTCATTTTCTTAATGTTTGTTTGCGAAATGTGCAGGTACATGAGTAAACATCAGTGTTCAGTAAAACGAATTCCCAAGATGTCATCCTTCTATGCATTTTCGTTTATGTATGTGTTACTATTTTGCGAGTCCTTACCACATAAGTATCTATCCGTTGGATGTAAACATATGTTGGGGTCTATTTAAACCTCTAACATCTTTGCTTTCAGACCTTTTGGTAATTAGATTGTAACGAAAGATAATTAGGATAGATGTTAACAACATTGGTGCAACACATCTAGTGTTGGTAATAAGGCTTATGACTCTGAATTATGAAGAGATATATGCATGCTAACATTTATTATGCAATTTGGTATACATCAATTTTAATGCTACATTTTCAAAGAAATATACCATTATCAAAGTCAAGATACAGGCCTAATGAATAATACTCACATTTTGAAACCAAATAGTTAGACCATCATATATATGTGAAGAAAAATCTCAATAAATAAAAGAGTAAATTACACCGTTAGTCCCTAAACTTTTCTCAGATTTCATACGACATCCAAAAACGCGAATCGTTGCCTTTTTGGTCCACGATCTCGAAAATATTACACCGCTGGTCCAATTTTCTGACGGTCGTTAGTTTTGCTCGTTATCTCAGTCCTCACGTGCACTGCACATGAGGGCAATTTTGTCCGAATCTTTGTTTTTGGTTTTTTGTTCTATGATTTCCACTATAGAACCTTTTTTTTTTTTTTTTTTTTTTTTTTTTTTTTTTTTTTTTTTTTTTTTTTTTTGTCATTTCATGCATTTTTTTTTTTGTCCTTTAATTGTTTATTTATTTTGTCATTTCACTTTTTACATTATTTATCATCTTCAACCTCAAATTTAAATGCATTGATCTTCATCTTCTTCCTCAAATTTGTTCTTCATTTTTGATTTTTTTAAAATATGTTGATGAATATTCTAAGTTTTTTTATATCAAACAAAACACACAAATATATTTTGATTCATCTTCTCGCGAGGGCAAATGTTACGACTGTAGCAAGATTATTAGTTACTTGGTAATAAGAACAAAATAATGTAACTGGAAATAAAAATCCAACCACAACTACACTATCTCATTTCTAAGCCACTATATTTCCATTCACATAATCACATCCATTTCGCTTCACTCATTCACGCATCTTGTTTTTTTGATGCACCTGCATAAAAGAAAATTTTATAAACATTAGGTATTAACATAAAGTGTAAATATTGATTGTTGTTAAAAACAAACTGTATATGATTTTAACATCCCGTTTATGCATATGTATAACATAACAACATTTTACCAACTATAACGATTATCAAAATACATTTTTTTGGAATTATTAGTACATCACATTCATAGTTTTGCACTTAATGGTAAAAGTATAAAGAATAATAGCATTTACCTAACATCAACACCTATTGACCTCCTCGGCTTGTCATTCTTTCTCGATCATTTCCTAAACAAAAATTTAACAAAAAAATATTTAGTAAAAACAAAGATTCGGACAAAATTGCCCTCATGTGCAGTGCAAATGAGGACTGAGATAACGAGCAAAACTAACGACCGTCAGAAAATTGGACCAGCTGCATAATATTTTCGTGATCGTGGACCAAAAAGGCAACGATTCGCGTTTTTGGATTTCGTATGAAATCTGGGAAAAGTTTAGCGACTAACGGTGTAATTTACTCTAAATAAAAATCAGCAAACTGATCAAGCACCACAAATATTGGAGGTCGTACAGAATTGACAATTGTTCCTTGTTCATGTGCTAAAAACAAATGGTCATGCCTTGCACTATTTTGAACGGGCTGCTAATTCGGACATTTCTTTTCCCGAGTTGTTTTTAAGACGTTGCGTCTCAATCAATTAACGTCGCCAATTATCCGAGTATAAAATAAATATATATAATAATACAAAAATTATAAAGATTTCTCGGGTAACCATTATTTCCGACTAATTCATCAGGTTTGAGACTGCCGTCACACAGACTCAAACCGGGCAAAATCCTTCTCTTCGAAGAGTTTGACGTGAGCATGTTAGGATTGATTGCACCAATTCAAGTTAGATTTGTTATAAGTTAAGTCACCTCTGCCTTATAACTTATACTCCCTCCGTCCCATTTTATAAGTTCATGTTTGAAAAGTCAAAGCCTTTTTCCTCAGAGTTTGACCGTAATTATTTTTTTTGGTGTTATATAATACTTAATGAAAAGTATACCAATGAAAATACATTTAAAACATAAATCAATTTATATATTTTGTATCAAGTATTATATAACACGAAAAAAAATAATTACGGTCAAACTCTGAAGAAAAAGACTTTGACTTTTTAAACATGGACTTATAAAATGGGACGGAGGGAGTATTTTTTACACGTTCCGTCCCAAAATTATAGTCACCGTTTCACTTTTTCGGTCTTTATTTTTCAACTTTGACCTTAAGTATTTTTGTTTATATTACATAATGCTTGATGCAAAATATATGAATGGATTGAGTTTTAAATGTGTTTTTCATTCATATAATTTTCATCATGTATTGTATAACACAAAAAAATATATTTAAAGTCAAAGCTGAGAAAGAAAGACCGAAATAGTCAAACGGAAACTATAATTTTGTGACGGTGGGAGTAGCTAGTTTGATTAAAGCCAAATTCACCTAACTTTGACGATATTTGAAAAAAAGAAGTTGATTGATAAATGTTTTTGTCCATTTCTGACGTGAACATATGTTCCATGTTTATAGCCTATCCAAATTATATTGCACATTTTGTAACATTCAAACTTCGTTAACACCACCTTTCTATTAACATACACTTGTAGATTGTAATACAAATACTGTTAATATTTGATATTGATGTTTGAAAACAATGTGTTCATGGACGGACCCACATATATGTCGGGTGTGGCACGGGCTACACCCGATTTTAGATAACGAAGTGCAAAAAGATTTCAAAACTGTTGTTTTTATGGTGTGTGCAACCCGCAAATTTTTTTTTACTACTTTCGTTTCTTACCGTATAACTTTAGTTAGCCCAATATTTCTTTTGTACAACACCCTATTAAAAATTCTGGTTCCGTCCCTAAATGTGTTTGTCAAAACTTGTTTTTTCAAAACATCGTGGAATATGAAATCTTCAACTTGTACGTTAAAGTTGAATAGTGGCTATGTTTACTTTTCTTAGTCGTCAACAACTAAAATAGAAATTGTAATTTGGATATACAGTTTCCGATTACCATATGCATAACGAACTTTGCATGTACGTTAAAGTTGAATAGTGGCCATATTTACTTTTCTTAGTCGTCAACAACTAAAATAGAAATTGTAATTTGGATATACAGTTTCCGATTACCATATGCATAACGAACTTTGCATGTACGTTAAAGTTGAATAGTGGCTATGTTTACTTTTCTTAGTCGTCAACTAGAAATTGTAATTTGGATATACAGTTTCCGATTACCATATGCATAACGAACTTTGCATGTACGTTAAAGTTGAATAGTGGCTATGTTTACTTTTCTTAGTCGTCAACAACTAAAATAGAAATTTGCATGTACGCTAAAGTTGAATAGTAAATGGTGACATCTATCTACTAAAATTTGATTATTTGTTCTCAAGAGCCTATAAATAACGGTTCGTGTGTCTAAGGGATTGTATACATTTGCTCTTGAGCTAACTAGCTAGCCTATTACACATACTTATTAGTCATGACGAGTGAAAATTCTGAAATCAAGCGTCACGATTTTCCGGATGGCTTCCTTTGGGGAGTAGGAACATCGGCGTATCAGGTGTGTAACTGTCCATGCACCCACTCATGTTTACAAAAAAAAAAAAAAAAAAAAAAATAGCGTAATTAATTATCACAGCGTTTTATTGTTATATGATCATGATAATTCACATTGTTTCAAATCTTTTAGTAACTATTCGTTTTCTTGCATTATAGGTTGAGGGGGCTTGGAGAGCGGACGGTAAAGGTTTTAGTATTTGGGATTGTTTTTGTTTGCGACACCCTGGTATGTCTCCCTTCCGCTTAACTCCTCAATTTGTCGTAGTGTTTTACGGAGTAGTCAAGTACTTTGATAAGTGAATTGTGATCGTTTCAGATAAGATTGAAGGGGGTGCAAATGGATGTCATAGTGTGGAAAATTATTCCAGAATGAAGGTAACGTTGTTTCATGATTGCGTATTTGAAATTACATATGAGTTGCTTATGTTTAAGTTATGTCATTTGATGACAAAATTTTGTAGGACGCTTACAAGAAAAACTTGATTTTTTAAACCAAGTCACGTAAAAAATTCTTAATGTTTTTGCGGCCTCATGTCAAATTAACAATACTACGAGAAAGGTATTCAAGCTCTTGACTTGAATATACATTATTCAAGTTTATTACAGATTAATTCAGTATACATGCATGTATGTTCAGTTTTAAAACCTTTTTATTTTATTTATTATTTTATTTATATATATTTTATATTTTTTTTTAAACAAATTTAACAGGAAGACGTCCAGCTGTTGAAGAAAATGGGTGTCAACTCTTATAGGTTTTCTATTTCATGGCCACGAATATTACCAGGTAAACTGAAAATCTTCAAGCATATATAGATGCAAAATTGAAATGAGTGCATTAGGCCTAATATTATTTAAGGTCACAAAATTAATAGTTATTCGAACATACAGATAACTCTTATGTTAATGGCACTTAGTTTTAAGGAATCCTACTCTATATAATCCATGTTTTCTTCGCCCACCAAACATGAATCTCAAATCTTTTGTCTCAAACATGGTAAACACTGGCATTGAAATTATTAGAGTAATGTCAAGCTCCACAACTGAGAAATGCATATTAAATGATGTTAGCAAAGAGCCAGAAGTGAAAACTTGAGCGGAAATTTGTAAATACAATTTAATGTGTTCATTCTTTTTAAAACATAACACTATTCATGTAATTAAACAGGTGGAAAAGTGAGCATGGGTAAATCCATTGAAGGTATCAACCATTACAACATGTTAATAGATGAGTTATTGGCGAATCAAATTGAGCCATTTGTCACTTTGTTCCATTGGGATCTTCCAAATGCTTTGGAAGAAGAGTATATGGGCTTCTTAAGTTCGAAAATTGTGTAAGTATCGCTTGTTTAAATGTTTAGTACTCTGTTTCCTCCGTCTCAATTTAATTGTCCATATTTCCTTTTATGGATGTCTCAAATTATTTGTCCACTTTCCTTATTTAGTAAAAACTAGAGAATCTAGTGGAGGAATATTCCATTTTAGTGGTTGAAAATTAAAGTGACCCCACTTTTATTAAACTTTGTGTTTTCTCTCTCCTGACAAATAAATTGAGACGGAGGGAGTATTTTGTTTCCTATATATCTCTCAAATTGATGAGTTCATGTAAAATAATTTAGGGACGATTTTGTTGCTTATGCCGATATTTGTTTTTGGGAGTTTGGAGATCGGGTGAAGAATTGGGTGACATTAAATGAACCGCATAGATTTACCTTGTCCGGTTATGGACAAGGTACATGGGCACCCGGTCGAGGTGGCAACAATGAAGATGGTGACGCTCAAACAGAACCATATACAGTAGCGTATAACTTACTCAACTGTCATGCAGCTGCTTATAGAAAATATAATGAAGATTACAAGGTATTAGTTTAATATAATCTACATTCATTAAACACATTTTCCCCTTTTTATAAGAAATTTATTAATTGGACGTGTTATGTTTTTTAGGGCATTCAAATGGGTAGAGTCGGAATAACACTCAATTGCAACTACTATCAACCTTATCGTGGTTCTGAAAACCAAGATGATGTCCAAGCTGTCAAAAACGGCTATGATTTTATGTTTGGATGGTAAGATACAGAGCAAATAATTAATGCTTGTCAATTCTTCTGTCTCAGAACAAATTATCGATACACATATTGTGATACTGTAATACATAATTTAGGTTTATGGAACCGCTAACAAGAGGTACTTGGCCCGAGAGCATGCAAACGTATGCTCAATCTGCAACACCAGATTATCCGGATGGTCGCGTTTTGCCAAAATTTTCGAGTGATCAAGTTACAAAGTTGATTGATTCATATGATTTCTTGGGAATAAACTACTATACAGCGAGTTATGTCCGCAAACCAACTTCTTCTGATGAAATTCCTCTTGGATATTTGGCAGATTCTCACTATGTGGAATCAGGTACATAAAGTCAAAAACACATTATTTTCATCCAAAATATTTATTTTACTTGCGGTATAATAATATGGATATGTTTCCACATAAATACTGAATATGATTCTTGCCGAGAACAATTTGGATTTATCGAAATACATTGACAAGCTTCATAACTTGTAACTTGTTTTCGCATGCTTCAGCCCAAGATCCTGATGGAAACAACATCGGAGAGCAGGTAAGATAAACTTTACATATAAAATGATAAAAACAAATACTTAGGGCTCACATGTTCCAAGGTTCGCTAACTAATACAAAATTCCATTTAACAGGCGTTTGAGGGCTCGTGGATTTATCTGTGTCCTGAACAACTTGGAAAACTCTTGATTTACATTAAGAAAACATACAAAGTCACTAAGGATATAATCATCACGGAGAATGGTACTACAATTATGTGTGTGTGTGTTTTTTTTTAACCTCTAATCCAATCCATGACTAAAACTTTGACTCCTGTCACAGGAAGTCCTGATCCGAACGAAACAGGAAAAACTTATGAAGAAGTGCGGGATGATACATTTCGTATCAAATATATCAAAGAGCATATTAAAGCCATTAAAACTGCCCGAGAGTAAGTAAATTAAAGTTAAATATGTTTTCACAGCGTGAAACAAATGGAAATTGAATTACAACTTATGACATGTAATTTAAACCGTGCTCTATTGGCCCTTTTTGTAGTAAGTGCTTAACTAACCAAAGTTTTTTATACAATGATTACAGTAACCACGTGAGTGTGACGGGATACTTTGTATGGTCGTTTATGGATAGTTTTGAATGGTCTTCCGGATATAGTGAAAGATTTGGTATGATCTATGTTGACTTTGTGAAAGATCTAAAAAGGTACCCAAAAAACTCTGCCATTTGGTATAAAAAGTTTCTTTCCGAAGACAAAAAGATACTTAAACGGAGCATCACCCAAAGCGAACAAGCAAGTGAAGTGAGCAAGAAGCTCAAGAAGGCAAGAACATGAATAAGCACCGCGACATATCATATATCTTTCATTTGGGCAAAATGGTATATCAATTATATAATAATTCATGCAGAGTACTAAACTTGAATGACCTTTTTTAATGTATTATTGATACTGTGATATACTATGAAATTAAATATCCAATAACAGACATCCAATGCATATATTCACCTAATCTCGTAATCTTTTTTGCTAAATCCCGTTAAACTGATAACCGAAATGAGGACTATCCATGGTATGCGGGATACGTATGGAAATTGCACACGTGACTAATTTTATTGGCATTTTAGGGGAAAACACCATGCAATGTGCTGAGTTAACCAATTATTCATAAGCTCGTAGTTAATTAAGATTAGCATTGTCTAGCGGTTGGTGCGGTGGATGTGCGCTATGTTTGTTTACATGGGGATCGTTTTGTAGTTTTTGTTGTTCATATCTTCTCCTTGAAGATGATCCTTCTAATTTTAAAAATTTTTGCACCACAAGAATCAACTCATTCTTTAATTTATTGTAGACAGCTTATAGAATTCCTGAGATTATTTCCTTTAAAATTAAGACGCTCTAATTTGTCATAATAGCTTGACTAAATACCAACCCCGTCTCATGTCATCGCCTTTTCACATCTCTGTCGCAAGCCCGTCTCATGTCATCGCCTTTTCACATCTTTGTCCATTTGATCTTTGATTTTTTGTTGATTTTTATTGAACTCACCCTATCTTGTAGAAGCTTTCGAAGGTGCAAAATATATTTCCCTACGACCTTCAGGTACTTTAAAGACTATTTATTTGAGAAAATGATATATATATATATATATATATATATATATATATATATATATATATATATATATATATATATATATATATTTTAACCATGATTTCTGACCTTTTAGCCCACTAATCCACGGGGTTTGAACCCACCGTCACACAGACTCAAACCAGGTAAAGCTCTCGCTTTTCAGATTTCATGTTAACATCGGCTTGTGTAAATATCTTAGAAATAGATGACTGGGTCATTTTTGGTCATTGTGTGTGAAAGAAAACTTTTAAAATATCATTTTCTTTTACACCAATTGAAGGACCTAACTTGAGTCTAGGATATCTGTTAGAGTTAATGTTTAACTTTTAATATACGTATGTCCGGTTTCGAACCCGAGACTCGGGATTGCACACAATAACGTGAGAGTTCCAATGGATGAATAAATTAAATATGTTTATGTATTTTATTTATTCATTTCACAAACAAAATACTTAACGATAGTTAGTACTTAACGGGGTTTAGAGATAACGGCCGTTAAAGGACTAATATTGTAAAATAGGAAAAGAAGAAACCCAAACCCACTAGGATTGAGTTGGGTCGGCCGAATAGCCCAAGGCCATGGGTTGGCCGGTTTTTTGGGTTAGCTTAGGGTACAAGTTTGTGTTTTAGGGTTTGCCTATATAAACAATTCACTTGTTTTGGTTTAAACCTAATCTTGAACTCCCTACAAGCTTAACTTCTCTTCTCCTCTTTTCTCCCTAGCTAGAAACGATCGACCTATTTTAATACCACTTGGTATTGTCGATTCAAAGTAAGGCTAGTCAAGTGTTTGGCTTGTTTGTGATTCTTGAACCTAGCTTATCCCATTGGAACGCTAGATTACGTGTGTACAAGAGCGAGTAACTAGCTTATTTTAGCTAGTGTGTTTTGTGATTGTCGATCCATATATATTCCCTATTAGGGTTTATATAACTTGTTCTTGTTGAAGAGATTCCTTGTTCTTGCTAGGAATCACTAAGGTACGTTTCTATTTAAGTTTAATTAATTACTTGTTCTTGTAGATCTATCCGCTGCGTGTTCTTGATGATTATATGTGTTTATGATTTTATATATAGTTCACATATTCCAACAGTGGCATCATGAGCCTCGTTTAAGAACTTGTAATTAATTACTTAAACCTAAAAATTGGATCTTGTAGAGATAACATGCAATTATATTTTTAGGGTTTGTTTATATTTTTTTTAAACCCTAATATGGGTCGATCCCTATATATTATAAATTAGGGTTTTAGTTTTTTAATTAAAACTTGAGAAACCCTAGGATTGCATGAAATTTTTTAGGGATTAATTAGTAAGTACCGTATGTGATGTTACTAATTAATTAGATACGTACATGAGATATTGACATAATAATATGGACTACATGATTATGTGATCAATATGGGATCCATGACATAATCTTGCATATTTTGTCATGGTTTGATTTGTATGATTTTGTATTGAATTATTTGCTACATGATTTAAATAAATCTTAAATTGGGGAAGACCTCAATATATATTAATTAATAAGTTATGTGCAATGTGGTATCTAACTAACCAAAACTTACGCGGCCAAGTTATTTGGCGTCTGTGGACCATTGGGCACAATGAGCTCGAAAACCAATGGGAGTTTTGTTAGTTACATACATTTAAAAATTTCACATAGAATTAATAGTAGGATTTATTGAAAAAGGTTTGCATGTGGCTATATGATATCGTGGATGATCATATATTTGTTATTATGTGTTTATTTATTTTTTTGTAATTACTTGATCTTTTGTGTTTATATATTATGATGGATTGCAACACACAAGAGGGTAATTTTCATAATAAAAATAAATAAGACTAATAACTATGAAACCTTTGTAGTAATTTTATTTATTGCCAAGTCTTATGTGCCGATAGTGGTTCGCTTCGCACGGTAATTTGCTCCCAGGCGAGACTAGCAATTAATAAATTATTACATAAAATTGTTTTAGTAAGAAAATCATATTTTTTTAGTTGATTGATTGCAACTGTACAAAAGTGGTCGAAGTGGCGGACCTATTATTGACAAACTATAAAGTGGGTATAAGGTTGGTTCACATTAAATTGTGACCTTAAAGGGGCACGGTTTTAACCAGCTTCGGCGGCTGTCGTCCCTCCGCTCGCCTGTGCGTCAATAATAGACTTACCAAGTACACCATAAAAAAGTACGAAGCATCTTAAGGCAATGTTGTAATTTGCTCAACGCCTCAATTAAAAACTTTGATGATTTGAGCTACGAATGAGTAAACGGTTTTGTTTTTGCAAACACATATGATACAAAGATGAATGCATGACATCTTTGTACATATTTTTTGATTTTACACATCAAAATTTATTACCCTTTAAAAATTTAAGTTATATGCCACCCAACTACAAAAAGAAACACCTAAGGTTTCATCCTACATCACTAGCAGCCAAAGCTGAATGTTGATGTTCAAAGGGTGGTCATCTAAGGGTAAATTGAGTACTTTATTGCTAGCAGCCAAAGCTGAATGCATTAAACCGACGTCAATTTACTGTTTCTTAAGTTGGTTAACTTAATTGGGCACTTTCATTACTAGCAGCCAAAGCTGATGTAATGGAACGGCGCCAAGGCATAAAGATTTGGGGATGAAACATGCTTACATTTTGCAACTGATGTTGGCAATATAATGTAAGTCCCAAGATTTCTAGGAATTACAATTTGACATTGGCAATTGGGTGATCCCGTACCTTATTGAGCACTTTCATTGCTAGCAGCCAAAACTGATGTAATGAAACGGCGTCAATTAGGATCCTAGTTTTCAGAGAAAATTAAATGGTTTTTTAACCAATGGGTGTTTAATTTTCTTGAAATGTTTATTATCGAAAGTACTAACTTTTGAACTTTTTTCTGTAGAAATGGCCCAACCCGGAAACTCGTCAAACTTAACCTCTTGTTTCAAGATGATGCTTGAAAAAGAAAAATTGACTGGGACTAAGAATTTTAACGATTGGTATCGCAATCTAAGGCTTGTTCTTAGGATTGCCAAACGTTATGAATGTCTTACTGAGGACCTTCCGGTTGCTCCTCCTGCAAACTCGCCTAATGAAATACTTAGGGAGTTCAATGAAGCTTATGAGACAAGCACAATGATGCGGCTTGTCTCATGTTATCGGGAATGGACACTCAACTGGTAAAACAGTTTGAGAAATATGGCCCGAAAAACATGATTGAGGAACTGACACGCATGTTTCAGAAACCTCCCATGGCTGAATTGTATGATGTACTTGACAGCTTAGGCAAGTGCAAGCAGGACGCAACAACACCCGTAAGTACTCATGTGCTTGAAATGAAAGGTTATCTTGACCAACTAGATGCACTTGATTGCGGGTATGTGGAAGACGTTAAAGTTGGCCTCATCAACAAATCCCTCAATGAGGAATTATATGGTGACTTCGTGCGCAACTTTAACATGCATTGCAAGGGGAAGACTTTTTCTGAATTGCATGCAATGCTCATTGAACATGAGAAGGGACTCACTAAGAAAGCTCCTACACCTGCTGTTATGGCAATAAGAGGTGGTAGAGTAGCTAAGCCCGGTAAACCGAAGCATGTGAACAAGAAAGGAAAGGGCAACGCTGACAAGGGCAAGCAGATTGTGACTTATCAGCAAAAGCCAAAGAATCAGAATCCTCATCCCAAGAAGGATCATCCTAAAAAGGATATGGCTGCTTGTCACCACTGCAATACTCCTGGACATTGGAAGAGGGACTGTCCATTGCTACTTGAGGAGTGTCGCAAGAATAAGAATGCCAAGGCTGGGCAGGGCGCCAGCACTTCAGGTATTTTTATGGTTGAATTGTTTTCTTTTCCTCGTAAGCAAAATTCCTGGATATATGATACAGGATGTGGTACTCACATTTGTAATACATCGCAGGGGCTTAGAGGAGCGAAGAAGCTGAACTATGGGGAATGCTACTTGTACGTGGGAAATGGAATACGTGCAGCAGTAGAAGCCATAGGGACTTTTGAGCTAGTTTTACCTTCTGGTTTAATATTAGTGTTGAACAATTGTCATTACGCACCTTCTATTGTTAGAGGTGTCGTTTCAGTTTCTTTGTTATTGGATTTGGGTTTTAAGCATACTTTTAATGATAATGGAATTTCTGTTTCTCTAAATTCTGTTTTTTACTTTAATGCTATTCCATTAAATGGTGTGTTTGAAATTGACATGGAGAACCATGTATCCAATAGAAATAATTCAATGTATAGCATCGGAAATAAGAGAATCAAGTCTAACTTGGACTCATCTTATTTATGGCACTGCCGTCTTGCTCACATAGGCAAGAATCGCATGGAAAAGCTGCAACACGATGGGCTTTTGAAAAATATCGATGATGATTCAGTTGATAAATGCGAATCTTGCATATTTGGGAAGATGACAAAGAAACCTTTCCATAGCAATATGGAGAAGGCTTCGGATCTACTTGGATTGATACACACGGATGTGTGTGGTCCACTTAGACATGTGTCTAAACGCGATGCTGTCTACTTCTTGACCTTCACGGATGACTATAGTCGTTATGGTTATGTTTATTTACTTAAACATAAACATTAAGTCTTTGAGACATTCAAGGTCTTTAAAAATGAAGTAGAATTACAACTCGGGAAGAAGATTAAGGCACTTCGATCCGATCGTGGTGGTGAGTACTTAAGCCAAGAGTTTAAGGATTATTTGGGTGAGTGTGGCATTGTGCAACAACTCACTTCTCCTTATACGCCACAACAAAATGGTGTATCTGAAAGGAGAAATCGTACCTTGTTAGATATGGTACGATCCATGTTTAATCTTACAACTCTTCCCTTATCCTTTTGGGATTATGCTCTTGAAACAGCTGTTCATGTGTTGAATAGGATTCCAACTAAGAAGGTTGATAAGACTCCATATGAAGTATTGTTGGGAATAAAATACTTATGTCAAAGAGCCTGCCAGATGAAGTATTAAGCCTGCTAGCTCATTTTGAAGAAGTTGAAGATAAACTAACAGTACCTTCTGGGTGAGAAGGTACTGCTAGTTAAAGAAGGTCCTGCCAAGTTGAAGGTCAAGTTGATAGATATTTATTTGTAGATATTTTAGTTGTATTATTAGTCTTTGTACAATGTAACACGTTAAGTATAAGTAGTTCAGTCTTCCATGTTGTGCAGAAGATTATACTGAGTGATTTACATTGAAAGTTGTAATTAGTAGGTTAGAAAAGTCCAAGTATCTTATTATAATGCACAACTTGACAACTTGTAAAAAGGGTTCCTTATCCTATAAAAGGAACCCTTAGTCACCACCGTAGTATGATATCACTTCAACTAATAACTTTGTAACCTCCTGAACCAACACAATCTCTCTAGTAACTTAGTTACAAATTCACAAATCCTTTTCCATATCAAAGATTCAAGGTTACCTTTGTAATCCTGGTGATAGTTTAGATCACCCGTATTATCTCATAAATAATATTGAATCGTTTTGTGTTATTCACGTTGTGTTCATTGTCTTAAATAATTCACATTTGCATATTCATCACCTTTGTTCCTTTAAGTGTGTTATAGTAAATTCCGCGTACTAAAGCACATTCATTCCTAAATATCCCAAACACATTATTAAGATTAACATCCCAAGTGTTTGTATAATCCTTCACAAGTGGTATCAAAGCCAGGTTGATATTTACGATTTAAAAGAACAATGGACGTTGAACACATTCAAACCAATGTGGCTGCAAAACTTCCATTACTCAAACAGAATGAGTTTGATATGTGGAGACTGAGGGTAGAGCAATACTTCCAAGTGCAAGACTATGCACTTTGGGAGATTATTGAACAAGGAAACTCATTCAAACCTACAATCACCACCTCCACAGTGAACGATGCAATAGTAACAAATATGCAAGTGAACCCAACAACCGCAGAAGAAAGAATCCAAAAGAGAAATGATCTTAAGGCCAGGAGTATGCTTCACATGACTATTCCAAATGACCAGCTTTTGATCTTCAACAAGTACAAATGTGCTAAAACCCTTTTTCAAGCAATTGTGGCTAGATTTGGTGGAAATGATGCCACCAAGAAAACTCAGAAAACTCTCCTCAAACAACAGTTTGAAAACTTTACAGCCACAACAAATGAGTCTTTGGACAGCATGTTCAATAGACTACAAAAGCTTTCAAGTCAGTTAGCCATTCATGAAGTGCTGATATCTCAAGAAGACTTAAAATCCAAATTCCTTAGGAGTTTACCCTCTGAATGGGCCATGCATGTCATTGTCTGGAAAAACAAACCAGATATTGATCAAATGAGTCTTAATGATCTTTACAGCAACTTCAAGATAGTAGAGCATGAAGTGAAGAGGTATACTAGTTCAAGCTCAGGGAATATGGCTTTTGTATCATCTCCAAGCACCTCAAGGGTAGTAGATGAAGAAAAAGATGGTAGAGAAGAAGGTACTGCCAACACAAATTTTGGTATTGCCAATACTTCTAGCAGTACCAAAACAATTCTAGATGAAACAATTGGTTGTGCTTTCCTGACATCACAACACAATGGTTCCATATTGACTTTTGAAGATATTCAAGAGATCAATGATGATGATCTTGAGGAAATGGACATAAAGTGGCAACTTTCACTTCTTAGCATAAGGGCTAAGAAATTACTGATGAGGACTGGAAAGAAGATTACCATAAATGGTAATGAGCCTGCTGGGTATGACAAGTCTAAAGTGGAGTGTTACAACTGCCACATGAAGGGTCACTACTCAAGAGAGTGTAGAAGACCAAAGAAGCAGGATGATAAGGGAAGAGGTTTTGAGAACAAGAACAAGGGAAACTTTGAGAACAAGAGCAAGGCTGTGGAAATCACTGAACCTAAAGCTATGGTAGCTATTGATGGGCTGGATTTTGATTGGAGCTTTATGGGTGAAGAGGAGTCAACTTCAGATGAAATGGCTTTAATGGCTTTCTCCAATCCTGAGGTACAAATTACTAAATGTTCTAATACTTGTAAAGTTTTTGAAGAATTACAAACTTTAATAAAACTTTATGATGAACTGAAAGTAGAACAAAGAAAAACTCATCAAGACCTAGTTAATCATAAGTGTGGTATGGCCAAACTTGAGAAGCAGATAATCCATTTTAGGGAAAATGAACTCACTTTTTCTGACACAAAAGCCATTCTTAATAGGGAAATATTTTTGAAAGATGCTGAAATAAACCTGTTAAGAACTGAGTTTGCTAAAGTGAAATTGGCAAAGGATAATATTCAACTAACTGTTACCACATTAGAAACTGCTTCTGACTGTACAAGAAGCATAGTTGAAAATCAAATGAACAAGAGAATCAAATCTGGGATTGGATACAAGACTTGTCCACCTCCTTACAGAGGAAACCTGATGTGCCCGGTTCGGTGCAAGTTTTAAATTTATAAGGGGGTGAATTACCGAATCTAATAACAACACATACGAGCAAGTATACTCGTCCGTTGTAGCAAGATTTTGATGGTAAGTCGGGATCGTTCGCAGGGATTTGTGTAGTGAATCGAATTGTAAGTTAAAAGCAACTATCTCAAATAAGTAGTAATGATATAATGAAAATTCAAATGATTAAAAACTACACTTGCTTAGACTAGTGTACTACAATCGACTAATATGATTGTGATAACTTTTAGAAAACATGTTGGTTGTGATAATTAGTTTTGACACTAATCTATTGTTTCTACAAATTAAACCTTCGTCAAGATTTTGGTTTATAAAAACAAGCATTACGTTTAACCAATCAATTCAAGATCAATTCAAGGTTCATGAGTTGGTGTTCCTCAAACACAAAAACAATCTTTTGTCTAATCAAACAAGCTTAGGAAATGGTCAATACAAAAGGTAACCAATTATAGACAAAAGGTCACAATTGAAAGCAAACTATTAATCTCTCGACCTTTAAAGTGGTTTACAATCAATCCGTTTTGATAGACAAAAGCTTTTTCATTACAATCACAATTAAGTTCCTTTGGTTAATCAAGAATAGTGGAAAACAACAATCATTCATAGACAAATGATTATAACTAGTGGAATAACAATAGTTCTTTCAACCCTCAAGATTACTAGCACTAGTTAAACTTAATTACCCAAATGTCACTATGAAACTTTATCACAATTGGTTCTTAGAATTGACTTGAAATTGAATTAAAACATGTTATCACAATCATATGCAAATCAATGAATAATACACATCATCTAAGCAAGTGCACAAAGGCACTAGCCACTCATAGCACACATAAATGTAAACTCCATAATTTGAACATTAGAAACCATGATTGAAAGTCTTACAATGATTTGGAAATAAGATTACAAGTGAAAGACAATGATTCCACAAGCAATGAAAATGGTATATTCGACTTTCTCCCTTCTCCTGGACTTATGGACGAATTTCTGAGTATATTTCTGTGAATGGATCTCTTCTAGCACTTGTGTATCTCCCCTCTTCTCTCTAGATTGATTGGTATATAAATACTCAACAAAATGGTTCCATAAGTTGCTCTCACCAAGGGTCTAAGTGCATAAATGCTTCTCTTGCTCTCCAAGTAGTATTGAATGGTTAGAATAATGACAAGAAGGACCTAGAACCGGAGTTATAAAGTCACAATCCTTAATAAAGAAGTCTTGGGTCAAACAGCGACTTCCAACCGATCGGATGGAATGGTCTACCGATCGGTTGGTCTTCTCGGTAAATCCACATTCACTCCATCCGAATCGGTTGCGGGCGGCGACCGATCGGATGGCGATGGCTGCTGAACCTTTTTCTTGGGCTTTTGCGTATGACTTGTTTCTCGGTCGTAGTTCTTGATTCTTTGATCTTTCTCTTTATTCTAAAGCTTATGAACTTGACTACTTGAACTTTAACTCATTGAAGTACCTTACGGAGCGGAACTTGACACAAGATTCACATGAAATCTCAAATACTTCCTTTTTCCTCATTTTTGTATCTTTTCCATCCATTTTCCTGTCTTTGGCTACAAATGCTTTGCAAACACACTTTGATACGATTTAGTAACAAAAGCATATAAATATAACCACAAAACATATATAAAACTACCAATAACGCTATCAAAAACATGTTAGATTTAGGCGTTATCAAATCCCCCACACTTGAACTTTGCTTGCCCTCAAGCAAATCTAGAAATAAAAACGATTATCCACATGGTATACACAAATGATTAGGAAAATGTGATGCAAATCTATCAAGCACTAGTACAAGCTAGACTCATCGTTTTAAGCTTTTATGGTTGAATTATCGAGATGTTTGACAATACCCAAATGATTTTCTTGCATGAAACACATTACTAAACACCTCACGAAAGGGAAATGAAATATAATTCACTCAAACACTCATTTGTATGATTGGTGGAGTATATAAGCGGAATGACACTCATTTGCTCAGTCATGATCTAAATATTACCATAGGCTTGTACAAGAAACAAAACTACACCGAAATGGTGTGAGCGCCAAGTATACATATCAAAGAGGGCTTTTATTCGGGTTTGAGGCTTAAAGGGATATAAAAGACTTATGTGCCACTATCTCATGCAAAACATAATAGCTCCCTAACAACGAATTCTTGCATCACCAAATAACGGATGGTCACTAGATTGTACCTTGGTTCGCTAACGACGTTACTTGCATAACGGATGGTCGCCAAAATACTCCCTAGATCGCTAACAATGTTAGTCAATTCCTCAAGAAATCGGATGGTTACTACATGTCCATACACTTAATAATTTCACAAAGTCAAAAAGGGTAGGATAAGGCATGGGATATATTTATGAAATTGGTTGAACATAAAAACAAAAAAATAAATAGTCAAAGTCTACGAACCAAATGTTACTAGCTATTACAAACCAATATCATGCCATTTTGTTCGAAAAACTCCATACTTCCTTTATTCATACTTGATTCACTTAGCCCGTTGGCTTATTCTTGTCACCTTATAGTTGCAATGACTTTTCTCTTTTTTTTTTTTTTTTTTTTTTTTTTTTTTTTTTTTTTTTTTTTTTTTGCATGTCATCTTATAGTTGCAATGACTTTTCTCGATAATAACTTTCGGAGTTTACGCTTTCTTAGAACTTTCATGATTTCCACATAACATCCATCTTTCCAAATAGCTAGCAACCAACCAAGACTTGACTAAAAATAAGGCTAGGCTTAAAAAGGTGTAAAATCTTTTTGAATTTTTCTGGATTGTATCAAAAGAAAAGATAGGCTCGGCGGGTGTAACTAGGGGTATCTAGCATTAAAGATAAATGCTAACAAATGGGTCCATATGAGTGGTTAACTAGCCAATGTAGCTAGCTAATATAGCATTATATGAAAATGGAAGGCCATTTGGGATAAAACCTAAGATTGCCTCTTATCACGCATATACACTTATATCACAAACGAAATGTGATCTCACAACGGTCTCGTAATGATTTACAAGTACAAGTTCTAGAATAAATAAAATCACCGGCACACTCATAGCAAAAGATCTAAGCATAAAAGATGTTATCGATCCCAGAATGGATTGCAATATTAATCGGGACACATCTCGAATTTTCAAAATTACAGATTTCACCAGTGGATAAATCCAGTTATTCTAGAATATGATCTTTAAAATGACAAAAGACTAGATTACAAGGGCAAACAAAATTTTAAAATTCAGCTCAAAACTACAATCTATTCTTATTTTCCTATTCACCCCCCACACTTAAGTTAAGCATTGTCCTCAATGTGATAAACGACAAAGAATGAAATAGGGAAATAAGAGAATAAACCGTATTTTCTTCTCAAGAGGAGTCTTGATCCTAGCGTCCAAGCTTCGAAATCATTATCTGCAGTAATCTAAAAACACACATACGAAATATTTCTTCGCTTTATTCAAAAGGCAGTGATACACCCCCACACTTAAGTTCAACTAAGCAATTTAGAAAAAACTTTGGGGTTTAATCACTAGAAAATAAAAATGAAAAATAAACATAGCAAACACACGGGTTGCCTCCCGAGAAGCGCTTGTTTTATTAACGAGTCATCAGCCGGACTCGAACTTCTCTTTCTTCATGTTGGTGCTGACTTCTTCTTTGGAAATTTTGGAACGTACAGCACATTTCCAATCACTATTCCTTCCCCAGTTTCATCTATGTATTCCAACTTAACTTTCTCCCACGGTCTTGGTAGAACATCATAGATATAACCAGAATCTTCGGCCCATGGAGTGTTTTTCTTGAAATCGGCCGGAAAGGGTGACATAAAGGTTATAGCTTCATATTCTGATTCAGGAGGAATCTCTTGAATAGAAACTTCATTCATTTGCTCCTTGTCATAGTATAACTTAATTCGGTGCCCATTAACAATGAAACTTCCACCATGTTTGTCATGCAATTCAACATATCCAGATGGAAATCCATGTTTCACTGTATACGGTCCGAACCATTTCGGTTTCAGCTTGGGAGCTTTGAACTTATACTTCATGTTAAAAAGCAGAACTTTGTCTCCAGCCTTGAATTCTTTTCTGATTCTTAGCTTTCTGTCATGATAAGCTTTTGTTCTTGCTTTGTAAAGTTTGGAGTTCTCATAAGCTTGTAGTCTAAGCTCATCGAGTTCATGCAATTGCAAAAATCTCTTTTCTCCAGCTATTTTGAGGTCTGGGTTACAGTTTTTCAATGCCCAGTAAGCGCGATGTTCGATTTGGAACGGTAAATGACAAGTTTTTCCATACAGCAATCTGTATGGTGTTGTACCAATTGGTGTTTTGTAAGCCGTGCGAAATGCCCACAGAGCATCATCTAGTTTTCTCGACCAAACGGCGGGATTGTCTTTAACCGTTTTTTCGAGTATCCTTTTTAAGGCTCTGTTGGTATTTTCGACTTGACCACTGGTCTGTGGGTGATAAGCAGTAGCGAAACGATGATGAACTCCATATCGCTTCATAATTTTCTCCATTTGTTTGTTACAGAAATGGGTTCCACGATCACTTATCAAAGCTTTAGGAATTCCATAACGAGCGAAAAGCTTTTTGAGAAAATTAACAACTACTCGTGCATCATTTGTGGGTAGAGCTTCTGCTTCAGCCCATTTGGAAACGTAATCAATAGCAACGAGAATGTATTCATATTTGTGTGATTTAGGAAATGGTCCCATGAAATCAATTCCCCAAATATCGAATAATTCACAGACTTGAATGCTCTTCTGAGGCATTTCATCTATTCGAGAAAGACTACCGGATTTTTGGCAAGCATCACAATTCTTAACAAGAGTATGAGCTTCTTTAAAAATAGTCGGCCAATAGAATCCAGCATCAAAGACTTTTTTAGCGGTGGTGGAAGGACCATAATGTCCCCCAGTTGGGCCATGATGACATTCATCGAGAATTCTTCTTGTTTCAGAACCGTAAACACATCTTCTAATCATCCCATCGGGACACATTTTGAAAAGATAAGGTTCTTCCCAATAATAATGTTTAAGATCCGAAAAGAATTTACTTCGTTGGGCATGAGTTAATCCTTTCTTTAGAATTCCTCCAACGAGATAATTTGCATAATTGGCAAACCATGGAATTTCGTTCTCATCATCTGTATCAACCGTCATGAGTGTTTCATCCGGAAAATAATCGTTAATCTCATCTTCTTTTAACTCCTCCAGATTTGGATTTTCTAAACGAGATAGATGATCAGCGGCTAGATTTTCTGCTCCTTTCTTATCTTTGATTTCGATATCGAATTCTTGGAGTAGTAAAATCCATCGGATGAGACGCGGTTTAGCATCTTGCTTTTTAAACAGATATTTTAACGCTGAATGATCGGTGAACACGATTGTTTTCGAAAGTACAAGGTATGATCTGAATTTATCAAAAGCGAAAACAACGGCTAACAATTCTTTCTCTGTAACTGTGTAATTCTGCTGAGCATTGTTGAGTGTTTTGCTGGCAAAATATATAGGACGAAAATATTTCTCTTCTCGCTGTCCTAATACAGCTCCAACAGCAAAATCGCTTGCATCGCACATAAGCTCGAATGGTAGTGACCAATCAGGTGAAACCATAATGGGTGCACTAGTCAGTTGTGTTTTCAATGCTTCGAATGCTTTCATACAATCTGCATTAAAATCGAAAACAACATCTTTTTCAAGAAGTTTCGTCATTGGACGAGATGTTTTGGAAAAATCCTTAATGAAACGACGGTAAAATCCTGCATGTCCTAGGAAACTTCTAACGGCTTTGACGTTAGTTAGGGGTGGTAATTTGGTAATGACATCGATCTTTGCTTTGTCAACCTCCATTCTTGCGCTAGAAATTTTGTGTCCTAACACAATTCCTTCAGTTACCATGAAATGACACTTCTCCCAATTGAGAACAAGATGTGCAGCTTTACATCTTTCAAGCATTTTATCGAGGTTAGAAAGGCAAGCTTCGAATGAGCTTCCGAAAACTGAAAAGTCATCCATGAAAACTTCCATAGACGTTTCAAGCATATCTTGGAATATGGCAATCATACATCTTTGAAAAGTCGCGGGGGCATTACATAATCCAAAAGGCATACGCCGATAAGCGTAAGTTCCAAAGGGACATGTGAATGTGGTCTTTTCTTGATCAGCTGGATCAATAGGAATTTGAAAATATCCTGAAAAACCATCAAGAAAACAAAAGTATTTGTTTCCTGCTAATCTCTCAAGCATTTGATCCATGAAAGGCAAAGGAAAATGATCTTTTCTGGTGGCTTTATTTAATTTTCTGTAATCAATACATACTCGCCATCCGGTGACAGTTCTAGTAGGAACTAGTTCATTCCGTTCGTTGGTCACAACAGTCATTCCTCCTTTTTTCGGAACACAGTGAACAGGACTCACCCAAGGACTATCCTCGATGGGGTAAATGATACCTGCATCAAGAAGTTTGATGATTTCTTTTTTAACAACTTCTTTCATGTTGGGGTTGAGTCGACGTTGTCTTTCTACAACTGGTTTTGTATCTTCTTCGAAATTGATTTTGTGTTTGCAAAAATCAGGACTGATTCCTGGGATGTCAGAAGTTTTCCACGCAAAAGCTTCTTTATGCTTCTTAAGAACTGAAATCAGACATTCTTTCTCAAAATCATTGAGCAACGAAGATATGACTACTGGAAGTAGCGAATTGTCTTCCAAGTAAGCATACTCAAGATTTTCTGGCAGTGGTTTCAACTCAAGATCAGTCGGTGGTTCTTGAACTGATGTTTTGATCCTCATTTGATCATTAAAACTGATTTCCTCAAAATCTTCTTCTATTATCTCTCCTTCTTCTTCTTCTTCTTCTTCTTCTTCTTCAATCTTAACTTCCATAAAATCAGCGAATTCTTTATCAAAAGTTGTTTCACTAATCTTCTCTGAAATAGTCATGAATGGATCAGAATCTTCAAGTAATGCATCCAATTCTTCCTCAGTGACTTCATCGATTAAATCAATGTTAAAGCAAGTGTCATCACTGGAATGTGGATATTTCATTGCTTTATCGATTAAAAAAGTGATTCTATCCTCTCCAACTCCAAGGTTGAGTTCTCTTCCTTTTACTTTGATGATCGCATCAGCGGTGTTTAGAAAAGGTCTTCCTAAAATAAGTGGTACTCTACTATCTTCCTCCATTTCTAAAATTACAAAATCCACGGGAAAAATGAATTTACCTACTTGGACAAGCATATTCTCAGCAATACCAACAGGATATTGGTAAGTATGATTAGCTAATCGGATACTCATCCTTGTGGGTTTCAAAGTATTGATTGAAAGTTTCGTATACAGCGAATAAGGCATCAAATTGATACTCGCACCTAAGTCGGCTAAAGCATCGCATGTGATGTTGTTTCCTAATATGCATGGAATCAGAAAACTTCTGGGATCTCCGAGTTTTTGTGGAATTTTGTTTTGAACAATAGCTGAACATTCTTCATTGAGAAAGGTAGCGGATATTTGCTCCAACTTGTTTTTGTTGTTAAGAAGTTCTTTCAAAAATTTCCCGTAATTGGGCATTCCAGCTAAAACATCAATGAGAGGTACATTGAGTCTAACTTCTTTGATTATTTCAACAAACTTCTTATAACGCTCCTCCATTCTTTCTTTCTTAAGGCTCTGTGGATATGGAATTTTTGGAGTGTAAGCCTTAACTGGTGGTTTGGGTTTGGGTTTGGGTGGTGTTTTTGGTGTATTTTCCTTCTTGGATTCTTCATCTTCATCCTCACTATCGAAATCGATAGTTGTGGTGTTGTTTGGGTTGGGTGGTGGATCATAAGACAGGCCACTTCTTGTGAATACAGCATTGATATGCTCATTTCTGGTTTGTGGTGGACGATAAGTCTTATCATTCGATGATGATGATGGTTTTGGGTTGGTTTGGGTGTTACTAGGCAACGAACCTGATGGTCGTGAAGAAATTTGATCAGAGAGTCTCCCAAATTTGTTTTCAAGATCTTGGATAGATGCTTGATGATTTTTCTGACCTTGCTCAACTTTGGTCTTGAGATTGAAAAATTGATTCTTGACGAACTCGTTGGTTGATTTTTGGGCAGTGACAAATTCTCTCATTATTTTTTCAAAATCTGTTTCTTCAGGTTTCTTGTCGGAATTTTGTGAGGTTTGGTTCTCTACTTTTGGTTGGGACTCATGGTTGTTATCCCTTTGTCGGCGATCTTGCCAACTAGCAGAGTTTCGTCCGTAATAATTTCCTCGATATCCTCCTCCTCGGTATCCTCCTTGGATATAATTAGCTTCTCCTTCTTTTGGTTGATCCATAGGTTGATCATCACATTCTGATGATGGGTGGTTACCTCCACAGTTGTTACAACCATCTCGCATTTCTTTCATCTCTCCTCTAAGATCTTTGTATTGCGAATCGATTTTGGAAACCAAGGTTTCCATTTTCTCCATGAGTTTAGATGAATCAGAACTTTCGGCAAAAGCAACGGTTTTTCTTAAGGGTTTTGTCTTGGCATCTTTTGACCAGTCGAGTTTGAGAAGAACTCGGTCTTCAAGCAATTGATATGCCTGGTTAGGAGTCTTATAAAGAAAAATTCCTCCAGCATCAAGAATTCCTTGAGATGTTTCATCAAGTCCATGGTAAAAGATTTGGATAATGGTTCCTCGTCCTAAACTATGTCCATGACAACTTCGAAGTAAATCCTTCATACGAAGCCAGGCTTCGACGAGTGATTCGTTAGGATTTTGTGTGAAAGCACGAATTTCTCCCATGAGTCGATCAAACATTGCAGGTGGAAAGAATCGGCTCACAAAAGCTTGCCTCATCTCCTCCCAAGTAGTGATGATTCCTGGTGTTAATTCGTTATACCACACTTTTGCATCTCCAGCAAGTGATGACGGAAAAAGTTTGAGTTTAATGGCATCTACATTTGTATCACCATATCGGAACATGCCACAAATTTCAATGAATTCGGCAACGTGTTTGTGAGGATCGGCCCTCGAACGGCCATCGAATTGACGGTCTTTGATCATAGAAAGATGGTGACCTTTCACGGTGAAATTGTCACCTAAGTTGACAGCAACAATAGCAGCTCCAGGAGTTGGTGCTACGGCTCGGTTTGCTTCCCACATGGGTCTATCGTCAGCCATGGGAAAAGGTTGGTCAGTGAATGGGTTATAAACGACTTTGGCTTCAAAAAGGTTATCAAAAGTTGGGTTTGGTACTCTTGGTACACGATTGGCTAGTGGAACAAAGGGTGTTCTTCTTCTTCTTTGTCTTCGGACTAAACGTTCGGGATCTGAAAATGGTGGAATTGGTTCTACTCCAGTTGATCGAGTGTTCATACAATTCCCCAACGAATCGAGGCAATGTCTAAACAAACGAGCAAAGAATGAAAACAATTTGAAAAGATCAGAATCGTCTAACCGATCGGATAGAACAGTCTACCGATCGGATAGATCTCTCGGTAAATTTGATTTGAAGGAACCGATCGGATGGTTCTCTCGGTAAATGAAAATTTTGGAAAACCGATCGGATGGATGAATAACCGATCGGATGGGCAGCTCGGTAAAACTTTTTTTTTTTTTTTTTTTTTTTTTTTTTTTTTTTTTTTTTTTTTACGAAAACTAACTATATGAGAATTGGACTAAAACTTACAGAAACACGATCAAAATCCCCGGCAGCGGCGCCAAAAACTTGATGTGCCCGGTTCGGTGCAAGTTTTAAATTTATAAGGGGGTGAATTACCGAATCTAATAACAACACATACGAGCAAGTATACTCGTCCGTTGTAGCAAGATTTTGATGGTAAGTCGGGATCGTTCGCAGGGATTTGTGTAGTGAATCGAATTGTAAGTTAAAAGCAACTATCTCAAATAAGTAGTAATGATATAATGAAAATTCAAATGATTAAAAACTACACTTGCTTAGACTAGTGTACTACAATTGACTAATATGATTGTGATAACTTTTAGAAAACATGTTGGTTGTGATAATTAGTTTTGACACTAATCTATTGTTTCTACAAATTAAACCTTCGTCAAGATTTTGGTTTATAAAAACAAGCATTACGTTTAACCAATCAATTCAAGATCAATTCAAGGTTCATGAGTTGGTGTTCCTCAAACACAAAAACAATCTTTTGTCTAATCAAACAAGCTTAGGAAATGGTCAATACAAAAGGTAACCAATTATAGACAAAAGGTCACAATTGAAAGCAAACTATTAATCTCTCGACCTTTAAAGTGGTTTACAATCAATCCGTTTTGATAGACAAAAGCTTTTTCATTACAATCACAATTAAGTTCCTTTGGTTAATCAAGAATAGTGGAAAACAACAATCATTCATAGACAAATGATTATAACTAGTGGAATAACAATAGTTCTTTCAACCCTCAAGATTACTAGCACTAGTTAAACTTAATTACCCAAATGTCACTATGAAACTTTATCACAATTGGTTCTTAGAATTGACTTGAAATTGAATTAAAACATGTTATCACAATCATATGCAAATCAATGAATAATACACATCATCTAAGCAAGTGCACAAAGGCACTAGCCACTCATAGCACACATAAATGTAAACTCCATAATTTGAACATTAGAAACCATGATTGAAAGTCTTACAATGATTTGGAAATAAGATTACAAGTGAAAGACAATGATTCCACAAGCAATGAAAATGGTATATTCGAATTTCTCCCTTCTCCTGGACTTATGGACGAATTTCTGAGTATATTTCTGTGAATGGATCTCTTCTAGCACTTGTGTATCTCCCCTCTTCTCTCTAGATTGATTGGTATATAAATACTCAACAAAATGGTTCCATAAGTTGCTCTCACCAAGGGTCTAAGTGCATAAATGCTTCTCTTGCTCTCCAAGTAGTATTGAATGGTTAGAATAATGACAAGAAGGACCTAGAACCGGAGTTATAAAGTCACAATCCTTAATAAAGAAGTCTTGGGTCAAACAGCGACTTCCAACCGATCGGATGGAATGGTCTACCGATCGGTTGGTCTTCTCGGTAAATACACATTCACTCCATCCGAATCGGTTGCGGGAGGCGACCGATCGGATGGCGATGGCTGCTGAACCTTTTTCTTGGGCTTTTGCGTATGACTTGTTTCTCGGTCGTAGTTCTTGATTCTTTGATCTTTCTCTTTATCCTAAAGCTTATGAACTTGACTACTTGAACTTTAACTCATTGAAGTACCTTACGGAGCGGAACTTGACACAAGATTCACATGAAATCTCAAATATTTCCTTTTTCCTCATTTTTGTATCTTTTCCATCCATTTTCCTGTCTTTGGCTACAAATGCTTTGCAAACACACTTTGATACGATTTAGTAACAAAAGCATATAAATATAACCACAAAACATATATAAAACTACCAATAACGCTATCAAAAACATGTTAGATTTAGGCGTTATCAAATCCCTTGTCCCCCAGGTTTAGATCTTGCAGAATCAGGTTTACATGAATTCACCAATAAACCACTAGAAAATGAGAAACCTGTAGAGAAAAGTGAACCTTTTGAGAATGCTAGTGTTGCTTCACTCTCCAACAAAAAGGTGCTCACTGATAAGAGCTCAGATGCTCCTATTATTGAAGATTGGACATCTGATGATGAGGAAAAAGAGATTGTTTCAAACAAAGGAAACAAAGTAGAACCACCCAGTCCTAAAAGTGTAGAGATTAAGACAAAGGCTAAAACTATTCTAAAAACAGTTGAATGTTGTGCTAAGTGTAATAGCAAACCTAGAGGTAGCTAGAGAAATTGGAACAATATTAAGTCACACCAACTTGGTGATGATTTTGTTATGTACAATAAGGCCTGCTATTACTGTGGTAGTTTTAATCATACTCATGCTTATTGTAACAACTGGGTTTCTGGGAGTACATCAAGGTCTAAAAAAAATGGAACAAACCCCAGAAAAAGTTTTGTGAAGTCTAACACACCAAAAGTTAATCATAATGTTAGACCAAATAAGCCTGTTAACTCAAAACCAACTACTAAGGGTGCAAGAAATACTTTCAAACATGCACCAAGAGTTGTGAAAAGTCCCAATGAAAAGAAATCTGTGGTCACAACACAAGATTGGAGACCAAAACCAAAAGGTCCTGTTAGACCAATTGGTACTGCCAAAATTAGTACTGTCAGACCAAGGACCACAAAATGGGATAAAAGGGAAAATGCTGTTAAGTCCTCAGCATGTTGGATATGGAGACATCTCCAATCAAAAGTTGCATCAACAGTCCTAAAGAGGTTTGATTACATTGATGCAAGAGGCAAACCCAAGTCAGTTATGGATTGGGTACCCCAAGGAAACTAATATGTTTATATATGTGCAGGAACATTCAAATGATATTGCAGATCAAGGATATGTAGATAGTGGATGTTCAAGGCACATGACAGGCAACATGTCTTACCTCACAGACTTCAAATCATTTGATGGAGGATATGTTACCTTTGGGGGAGGAATCAAAGGAAAGATTACTGGTAAAGGTACAATCAAAACCAGTAAATTAGATTTTGAAAATGTGTACTTTGTGAAAGAGCTTCAGTTTAATCTCCTCAGTGTCTCACAAATGTGTGACAAAAAGAACAATGTTCTCTTTACTGACAATGAATGTATGGTTCTTTCTTCTGATTTTAAAATTCCTGATGAAAGTCAGATTCTTCTTAAAATCCCAAAAAGGAACAATATGTACAGTGTTGATTTAAAGAACATTGATCCTAAGGAGAGTTTAACTTGTCTAGTAGCAAAAGCCTCATTGGATGAATCTATGCTTTGGCATAGAAGGCTTGGTCATATAAACTTTAAAACAATCAATACAATTGCAAAATATGATTTGGTTAGAGGTTTACCCAAAAAGATTTTTCAAAATGACCAAACCTGTGTTGATTGTCTTAAAGGAAAACAACATAGAACTTCTTGTAAGCCCAAGTCCCATAACTCAATTTCTCAAGCTTTATACATGCTTCATATAGATCTTTTTGGTCCTACTAATGTGAGTAGCTTGAATGGTAAAAAATACTGTCTTGTAGTTACTGATGATTACAGCAGATTTTCTTGGGTTTTCTTTTTAAGATCTAAGCATGAAACTAGTGAGATCCTTAAGTCTTAGATAACTGAGGTAGAAAACCAAGCTGATAAGAAAGTGAATGTAATCAGATGTGACAATGGGACAAAATTTAAGAATAGGGTTATGGATGAATTTTGCAAAGAAAAAGGAATAAAAAGAGAATTTAGTGTAGCTAGAACCCCACAGCAAAATGGAGTAGCAGAAAGGAAAAATAGAACATTAATAGAGGCTGCTAGAACAGTGTTAGTAGACTCTAAGTTGCCTATTTCATTTTGGGCTGAAGCTGTAGGTACTGCTTGTTATGTGCAGAACAGGGTTCTTGTGATTAAACCTCATAAAAAGACTCCTTATGAACTTTTCTTTGGTAGAACACCATCTTTAAGTTTTATGAGACCTTTTGGATGTCATGTCACTATTCTCAATACCAAAGATCATGTAACACCCCAACCCGGCAAGGGTAGAAGTGTCACGTAAATGGTGACATATCAATGGCAAGCATAACATACGACTTACATAATACAAATGGTTTACAATGCTACAAAGGAAAATATACCAAATCTACGTAGTCATACATAAATGAATACTAAAACTAATGTATCGTCTTCATAAGCTAATCTCTCATCCCAAAACAAACCCAAGCTCCTGGCTTCCTACTAAAACCTGCCGCAGGAAAAGAAATGCGGCTGAGCTTAAAAGCCCAGTGAACAGATATATAATAAACGGAAACAAAATCAAATGGAAATGAACAGACATATCATAATGAATGAGATATAGGAAAAGGAAATAAAGAGTAAGGTTTAGGACAGTCATCCACCACGAGCCCATATCAAAACATATCATATCATAGCATATCATAATCATATAGAGGGGATACCTCTCAAATAAGCCGATAATATGAGGGGTGTCCTCATGTACCAGTTGGAGTGATCAGCTCCCAGGGGTGTGAAAGGAGTGGATTGCACCCAGCCCCAGTCACCATATCATATCATATCAAAGCATATCATATCAGAACATATCTAGGATGCATCCATTCGCCCCCCAAACAAATCATATTGGCCATATCAAATCATATCATAGTGAGCTCATATCATATCATAATGGGGACGGTGTAACCAAATCACTAGGGCTACACACTAGTCATGCCATTGGTGCATCAATGACACGGCCATGTTACCTTCATGGCTAGGGAACATATTTTGGCTCGTAGTATCAAACTGGGGTCAAAGGTCCAAGGTTCATATCAAAGCAAAGTTTCATATGGTCAAAGCATAGTCCAAATCTCAAGGTTCATATCAATGGTTCATATCAAAGGTTCACAAATCGAAAGGATCACATCAAGTGTAGGGAACATAGCAATGGCTTAGGAAACCCTAATACGAATCAGAATAGAGACCGAAGGCTCCTTATCAAAAGAGCAGAATATCTGTACCTTATTCCAAATGCAAATACGAACCAAAGATGAATAAGACAGAATAGATCAGGTCCTCTCCTTCTTCACACCTAGAGGGGTAGAAGAGAATTACAAATGGTTCTAAATTCATATTTAGCTTGCCTTTCCAATTATAGTAACTTTTTATTTTTAGCAGGTTTCCATATTTAGTAAGTTTCCATTTTTAGAAAGTTTTCTTATTTAGAAAGTTTCCGTAATTAGTAAGATTTCAATATCCTCATTTAGGTTAAGTCATTATTTAATCATATTATGGCATTAGGGTATATTTTAGCAAGTCACAAAAGCTTAGGGTTAAATATGACAAGTTTTCATATTCTAGGGTTTTAAATGTAAATATACCAAAGATAAGGGTTTAAATGGAAAATATCACAATTTACTCATTCTAACTCTTAAGTTAACCAGAATTACACATTTAGTCCCTTAGAATTCATAAATTACATTTTATACCCTTGTAATTACATAAGTTACATTTTAAACCTTATGGCATTCATAATTACACATTAAACCCTTAATTTCCCAATTTTACACAATATACACTTATTTTAATATGTTGTACGAATACACCCTCAAATATTTATAATTTACACATCAAGTCCCTCAAGTTATCTAAGTTACATATTAAGTCCTTTAATTTACAATTTCAACCTTTAATTATTAATAATTACATATTAAGCCATTAAATTACCAAAATTACACATAACCCCCTGAATATATTTTATTACTCAAATCAACCTTAAGTTTCCAGAAATTACATTTTTAGTCCCTCTCTTTCATTTAATTATAAATCGAATTAATATTTATTTAATTAATCAAAATAAACCTTTTAAATGCAAAATTTACACATGACACCCTCAACTTATATTTTTAACACTTTAGTACCAATCTAAATAATGTTCTAAAAATACCCCACAAGTTTCATAATTTACAAAACACCCCCTTAACTATTAAAACCACAATTCGTATAACATTTTATTTATTCAAAACAAACCCTAAATGTCACCATCATTACACAATCATTACAAAACCTTAAAAATGCATTAATGATCAGATCTACACCAAAGAAAACCCTAACCCTAATTTCTACCCTTTTTAATTTATTTCTTTTCTTATTAATTTATAAATCCGATTCTAAATTAAATTAGCCACGACTCATATAGGCTCCCATAATTCGAATTAGCATTTTTCCCAGATCATATGTATTATATAGAGTCCAAATAAAATAATTATCATGCCATGAAAATTCGTATATAATTATTTAAGGTTTTAATTCATTTTTAAGGGTTAAATCACAAATTAATTATATATTATGCATGATTCGAATCTAATATTTTTCATGAAGCTTATATGATGTAAGAATCAAGGGAAAAATACCAAACCAATTTTTTTGGACGTGTGGAATGAGCAGATCGAATAATTTCCCACAATAAGCAATCGACACAAATAAATTCCTCCAAGAGCAAACGAATGATCCCAAGACCTTGTAATCATTTTTCACAGAGTATATACATTATAAGGAGTATGAGAAAAATGATGAACGAATTTTATAGAGCTCGAATGATTTATTTGAAAATATACCTCACGAATTGACAATAATATCACCACGCTCGAATCAAGCAAGGCACGGCCCCAAATCTATTTTTCGCAGATCATATATGATGTGAGGGACATGGGAAAAATAACAAAAGAATTTCATAAGGGTCGAATGATACATAACGAATTATACCTCAATATGGTACTCGACAAAGGAAAAATTCCACAAAAATCGAACCAGGCCAAGAGAAACTCCAAACCTATTTTTCTAGGCTTCTAATGATGACAAAGAACACAGGAAAATTGATCTTGAAGCTCCAAAAATTTGGATGAAGGCGCAATGATTTTTGTGTGTGTGTTTTGTTCTTATCGGTTTGGTTATTTTAGGTTTAATGTGATTTGTTAGATAATAATGGGTGATTGCCGAGTTAGGGGGGGGGGGAAATGGGCTGGAATTTCGTGGAAAATCAAGGACCAAATCACCATAATTAGTTTCCTTAATTATTTTGTCATTTAAATGCATTTTGAATTAGTTATAAGTTAAATAATATTTATAATAATACACATTATGGATTTTCGGCATACATATTGTGTATAATTAATTTTTTTACTTCCCAAATGTCAATTGTGGTAGAGGAAAAATAATTTTACTTCATATCTTGATCATCTCTCAAAGTTTGGAATTTATTTGGTATTTTATAAGCTCATAAATCAAAGTTTTAGATCGTAGGGGCATTTTGGTCTTTTCACATGTTTTCAGATTTTTGGGTTTTATAGATCATCTAGGAAAGTTTGAAGGAAAAGCTGATGAAGGCTACATGATAGGGTATTCTTTGCAAAGTAAGGCCTATAGGGTGTATAATAGTTGCACTAGGCTAGTGGAAGAAAATCTGCACATAGAGTTTCAAGAGAAACTACCAAATGTTAAAGGCATTGGGCCAGATTGGATGTTTGACATTGATAGGCTTTCAGAATCTATGAATTATGTGCCTGTTACAGGTACAAATACTAATGATAATGCAGGTTTTGAAGACAATGTTGAAACACCTGAAGATCAAGATTACATCTGGATGCCAATTTGGAAAGGATTGGATTTATCTTCAAGTCATGAAGAACCTTCAAATACAACAAATGAAGGTGTTGAAGATGATCATGGAACTCAGGGTCAAGAGAATCAAGAAAGTAGTGCAAATGAAAATGGTACTGCCAGTTCACCAGATGGTACTGCCAGTTCACAAGTTGGTACTGCTGAACCATTAAATGTTCAATCAGATTATTCTTTACCAGAAGATGTAGGGATTGGCAATCTTCCACTTACCTATGAAGTTCCTACAACACACAACACAAGAATTCTCAAAGATCACTCCATTGATAATGTGATTGGTAGCATTGATTCTGGTGTTAGAACAAGAACTCAAGTCTTATCTTCAGACCAAGAAGGGTTTATCTCATCTGTCTATGAAGAAAAGAACCATGATGTTGCCAACATATGCCTGTTCTCATGTTTTCTCTCTCAGGCTGAACCTAAAAACATTAAAAAAGTCTTAGATGATCCAAGTTGGGTTGAAGCAATGCAAGAAGAGCTTCTTCAATTCAAGCTTCAGAAGGTTTGGAAACTGGTTGATTTGCCCAAAGGTCACTAGGCAATTGGAACCAAATGGGTGTTCAGAAATAAGAAAGATGAAAGGGGGATTGTGATCAGAAACAAAGCAAGATTGGTGGCCCAAGGGTATACTCAAGAAGAAGGGGTGGATTATGAAGAGGTTTTTGCTCCAGTTGCAAGACTTGAAGCAATTAGGCTATTCTTGGCCTATGCTTCTTTCATAGGCTTCAATGTTTACCAAATGGATGTCAAGAGTGCCTTCTTATATGGTACTATTGGAGAAGAAGTGTATGTTTCTCAACCTCCAGGATTCATTGATGCAGAATATCCAGACAAGGTGTATAGGGTTACCAAAGATCTTTATGGTCTACACCAAGCTCCTAGGGCATGGTATGAAACATTGGCTTTCTATTTATTGGAAAATGGATTTCAAAGAGGCAAGATTGATCCAACTTTGCTCATCAAAAGAACCAAGAAAGACATCTTGCTTGTGCAAATTTATGTTGATGGCATTATCTTTGGATCCACAAACCAAGAGTTGTGTGTAGAGTTTGAAAAACTTATGCATAGTAAGTTTGAAATGAGTTCCATGGGGGAACTTACTTTCTTTCTGGGTCTCCAAGTGAAACAATCAGATGAAGGCATATTTATCAGCCAAGATAAGTATGTAGCAGAGATCCTGAGGAAGTTTCAGTTTGCAGATTCTAAGGTTGCAAGTACACCAATGGATTCAGAAAAGGGGTTACTCAAGGATGCTGAGGGTGAAGATGTGGATTTGCACAATTATAGATCAATGATTGGGTCCTTGATGTACCTTACATCATCAAGACCAGATATCATGTTCTCAGTATGTGTATGTGCAAGGTTTCAAGTACATCCCAAAGTTTCTCATCTCACAGCAGTCAAAAGGATCTTTAGATATCTCAAGGGTCAACCTAGGTTGGGTCTATGGTATCCAAGGGAATCATCTTTTGACTTGGTGGCTTATTCTGATAGTGACTATGCTGGTGCAACCCTAGACAGAAAATCCACAACTGGTGGATGTCAATTTCTTGGCTGCAGACTCATATCATGGCAATGCAAGAAGCAAACAATGGTGGCCAACTCTACAACTGAAGCAGAATATGTTGCTGGTGCAAGTTGTTGTGGGCAAGTCCTTTGGATCCAAAATCAAATGCTTGACTATGGGTACAATTTTCTTAACACCATTATTTACATTGACAATAGCAGTACTATTTGTATCATTAAAAATCCAGTTCAACATTCAAAAACAAAACACATTGAAATCAGACACCATTTCATAAGAGATTGCAATGAGAAAAGGTTAATACAAGTTGTCAAAATTGATTCTGAAAAGAATTTTGCAGACCTTCTCACCAAAGCTTTTGATTTAGGTAGATTCAAATACCTAGTAGGAGGTATTGGAATGATTAATCTTTGAAAAACATGTGTTTTTGTACATAAAATAACTGGTACTGGCTCTTAAACATGGTACTGTCAGTTCAAAATTGGTCCTGCTACTATAAAGTTTGCTCTGTTTTGGTTCATCTTGATGCTTAAATGTTTACAATGCTATAAAACAAGTGCTTTGCACTCTGTTCTTTTGGTTTGCAACTAACAAATTTCAGGTTACTCAAGTTGAGATCTTCCAAACAAAGGGAGAAATAAAAGTTATTTATATCTCAGGGGAGGTAACAATCTCAGGGGAGGAAATAATAACCCAGAAAAAGGAAGAAAAACTCAATGTTATGGAAGGAGAAGACAAGAGCATACAAGATGATGACATAGAGGTTGAAAATGATAAGAATAGATCATATATTCAGAAGGGATGAAGCATTCCTAAAGGAGAAAGTTCTATCTATATCAAACGAAGGAAAGCTTCCATTTCAGTTCATTATGTTTGTTCATCACTTGCAAAGGCATGCTGATAGATGATTTCACTTATTGAACCAAGCATCCAAGATACACAGCATCATTGCCTCTTATAATTCCTCCATCCAAGGAAATTGCACCATCTTTAAGATCAATGTGGAAATGGTATTCAGTTCACCAAGTTTTACAAACTTAAGAGCTGGCTAGTCCATAAGAAAACGGCTTTTGGTAAAGACAAATCAAATCCGTTGATGGTTGATAGTTTACCAAAAACTATATGGTATTTAACTAACCATACTTTATAGTAAATAGTTGACTAGTCCATAAGCAAACGGCTTTTGGTAAAGACAAATCAAATCCGTTGATAGCTGATAGTTTGCTAAAAACTATAAGGGATTTTTGCTAAAATTTCAAAGAGACTGCCAAGTAAAATTTTCTTTCAAAGGTACTGGTAGTTCAAATTTTGGTACTGGTAGAGTAAAATGGTACTGCTAGATAACCGTTGAGTCTGTCAGATAAAATTCTAGCCATTAGGCCTGGTAGTTACAATTAGCCGTTGGGGTAATTCTGTAAATTTCTGATGTTATATTATATTATATTTCACATATAAAAGATCTTTTTAACCGCCTCTTCATTTACTTATTATAAATTTTCTTATTGTCGGTTAAAAGTAAAACTCTCATAATATCTTTCATCAGTCCTTATCACAATTAACACTCACCTTTCATCTTCTACTAGTACCACGATCAAATCCCACCATCCTAATCAAGTTTTTCCTTAACTTTCACCATGGCAAATCTAAATTTTGTTAAACGTCACAACCAGTTAGCATTTTTGGAAAAGTCTAGGGATAATGAATCTTTTCATCAAATAATGGACTTTCTAAATGCTTCTTACATCAGGTTTGCCTTACTTGTAAATCCCACTATTTATGAATCATAAATTTTACAATTTTGGGAAACGGCTAAAGTTAAAACTCTTGAAAATGGGGACCAAAGGATAAAAGCCAAAGTGGATGGCAAAACCTTGACTCTTACTGAGTCATCCATTAGAAGACATCTTCATTTGGATGATTCAGATGGTATTAGTCAATTGCCTGATACTGAAATTTTTGAACATTTGGAAAGAATGGGGTATAATGTTGATTCTACTAAACTCACTTTTCTTAAAAAGCATTTTACCCCACAATGGAGATTTTTGATCCATACAATCCTTCATTGTTTAAGCCAAAAGAAAACCTTGTGGGAGCAGTTTAGTGGTAACATGGCTACAGCTCTCATTTGCTTGGCAACAAACAGAAAATTCAACTTTTCAAAACATATTTTTGAAGGATTGGTTAAAAATGTGGATAGCCAAACAAAGTTTTTGATGTATCCCAGATTTATTCAATGCATCATCACAAAATCAAAACTTTTGTTACTTCCCCCACACTCTCCTTATGAAACACCAAAACTTTCCCACAAGGTGTTCTCAAATATGAAAATTGGTTTTAATGGGGAAGAAATACCACTTTTTGAGGAAATGTTACCACAACATGCTGAAGAACCATCCCCATCATCTGAATCACCATAATCAAGTTCTTCACCTGGTTACATATCACCATCTCATCATCCATCACCAATCCCATCACCAATACCACCTGTAACAACACCATCACCATCATATCATGCATCATCATCCCAATCACCTCAACATCAAAGTCTGGATTCTCATACTTTGAAGGAACTAAAGGAGAAAGTGCAGCTCTTGGAAAATGCTCTTCAAAGTCAAAACACAAAATTTTCTAAGATCAACACCAAGCTAGTTAAGAAGGTTAAGAAATTGGAGAATGAAGTGAAGATGCTGAAGGGTAAAAGATCTTCAAAGTTGGTTTTATCTAGTTCTTCCAGTTCTGATGCAGAAAACATGGGTCTCTCTTCCAAAAAGGGGAGGATGGGTAGTTCTGAAGGTGAAGAGGAGGCTCAATTTCAATTTCATGAAGGAACTCAAGTATATGATGAAGAGCCTGCTGGTGCAGGGCAAGAGCCTGTTAGTGCAAAAGAGCCTGCTGAAGCAGAGCAAGAGCCTGCTAGGATTGAGAGGCTGTTGGCTATGGATTATAGAGGTACTGCTGTGAATTTTTACAAAAGAAAGAGGGAATCACATCCTCAAAGGGGATTGTTTGTTCAAGGAAGGTTATTTGTTGCTGATGAGCAATCTGCTGCTCCAAGTCAAGAACCAACACCAAAAGACAAGGGCAAGAAAATTATGGTTGAAGATGAACCTAAGCCCAAAAGGTTGAAGAAAAGAAAGCAAGTGCAGATGGCTTTAGATGAGGAAGTCTCCAAAAAGCTTCATGAAGAAGAAATGCAAAAAGCTTTAGAAGCTTCAAGACTGCTTGCAGAAATGCAAGAACAAAAGGATGCTGCTCAAACTCTTCTTGACACTCAAGCTGCTCAGGAAACATTTGATGCACAGATGCAATGGATTATTGCCAATGATCCAATTGTGAGAGGTCAAGCTTCCATAATTATGGATGACAAGAATCTTAACACTGAAGAGAAAACAGCAGAGCTTGAAACTTTTATCAACAAAAAATATAGAGAAGCAGCTCTAGATGATATTTTTCAAAAGATTCAAGAAAGTCAGAAAAGAGGTTTTAAGGTGGGCTCATCTGAGAAAGATCAAGTGATTTTCATGAAGAAGTTTTTAAGAAGTCAAGCTAATTGGACTGAATATCAACTGAAGAAGAAAACTCCTGAAGAAATTCATTTCCTTTATCTTAATGCCTACAAGACTCTTTACTTCAAAATCCCATCTGATGCTAAACCTTCAAAGAAAAAGAATGGTGATCAAAAGAAACAAGAAGCAGAATTGGATCCAGAACAAGTAAGTAAAATGATAATTGCTTTACCAACAATTATACATGCAGATCCAATTAGGTCTAGACACCCTATTATAGATTGGGAGATTCACCATGATAGATCAGGAAAGGCATGGAAGATAACCAGGGTTGGGAATCAAACTGCCATTTTCAAAAATTTTGAAAATCTGATAAGGGCATGTGATAGAGCTGATTTAGAAGAGTTGTGGAATCTAGTCCAAATCAGGCTAAACACTAAGCATAAGACTGATGTTAAGGAACAAGAACTTTGGGTAGAGTTCAATAGGATGTATGATCCTGATCCACATGATGTTCATTGGAAATTTCTATATCATGATCCTACCACCACATGGGAATTCCTAAGTCTTAGCAGTGTGCATCATCTTTTTACACAAAGTGGGATTGAGCTCTTTATGTTGGCTGAAAAAGAGTATCCTCTAAGCTATGAAGTTCTTACAACCATGATTTCCAAGAGGTTAAGGTGTGATAAAGATGAAGAAAAGTCAGAAGTTGTTCAAAGTTTGTTGATGAACATTTTTGAACAATGTGAAAGAAAAAGGAAGAATAGAGAGTAAAATATTTGGAAGAGTTCCCTCAGATCCTCAAGGTATGGATTTTATTCATAAGAAACTTGTTTATTTTAAAGGGAATAACAAGTTTAGGGGAGGATTGTTGGGAATAAAATACTTATGTCAAAGAGCCTGCCAGATGAAGTATCAAGCCTGCTAGCTCATTTTGAAGAAGTTGAAGATAAACTAACAGTACCTTCTGGGTGAGAAGGTACTGCTAGTTAAAGAAGGTCCTGCCAAGTTGAAGGTCAAGTTGATAGATATTTATTTGTAGATATTTTAGTTGTATTATTAGTCTTTGTACAATGTAACACGTTAAGTATAAGTAGTTCAGTCTTCCATGTTGTGCAGAAGATTATACTGAGTGATTTACATTGAAAGTTGTAATTAGTAGGTTAGAAAAGTCCAAGTATCTTATTATAATGCACAACTTGACAACTTGTAAAAAGGGTTCCTTATCCTATAAAAGGAACCCTTAGTCACCACCTTAGTATGATATCACTTCAACTAATAACTTTGTAACCTCCTGAACCAACACAATCTCTCTAGTAACTTAGTTACAAATTCACAAATCCTTTTCCATATCAAAGATTCAAGGTTACCTTTGTAATCCTGGTGATAGTTTAGATCACCCGTATTATCTCATAAATAATATTGAATCGTTTTGTGTTATTTACGTTGTGTTCATTGTCTTAAATAATTCACATTTGCATATTCATCACCTTTGTTCCTTTAAGTGTGTTATAGTAAATTCCGCGTACTAAAGCACATTCATTCCTAAATATCCCAAACACATTATAAAGATTAACATCCCAAGTGTTTGTATAATCCTTCACAAGTATGGACTGGAAAAGCTCCCAACTTTTCTTACTTAAAGGTCTGGGGTTGTGAGGCGTTTGTTAAACGTGACTCACCTGATAAACTCCAACAAAGATC
The DNA here is from genome assembly GCA_021014915.2 of Artemisia tridentata subsp. tridentata. Classification (NCBI taxonomy): domain Eukaryota; kingdom Viridiplantae; phylum Streptophyta; class Magnoliopsida; order Asterales; family Asteraceae; genus Artemisia; species Artemisia tridentata. The sequence continues at coordinate 11,565,586 of CP139505.1, read as the reverse complement.
TGTTAAGTATATCTTCGTAGGATACCCTAAGGAAACAAAGGGTTACTACTTTTACTTCCCACCTGAAAATAAGGTCATCGTGGCTAGGTATGGTGAATTTCTTGAGGATAATCTAATATCTCAAGAAATCAGTGGGAGAGTATATGATCTTGAAAATGATCATGAAGATACATCACCTTCTGAAGGCACTAACACACTTCTTGTGGAACCTGAAAGTTTAGGTCCTCCACCTGAAGTAGAAGTGGTACCCATCCGTAGATCTTCAAGATCTGCAAAGGCTCCTGACCGTCTATGTTTAAACATAGAGGATGAGGAATCTACACTATTGGATCACATTGATGAGCCAACTAGTTATAAGGCTGCCATTAATAGTCCTGAAAAGGACAAATGGCAAGTAGCCATGGATGGGGAAATGCAATCCATGAAAGACAATAAAGTCTGGATTGAAGTGGACCTTCCACCCAATGCTAAGGTAGTTGGGTGTAAGTGGCTCTTCAAGAAAAAGACTGACATGGATGGCAATGTACACACCTACAAGGCTCGTTTGGTGGCTAAAGGCTTTACCCAAACATACGGTGTTGACTATGAGGAGACCTTTTCTCCTGTGGCCGACATTAGAGCTATTAGGATTCTTATAGCCATAGCTGCCTACTATGACTATGAGATTTGGCAGATGGATGTCAAAACCGCCTTTCTGAATGGTCGCCTAGATGAAGATATCTATATGGCGCAACCTGAGGGGTTTGTGAATCCACAATTTCCTGAGCGTGTATGCAAACTTCAAAGATCCATTTATGGATTGAAGCAAGCATCTAGGCAATGGAATAAGAAATTTGATGAGGAAATCAAGAAGTTTGGATTTACTCAAAATTTCGATGAGCCATGTGTATACCACAAAGTTAGTGGGAGTAACACTACTTTTCTTGTCCTATATGTCGATGACATATTGATCATGGGAAGTCATATACCAAGCCTTAATGAAGTTAAGGATTATCTTGGTAATTGCTTTGCCATGAAGGATTTAGGAGAAGCAGCGTATATCCTTGGAATCAAGATCTATAGAGACAGATCTAAACGGTTAATCGGACTAAGCCAAAGTGCTTACATGGATAAAATATTGAAGAGATTCAATATGCAAAATTCCAAGAAAGGATATTTGCCCATGCAAGTAGAACACGGCTTATGCAGCGAAATGTGTGCTTCTACACCTGAAGAGGTGGCATACATGAAGAAAGTTCCATATGCTTCGGCAGTAGGATCTATCATGTATGCAGTTAGATGTACAAGGCCAGATGTGGCATTCGCTCAAAATTTGACCAGTCGTTATCAGCAGAATCCAGGGAAAGATCACTGGCATGCTGTAAAGAACATTCTTAAGTATTTAAGGAATACTAAAGATATGTTTCTTGTTTTCGGGGGAAATCCAGACGCAGAACTGAATGTTACAGGTTTCTGCGATGCGTCCTTTCAGACTGATAAAGATGATACGAAGTCTCAGACGGGTTACATTTTTGTCATAAATGGAGGAGCTGTGGACTGGAAGAGTAAGAAGCAGAGTACAACTGCCATGTCTGCTACAGAAGCTGAGTACATTGCTGCATTGGAAGCAGCACAAGAAGCTGTTTGGATAAGGAAATTCATTAAGGATCTTGGAGTGATGCCTTCAATAGAATTACCTATAAATGTGTATTGCGACAACTCTGCTGCAATCACATTCGCCAATGAACCTGGAGTTATGAAAGGCGCCAGACACTTTAAAAGAAAGTATCACTATGTTCGAGAACAAGTCGATGATGGTGAAAAAAAAGTACTCAAAGTTCACACAGATGACAATCTGGCTGATCCTTTCACGAAGGCATTACCTAAGGAGACGTTTAATCGTCATGCTCAGGGTATTGGTCTTCGTTTAGCAGATAGTTTCATGTAAATCTGTTGGATTAGTATTTCGATAGGGACATGTAAACAATTATTATTTTAATGAAATAAAGTGCGGATAACGTTTATTATCATTATTAATATTTGTGTCCTATATTTGCATGTTTAAATTCGTGAATAATTTTGTAACACCTCGATCTTCACTTGGAATGAACACCGAGAGCTTCCTCTTTATCACACACAAGCAAAGCTAGATGATGACACTCACAAACACATTAAGAACACAAGAGTAGATGTATGGATCATATGTATAAATTTCAAGTCAAATGATTATATTCAAGAAAGAAAATAATACAAAGACTTGGGTGTTACTCTCTCACACACACACACTCTTTTCTAATGTAAATAATGAGGCACTTTTCTAAATGAGATGTGTGTGTGTGTGTTTATACGAATTACACAGCCAACACATGGATATGTGTGGGCTTTGACTTGGACCATGTAGTGGGCTTGGTATATACATTACACTTAAACAAATGACACCCTAATAGCTCTAATGCTACAAACCCACTTTACTTACAACATATTATACATGATACTTTGTTTCAAGATGTCAAATGACCATCACTTCAAAATAGCATAAAATCAATGCTAACAATCTCCCCCTAAGGGATGGTCATTTCAATAATGCTCCCGTGATTGGTCTTTTGAGATTGACGTCTTGAACTTTTTATCAATGTATAACATTATTCATTCAATGTTCCTTCATGCACTGTGATCTTCAAAGTATCGACTTTCAGTCTGTCTTGCCTTGATCTGCTTCTTCTGTCCAGATGCGTCGTCATAGCAGATGATGATGGTGGATGAACTTTCGTCGGTACCTGCATAAAACAGTTAGCAATAAAACGTCCAGCTGCCATCATGTCGTGAGGCAAGATCCTTAGGTCTCATTAAGACTCATACAACTTGTATCCTTTTGAGTGAACACAAGTGTATTTCATAGGAAGTGTTCCTAAGAGATCTTTTGATGAATCTCATGTCTCTAGACTCAATAATGTGCGTTTTGGTTTTAGTCATCGGAGGCATGGAGCAGAGTGCCACCTTTTCAATATCAACACATCTCGGAGTGAGAGGTCGATAGATTATGTAGTGTTCTATGTGAGAAATGAAACAAATATCTTTTGAGAGATATCTGAGTGGATAGGAGGGGTGGTGCAAATGCGTCACTGGGTCCATGACGTCTTGTCTTCAATACCAGTATCACCTTAGTGAGTACCGATAGCAGATGTATTGACCCGGTTTCTGACTTAAGTTTTCATGGAGGGCTATTTCTTTTCACCCTTACAAAAACTTTTCTTTTTCATTCTTCAACCCCTTCTTTCTCCTTTCTCATTATACTCCTTTTTTCAATCTTTCCTAAGGACTTCTAATGCTAAGTTATTGGGATTGTCCTTGGGTAGATCCCTCTGGTTATGGCGGATCATTGGACATAACCTAAGCATAATCACCTTATTACTCCATGATTATCCTAGATTATTTGTCACATGCCATTAAACCTTGTGAAAATCTCTCAACGTGTTTATGAGAAAACACATTTTGTTAACACATCGAGAGTTTTACATTTTTGAAACACTCCCCCTTCACATGTGCTCATGCATTTTTGAAATAAATTGCACATGTTGGGTAGAGTTCGCACATTTGAAATGATCGATTTTCAATGAACATGACCTTCGCGAGACACGCTTACATCACTAGTTAGACTAGTTTGAAGTTATTACCCGTCCTGGTCATATTCAAAGATCATCTCTCGAATTGGTACATTCTACTCAGACAAGTCCTTTGCGAGACACGCTTGCATCACTGGTAAACCAGCTTGAAATTATTACCCGTCCAGGACATGTCTTTTCGAGAACGGACATTTAGTTTCGTCAATTCGAGGGTTCATGCTGAGTCTTTTTGAAGAACTCGTTTTGAGATTCAAACGACAAAACTTCTTTTAGAACACATTTTAATCACGTCCTCTCCCCCATATTTATAATAAACACCTAATCTCCCCTTCAAAAATAGCATGAAGTGGTATTTTTGGAAACAATTGATTAAAATGAAACTTTTTGTGGAGAGACGGACTGATTTTAGCATGAAAATGAAACATTTTTCTGTTTCTACTCCCCCTTAATTAGAGCAAATGGTTAAACTTTTGAGTTTAAAAACATTTAGAGGTTTTTGAGGGAGTTGTTGTGAGCACAAAATTTATAAAAAGACTTTGAAAAATATTTGGAAACAATTTTGATTAAGTGCTCACGGGTTTTAGCTTTTTGCCATTAACATTGCGAGTCCTGATCGGAAATAATCAGAAGTCATTCAATGTAGCACGGGTTTCGTACTGAAATGCACGAAAGCCGTAATGAAGAAAAATTTGAGAAACGACATGTTTTAGAAAAACATAAAAAAGAACTCTCGCTCAAGCATCTGTAAATACCCGTATCATTGTTGAATGACATTTCTAAGTACGTACAGAATATTGATTAGACGAGAGACATGTCGTGAGAAGAATATTTTTGGTTTTTGAGTTTTATATTTTTTATGCCTTTTTGAATTTTTTCTATATTTACAGTATAGATTTTAACAAGTATATATTTACAAAAATATTTACATGCGAAGCTTTTTGATAAAAATCAAGAAGATTCGAGAAGACGTTCTAACTCTTCGGGAGTTAGGCTTCGCATTCCAATTCGACGAACTAAGTTTTCAAACCGCTCTTTTGGGAGGGCCTTAGTAAATAGATCGGCGAGTTGATATTCTGTCTTCACGAAAAACAATTCAACAGTACCCTCTTCAACGTGCTCTTTTATGAAGTGGTAGCGGACTCTAATATGCTTGGTCTTCGAGTGTTGCACTGGGTTGCACGAGATGGCTATGGCACTTTTTGAATCGCAATACAAAGGAATGCGGTTGAAAGAGAAACCATAATCTGTGAGTTGTGTTCTCATCCAAAGGACTTGAGCACAACACGCAGATAGAGACACATACTCGGCTTCTGCTGTTGATAAAGCAGTGCAGTCTTGTTTCCTTGACGACCAGCCTACTAGCTTTTCTCCCAGAAATTGCGCTCCGCCTGATGTACTTTTCGCTGTAACTTGACAACCGGCATGGTCTGCATCTGAAAATGCTATTAGTGTAAATTCCGAATCATTCGGATACCAAAGTCCCATGTTAATGGTTCTTCGAAGGTATCGAAGATCCGTTTAACCTCTTGGAGGTGAAGTTTGGTAGGCCTTGCCTGAAACCGTGCAAGTAAGCAAACAGCAAAATGAATATCTGGTCGGCTTGCAGTTAGGTACATGAGAGAACCAATCATGCTCTGATATTTCTTCGGATCCATGGGTTTCCCATATAGGTCAGCACCAATTTTTGGTGAAGTGACCATTGGAGTACCAACAGAGTCACAATTGTCCATTCCATGTTTTTTCAAAATCTCAATTGTATATTTAGCCTGATTAAGAAAAATACCACGTGGGGATTGATGAATTTGTAAGCCTAAAAAGAATTTTAATTCACCCATCATGGACATTTCGAATTTGCTTTTCATGAGATTTTCAAAATGTTTTGAATGTGTCGGATTAGTGGACCCAAATATTATGTCGTCCACATAAATCTGAACAATCAAAATATCATTTTTGTATTTTCTTGTAAACAAGGTTGGATCAATTGTTCCTTTGGTGAAATTATTTGACAACAAGAAAGATGATAACTCGTCATACCACGCCCGTGGGGCTTGTTTCAAACCATAGATTGCCTTCTTTAGCCTGTAGACGTATTCCGGATGATCTTTGTCAACGAAACCGTCTGGTTGACTCACATACACTTCTTCTTTCAGAGTTCCATTCAAGAACGCCGTCTTGATGTCCATCTGATAAACCGTGATGTTCTTGTGAGCGGCATAAGCTAAGAAAATCCTGACTGCTTCAAGCCTTGCAACTGGTGCGAATGACTCTTCAAAATCTATCCCTTCTTCTTGTCTGTATCCCTTTGCCACGAGACGAGCTTTGTTGCGAATTACAGTCATTTCTTCATCCTTTTTGTTTTTCCATAACCACTTAAGATCAATGACTAGTTTGTCAATTGGTCTTGGAACTAAATCCCAGGTGTCATGGATTTGAAATTGAAGAAGTTCTTCCTGCATCGCTTCAATCCAGGCATTATCTGCCATTGCTTCCCGAATGTTCTTAGGTTCTATGAGACTGACTGAGCAGACATAGATGCACATGTCGCAATCGGTGTGAAGTTGTTTTCTCGTCTGAATTGGTCTTGAGGGTTCACCAATAACATCTTCAATCGGATGGTCTTTTGTCCACTGTAATGTTGAAGGGTACCTTGGACTGAATGACTGCGTGTTAGACGGTTCATGTAATCTGGTAGATGATTCACCAGATTCCGTTCCAAACGGGTTTTCAAAGACTTCTTCGTCTAACACAGCATTATTTTGTTCTTGCTCATCAATTCTTGGTAGAACAATTTCAATGAATGGAGTTGGTGGAGTAAATTTAGATGATGTTGATGTTGAGGGAGTTGGTGCGCCAGCTTCGAATGTTGTGGATGCATCTGGATGTGGTGGTGATGGTGGTGGTTGTTGATGTTGAGTGGATGCAGCGGAATGTTGGTTAGATGCATTTTTCGAAGCGCCACCATAGTATTCATCGTACATGAACTCAAAGAAATTATCCAGTTCTTGAGTTGTGGGATGTTCATCATGAATTGATTGAGCTCCTTGAGGTGCGAGTCCCGAACTGATATGTCTGGAAGTCATCGGGTTAAGCGCGGGTTCTAGAGCGAGTCTCTCAGAAGCCATTTGTGAAATTTCAACAAACTTCACATTCATCGTCTCCATTATCTTTTTCGTTCTCCTGTTATACACCCTGAATGCCCTCGAGTTTTCAGAATAACCAATGAAAATTCCAATATCACCCTTAGCCTTCAACTTTCCCAGATCTTCCCTGTCATTTGTTGGATAGCATAAAGCGCCAAATACACGAAGATAAGAAATATCCGGTTTTCTGTTGTTGACAAGTTCATATGGGGTTTTATTGAATCTTGGATGGATTAGGGATCGGTTTTGAGTAAAACAAGCAGTAGAAACAGCATCAGCCCATAGGAATAACGGAGCACTGGAATAGATTAGCATAGTGCGAGCAGCTTCTACAAGGGTTCGATTCCTTCTTTCAACTACTCCATTCTGCTGTGGAGTTCTAACAGCGGATGTTTGGTGAGTAATACCAGTTTCTTCAAAGAATGTTCTTAACTCCTGATTGACAAATTCCGTGCCATTATCCGTTTTTACTATCCTAACAGGAGCTTGAAGTAGAACTTGAATCCGCTTCAGGAAGGCGATGATGGTGCTTGGTGCTTCATCTTTTGATCTCAGAAACTTTACCCATGTATATCTTGAATAGTCGTCAACAATTACAAGAATATACTTCTTCCCATTTATGCTTTGAACTCTCATCGGGCCACATAAGTCCATATGCAACAAATGCAACCTATCAACCGAACTAGGTACGGGTTTAGGTTTGAATGTTGCTCTTTTGCTCTTTCCTTGCTCACATGATGGACATAGGTGTTCTTTGGTGTATTTAAATTTAGGAAGACCGGAGACGATGTTGTCTTTGGCAAGCTTGTTGATCGTGTCAAAGTTCAGATGGGACAAACGTCTATGCCATAACCAGGATTTTGTTTCACCTGCCCTGGTCATGAGACAAATAGGAGATGAAGAGGCCATTTAATTTATGTCAATTGCATAAAGATTGGTGCCACGATTCCCAATTAAGAGATCATTCCCCACCAAATTTCTAACAAAGCAAGTGTTTCTCCTAAAAGCAACCTCTAAATCAGCATCACAAAACTGCCCGACTGAGAACAGATTGTGTCCCAACCCTTCGACATAGTAAACCCGAGTGATTAAGTAGTTTCCAAACCGAAGATCTCTATAACCCAGAATAGCTGCAACATGATCATTCCCAAAACGTACAGTCCCCATGAACTGCCACACAAAATTGATCAGCAGCTTCAGATTCCCGGTCATGTGCTTGGAGCAACCCGAGTCGACGATCCAAAGACAAATTTCAATGACCTGCGAAGAATAGATGATTTTGTATATAGAAACCGCTTAACATTTGGTTCCAGTGGGTTAGATGAAACAGGTGAATTATACTTAGAACTGGTTTCCTTAGATGCATTGGGAACTATTTCTAATGTGCCATTCTTAAGTGTAAACATTCTACCCGTTGGTTTCCATGCACAAAACTTAGAGTGATCCTTAGGCAATAGGCTGCTAGTGGTTTTTCTAGCTTTTGCAATAAGTCTTCGAATATATCTAGACTTAGCCTTAGTTACTAAAGGAACCTTTTTCTGTTCAGGCATATCATTCTTTTTCACATCATTAGAAACATTATCATCACAAGCATTTACAGACAAAATTTTCTTTTGCATTAAACAATCAGAATCATTACATGCATTAGAAACAGGAGTCTTATCATTACAACTAGATGATACATGTTTCTTCTTGGAAAGCGGTAAATTCCTAGGGTGTTCTTCTACTTTCTTGCTTGCACTCTCAGAAACAGGCGAGACACTAGGTTTCTTGTTATTACTCCTAGACTGTCTTTTGCTCCTAGAGTTGCTTTCTATTCCTGTAGAAGGTAAGGCACACTCATTAGAATTTTTGTTGTTGTCCTTAGATGTTTTTGTAGCATTCCTAGACTCATTTGGATTATCTTTCTTACTTTTGTCTATCGCCCTATATGTTTTAGATGTAGAGGCAGACGCAGTAGTGGGACTAATCCTATAAAGGCCAGGTGCTATTACATTAGTGTTCTTGACAACTGCTTTCTCTTTTTGTTTCTCACTAGGCAATGGGGTTGATGGTGCAATACCCGTAGTTTCCTCACCCTTTCCTTTTTGACTTTCGAGTTGAGACTTCAAAAGATTGATTTGATCTTGCATATTTTTGTAAGAGCGCTCATACGACAATTTGTCATACTTGCATTCTTCCTTTTTTGTATCAAGTTGTTTAAAATATGTGCAATTTTGTTTTTCAAGTTTCAAAAGCGCCTTTTCATATTTTTCAACAATTTGAGAAGTCTCAGCTCGAAGGGTTTCATCATCCTCAACAGAATATGTTTGGAAAATAATGGACATGATATCAGTCGATAGAGCTTCGAAGGAGAGAGAGTCATTTTGTTTTTCCAAAACTTTTATGTGTTCCAAGTATTCATTAGCTTCCTTCACTAAGGATTTGTGATCCTTAACGAATTCTGCAGACTCTTTTAAAAGATTATTTTCCACATTTTGAACAACCGCATAGATTACAGCAACATGTGGATTAATTTCCTTTTCAAAAATCTTTTTCAGTTCATCCTGAACACCCGGAAACCATTCAAACTTGTTATTGTTAATTTTGGAAGCCACAATACGTTGAAGTTTCTCAATTCTCTGTTTAAGATCTACCAGATATAGTCTAGCTGCACTTGTATCATAAGTGTTTTTAGACGCCATTTGTTCGATGTTAGGCAGATGTTTTGAGACAGCTTTTTGTCTTGTGAAAGCCACTGGTTTTTGAAAAAACAGAGGTGACTCCTTTTAAACAAGATGAACCCCAGCAAGTTTGTTAACTTCATTATAGTTAATGGGTTTTATTTCTCTGTTCAATTGTCGCATTTTCTTTCGACTCTCTTCTGCCAGCTCAATCGTTTCGCTAGAATCATAACCCGAAGGAGGGTCATGGATAGCATTTATTAAATTACCATTAAAAAGCACATTCTGTTCTTTCTAAGCTTTCTTGAGAATATAAGGGTTTTCATAACCAATAGCCACCTTTTTTAATATATGTAAAATTGGGTTTGGATCGTTTATTAACAAGTTAACTGTTTGAGCAGAATGACCCGTTTTTACAAGCAAATCATCCAACTTTGCAATGGTTTCCTTTTTGTCATTGATCTCTTTAAGAAGATCCTTTTCACGTTTTGAAAACCTTTCATTCAACTCCTTCTTTTCTTTTTCAAGATTGGAATAAGTTGATTTTTGTTTTGAAAGCTGGTTGGTTAGTTCAGAAATTTCCTTGTTTAGAGATTTAATTTGGTTATTCAAGTTAACATTTAGAGTGTCAAATTTGATTTGTAAACGTTTCTTTCTTAACTCAGAATCTTTTAAGCTAACCTCAAGGTCTGACTGTTTTTTGTTATGAAAATCATAAGCTCTTGCATTCACCTTATACCTCTCAAGCTCAGTGGTCAATTTTTCATTCGCGGCCTTAACATCGCGATTGACCTTTTTGACCTTTTCTATTTCTACACTACAATTTTGCAATAATGATTCAAACATAGCACGTGTTTCCTCATCATTATCAGTATGCCGTGACTCGAATTCTTCATTAGGATCCACATCTGGAGTTACCAAATTAGTATTACTACAACTTGGTTCGTTCATGTATGTATCATAAATGAGATTAGGAGTCTCAGGATGCTGTTCATTTTGAGGTGACATATCAAACATTTCATTATTGTGACATGTAGCATATGGTTGTACCTCATAAACCGCATTAGTGTCAAAAGCAGGAGGTGCTTCTGAATCTGTGTCATACTTTTCTTCCTGAAGATTAGCCATAAAAATGCAGTTTGCATCGATGTCCTCTTGATCTTCAGAGTTATCCATAATAGCCATGAAGTCATTCTCTTCTGCACTCATTTGAAACCCAGCCGTTTCCTTGTTTGCCAACATTAATGCTTTCTGCAAATACGCTGGATCCCTCTTATTCGGCTTGTCTGGACAGTTCCTAGCCATATGACCAATACCCTGACAGTTGAAGCACTTCATCACATTACCTTGATTCCTGTTCCCAGCTCCCTGAGCAGCAACATTCCCAAACTGATTCCCAGCATTCTGAACCCTTTGATTACCAACAGCTGTACCCATCTGATTCCCTGCATACTGACCCATCTGATTACCAACATAATGCCCTGCATTCTGATTACCCATCTGAAATCTTGGAGCATATCCCTGCTGATTCCCATATCCCCCAACCATCTGTCCTTGCTGACCCATGTTCAAACTCGGCTGTGCAATCTGCTTGTTGCGAGTGTTCGATGAGATTCGTTGATTGTTGTTGGTGGGTGTGGAGTAACGTCCTTGGAATGCTTTTTATAGGTAAGCAAAAGCTTGAGTCAAAGCAGCAGTTGACTCATCCTGATCGTCTAGATCTGGGTGTTGTGGGTATTGTTGTTGTGGGATTACATGTTGTTGTTGTGGGTAGAATGGTGATTGTGGAATATACTGTTGTTGCATGAATTGCTGAGTGGATGATGATGATGATGGTTGTGCACTGACTGTTGCAGGTGTAGCTGATTGGACTATGAGTGCAAGAGGATCTTGTTGTTTTGCTTGTTTCTCTTTTCTGACTTCATTTGCCTCTGCTTGGTTTTGTTTGAGAAAGTCATAAAGCTGATCATAGTTCACCTTGTGAAGGTCTTGTGTTTGGTTGACAATAGTAACATATCGTCCCCATTCTTCTGGAAGGTTGTTGATGAATTTGATGTTTTGAACAATTTGTTTAGGCGACAAATTGTTTCTGATCAACTCATTCATGAGAGTACAAAACCGTGTGTAGTAAGATTCAATCTGTTCAGCTGGTGTTGCTGTGAACTTCTCCCATTCAGTCAGAAGCTTGTTTTCCATGTCTTGAATGCCAATTTCTGTACCATGACAAAGACGTCTAACTCGATCCCACATTTCTTTGGCAGTTTCACAGCTATCTACAGCACAAAATATTTCTTGTGGTAGACCGAGTTGGATTAGATGCATTGCTAGGTGATCAACTTCAATTTGCTTCCAATCTGCTTCAGTGTAATCCGATTCCTCTTGGATTTTGTACGTTGGATCGACGGGAGGTTCTGCATTAGGGTTTCTAGCTGTTTCTTCAATCTCACCAGGCTGGAATGGACCTTTTTTGACGGAGTTAACCAAGAGTATACCTTGTCCATTAGGTTTGGATCTCATATATCGAAGCATACGACTCGTCCATGGAAGGTAACCACCTTTTTCTAACATTGGAGGTCGATTTTCTGAACCTGCGGCATGAATGTCTTGTTGTGTAGTCATCTTTAAAATATTGTGTATGATAAAGTGGATTTAGGATCTTTTCAACAAAGTAGGAGATGTTGTTGTTGACGGTTGAACTTGGTTGATGTTGTTGTGAAGCCTTGGTTTGTTGATGATGATCGTTGAAGTTGTAGGTTTAAATGAACGAAACAAATTTAAATAAAGTTACAAAATTTGATTAGAGTATAATTAAGACAAAGTCAAAAGTTTACAATTTCGACAAAGGTTATGTAAATTGTAATTTAGATAAAATGACAATTTCTATAGAAATTTCTATTTTGACCACAATTTATATAAATTATGGCAAAATATCAATTTAGATAGAAATATATCTAATTTATATAAATTGGCAATTTATATAAAATCTAACACTCTTATACAAGAGAGTAGATATCCGTTTGTCGAAGTATTTCACACTCTTATACAAGAGTTAAAATACCGAGTTCACTTTCGAGTTGACGAAATTACGTTCGAATCAAATCCTTAAAAGTTATTTAACTTTGAACTCAATTCACACAAGTACGAGGGCCAAAACTGCCAAATCTGGAAGTTCCCAAAGGCTGCTGGAAAGTATAGGGACTAAAAATGACAACTCTGAAAACTGCTAAAAATTCTTTGTTGTCCGATATCGCAATTGGGCAATGTATCTCGGACAGAACTGCGATGGATATCTCGGACAGAACTGCGATAAGTTGATCAGACGTCAAATGCGATAACCTCAATTGCGATAAGTGTCTGAGTTGTCAACTGCGATAAGGCCAAATGCGATAAGAGCTAAATAGCGATGTCAACTGCGATAAGGCCAAATGCGATAGGAGCTGAATAGCGATATCGTCCAAATGCGATAACTATCGCAATTCTCATACAAGAATGCGATAACCAATACGAATTGCGATAACTCGCTGGCTGCTATGCAATTGCGATAAAACGCAGATTTCTACCAACTTTCACCCACTTTTTGACTTTTAGCTTCTAGACCATGCAACTCCCATACTTGTTAGTCCTTTCACTGACAACTTATACTAACTTTTACCCACTTCAATAATTCACAATCTATCACTAAAATAATCAAAAACAATTCTTATTGATGAAGCGAAAAGTGTACCGCTTTTAAGGGGTCATTTAAGCCCTAAATCGTATTTATTTGATCAAATATTGCCCTAAATCGTTCCTTTTGTCATTTTAGGTACTTTTGAGGAGAAATCTGGAAAAGGAGGCATTTTGGACGTTTTTGGAGCATAAAAGTGAAGAAAACGGCAAAGTCTCAAAAATCGGCTAAAAGTTACCTTTGACGGCGTCAGATTTTACTCTGGACGGCGTCATGGCTTGGCAAGAAAAGGTGGATGTGAAATTTACTCATGATAAGCCAGTGAAAATTGCATGTAAATCCTGACGGCGTCACGCTTTAACCTGATCAAGGGCGTCACGGCTTAATTCAAAGAGGGACGGCGTCACGTTCAAGTTCTGACGGCGTCAAGCCTTGATAAGCCAGAACGGATTTTGGAGAGCTAAAGAGGGACGGCGTCAAGAAGGCCATCCGGGAACCCTAGAAGCGGCGAGGTGACGGCGTCACACTCCATAACGTGACGCCGTCAGATCCAAAAGTCTATATATAGTTTTCTAATTTTTTGTCATTAGTAGAGAGCTTAGTGTGGAATTTTTGGGAGAAAACCCTAAGACGATTTTAGCATCTTTTTCAAGGCTTTTTGCCTTGAGATCTTCCATGTTACATTGAAAGATAAGTTATCAATTAATCATTCAATATGTCTATGTGTTGTTTGATTCTATCTTGTTCTTGTCTTTTGTTTAACATGTTAGGCTAGATTTATCTTGTGTTTGCTTAGATCTAATGAAACCTAGCTATTGATTATTGGTTATTAGTGTGTTATTAGTTGTATTGGATGATTGTTTATCTATGTTAGGCTTAAGAAAACTGGCTAACTTCCTATTCGGTAACTTGCTTGAACGTCTTAAGAAACATGAACCAAATGCATACTAAAGGTTTTTATGGTTGTATTTAATGCACAAGCGAATTCTAGTGATCCCATGTTAGGAGCTTCCTAGCCGGCTCGACATAGGAGTGAAGTAGGAGCTTGTAGAGTTGGGGAAGTACGTACGCCACCCCACGATTGGTATTAAGGAATACACCCGTCATCCACGCAACTAATACACACTAATCAACCGGTAAAAGATAGTTAGGGAGTAAGGAAATCTAAGTGAACACATTTCTCTACACTTAAGTTTTCACCAAACATTTTATTTTCAGTTATTTTATTTTATTTGCATTTGTAGTAATTTGGGTTAGTTGGCTAGCAACTAATTCCGCCCACTCCTTCAAACCCGATATTTTACTTGCTTTCATAAAATATAAAAAAATACAAAAAGAATCTTCTCTCACCCTTAGACCTATTAGAGTAGTTTTCAATCCTAACGACACTATTCCCTGTGGAGAACGATCAATCCCCCGTACTTACCACTACACTATACTACATCGGTCAGGTACACTGCCTGGTGGGGTTGTAAGCCTCTTGAGATCCCTCGAGAGGTAAAACCTGTTGTAAGGTTGCAAAACCACGCATCAAGTTTTTGAAATACCCTTACACTTGAGATTTGCTTGTCCCCAAGCAAATGCGCTTTTATTCTAATCAAAATACAGGTTAGGGGTCATTTAATGCAAACATAAAAGTAATTACAAAAAATAATCGTTCCACTTCAATCATAATAAGCACGGAGATTATAAACTAGCACCTCACAAGTAGTGTTTAGATACTCACATCTCTCAAGTGTCATCAAAATAAATCTCATAAATGAAAACGGATAATATCTCTCACTACCTGTCATAGCAAATAGATTACCATAGGCTTGGGAAAGGATCGAAAACCTCCTCCACTAGGCGTAAGCACCTAAGATAAACTATCAAAGAGGGCTTTTAAATGGGTTATAACGTTAGGTGTAGGGAAAAGGAAAACACGGTTTTGTTGGATAAAGGATATTTTACTGGTGGCGAGTTAAAGATCTTGATCAATTACATGTACTATACAATGTTGCTAAGCCAAGACTCGACTCAATCTTAAGCTAGAAACAAAATAACAAAATAACAAAAACATAAAAATAAACATAAAATGAAACGGGATGGTAGTCCGTATGTTTTTTCTACTTTTCTTTTTCTCCTTTTTTTTGTATTTTTCTTGATTTTTTCGATTTTTTTTTTTTTTTTTTTTTTTTTTTTTTTCATACACTCTTGCCCTACCATCCAAAATAATACATCATAGGGGCGTTGCATTCCCCTTACACTTGAACTTTTACATAACTTTACAATTAACTATTCTAATGACTCGAATTAAGATAATTGAAAAACTTGGAGTACTTTTAAAATATTTAGCACATATGGGGGTAATAAATGATGTTCTTCCCCATTACTCCATTACACTAGTACTTTACCCATGAGTCCCAATCGTCCCAAAACAATATGTACAAGGATATGACTCGACTTAGCAACCATGTAATCAACTAGATAATTAACTTGGGTTTAAACAAATGTTGTCACAATAACGCACTAAAAATGAGTGCATACAAGGTAGGCTAAGGCGATTTGGGTGTACATTTAAGTGGGGTGTAACAAATTCTTCCTTTAAGTAAAATGCTTAAAGGTCGAAACGAAAAGATAGGCTCTGAGGGGTGTACTAGGGGTATCGTGTACTAAAAATGAGTACAACGCAAAGGGTGTGGGAGAATTACTTGACCAATGTTGCCAATGTAATTATAACAAAAACACAGGTGTAAAACAATGGGTTAATCCTAATGCCTCTTATCATGTAGTAAATCTAACTACACGAACGTAGTCTCACTTGTGGCCTCGGAATGGTCCTAACGCAAGTTCTAGAATCTAAGTGCTACCGGTACACACATCATAGCATAAATGCTTTTCCTACCAATTCTAGGGGCGAACCTCACATATTTGGGGGTGGAAAATTTTTTTAGTGGTACGGTTTTTGTGCTAGTCATATAACTCCTATCCGTGAGACGCTCATTAAGATCAAAGTTTCACTCCTATGTGTTGTAAAAAATTTTAAATTTGGCACTAAAATTACCTTAACAAGTATTTCTCTCAGTTTTATTACACATCTACTATTAAACAAACAAAAATCAAGCGCAATTGCATTCTCTTAATCGTGCTTTTACCCTCCCCTTACACTTAAGATGAACATTGTCCCCAATGTTCAAATAACAAGATGTAAAAGCATAAAGTAAAAGAATGAAATCAAATACTCCCCTGATTCGTTCGGTGGATAATGAAGTAACACGGTTAGATCTTCTTCCAAAGAGAATGTTGAAGCTCCATGACTAATGCATCGCCATAAGCTTGATTCAAAACATTTCCTTGTCCAAAATAACCTGTTAAACCTGAGAAAACAAACACGAAAACCTGCATAACATCGGCGGGATAAAATCTATATATAAGGATATAATGCTTGTGGAATGATAACTTTGCAGATTCCTGGAGATTATAAGTTGGAGATTTTAATAAAAACTTTTTATGAAAACAAAACTTTCAAAAATTTCTGAAAATTAAATTTGACGCCGTCAGGTTATAAACCCTTACGCCGTCAGAAATGACCTGACAAAAATTCTCATTTTAAGTTTCCGGAAAATTTCTGGAAAAACCTTTACCTTACTTCCTGGAAATCCTGCAAAACATCATTATGACTCGATACAAGCATTTGACTCAAACAAATACTAATATGTATGTTCATTTAATATTATTACGATTCATGTTCATTTGTGTTCTAATAAACCAATTTAGATTTCCCTTACACTTATCTTTTGCAAAATACCTTTATATGTAGTTAAGACGAAGTTAAAAACAAAATAAAGCATTTTCACAAGTTACTTTTGAACATGAATCAATAAGAATAAAAATTAAACACACATACGGAAACAAATAAAAACAAACAAACAAACAAATAAACACACAAAGCAAATAAAGATTGGGTTGCCTCCCAAGAAGCGCTTTTCTTTATTAACGAGTCTTGTAGCTAGACTCAAAGTCACTCTACCCTATATAAGTGAGCTCGTCATCGAGGACGTCTTTAGGGTTAAGCTTGGATTGAAGTTTCCTATTGGTCCGCTTAGTACGATATATCTTTTCAAACTTCTCTCCATCCGGGTCATACAATGTCATCTTAATATGCCATGACCCATCTCCATCTTTGGGTGGTTTGTCCCAACTCCACTTATGATCATCTTCCTCACAAGTCCACTTATTCATTCCTAGGTTAATTGGCAAAACTCCTAGGAACTCAATCATCCTTCTAAAAACTAGAGGGTCTTCAAATGGATCCAATTCGGTGTCCCTAGCCAAGAGTTGTTCTACCGTATGTGTTCGGTTCACAAAGTCCTCTTCTAGGTAAAATGGGCGTTGGGGTCCTATGAAGCCTCTATCTATCCAAGGTCCATATCTAGATGGTCTCCTATTCAACTCTAACCAATGGGGTGTCGGTTCATCACTAGTATCATAAGCATGTTTCTTCACATCATAGACTGACCAAGTATCTCCTTCTCCTACCGCTATCTTGGATTCCTTACAATCAATCATAGCACTAGCGGTCGCCAAAAATCCTCTACCTATCAACAAGGGGCATGTAGGGTCGCTAATCATATCAAGGACGTGGAAATCGGCTAAAATGGTTAGTTTTCCAATGTGCACTAACACGTCCTTAACTACTCCAACCGGGTAAGCAACACTCCCATCCGCTAAACCTATTATCACCTCGGTTTTTTCAAGTTTTCCTAGTTTTAGAGAGGTGTAGAGAGGTAACGGAAGTAGGTTAAGGCTTGATCCAAGATCGGCTAATGTGTCATAAGCCTCCGAATTACCGATCTTGCAAGGTAGAACGAATAAGCCCGGGTCATCTAACTTCTTAGGTAGTTTGTTTTGAACGAAGGCGGTTCCTTTTTCGCCTAACTTGAGCTTCTTCTCATCCAACACATCAACAACCGGACTTTCAAGGTGGAGCTCCTTGAATTCTTCGTCAAGGTTTTGAGTGGGAGGTGTTTCAACTATGTTGTTGACCAATTTGGATGTCATAACTTCTTGGTCATTTGGAACGACTTGGGTTTGTTTGAAACACGTGCTCATGGAATTGACCGAATAATATTGTGGACAAGAACTAGGGGACGAAACCGATGAAATAGCGTTGACGTTTAGTTTCGGGTTCTTGACCGTGTTGCTAGGGAGTGCTCCCATTTCTCGGTCATTGAGGGCTTTCAACAAGGTGTCAATCTTATTGGTCATCTCGCTTTGTTTTTGTTTGAAATCGGCTTCAAACTTGGCTAAACGAGCTTCTTGAGATGCCATAAATTGAGACATCAATCCTTCAAAGTTATTGGTACTACCATTGCCGGAAGGATTGTTGTTGAAAGTACGGTTCGAGTTGGAACCGCTTGATTAGAAACGATTAGGTGGGTTGGAAGAATTGGGTTGTTGTGCGTTTTGGTTGTGTTTCCACCTACGGTTCGGGTGATTTTTCCATGAAGGGTTGTATGTATCACCGTAATGGTTTGGCTCGGGTTTGAAAGTGTACCACTTGTCTCCCGCTCCGTCGGTACGCGAGGATGCGTAGTCCACAAAAGCTTGTTCGGGGAGTTCCATGCAATCACGAGTGTCGTGGGGACCACTACATAATTCACATGAAGAAGTGATTTTGTTCACTTGGCTTGAAAGTTTAGGAACCTCGTAGGATTTCATGAGAAACTTGACTTGGTCTTCAAGTTCTATGATCCTATGGTCGGAAGTGCTTGAATTGTTCGAAGGCAAAGATATTGCCTTGACCGTTTTGTTCAAATCACGGGGATCACTCCAACTTTCGTTGTCATAAAGAGCAAGATCCTCTAGGAGAGCCCATGATTGTTCCGCACTTAGATCACGTAGCTTGCCACCGGCCGATTGGTCAATGGTTTGCCTTGTGTAGAGATTGATATGGTCATAGAAGATTTGGACTTGGAGCCAAAGTTCTATGCCATGGTGAGGGACTTTTTGGAGTAAGTCCTTGAATCGAGTCCATGCCTCGTAGAGAGTTTCGCCTTGACGTTGTTGGAACATCAAGATATCATTCCTTAGCTTGGTAGTTCTTCCCGGTGGGAAAAACTGAGCAAGGAAACGAGTGGTGAGATCATACCAAGAGGTGATGGATCCTGTGGGTTGACGTTCTAGCCATTGACTAGCTTGATCCCGCAGAGAGAATTGAAAGAGACGCAATCGGGTCGTCTCTCGAGTGGCAACATCAAGGTCTATAGAATCAACGATTTTAAGAAAGTCCTTGAGGTGTTGATTAGGATCTTCAGATCGAAGTCCATGGAATGCGCATCCGCTTTGCACCAACCGGATGGTGTTGGATCGCAAGGGTGTGACATTGGCTCCTTGAGTGAGCTCAATGGTGTTTCGATAGCCATGGTGGCTAGGACGGGAATACTCTCCTAAAGTACGGGCTCTAGGAGGTGGTGGTTGTTGTGGTGGTGGGTTGTTGGGATTAAGGATATTACCATCTTCCATGATGTCGGATGGTAATGGTTACGAACAAAGACACGAAGAAAATAGATAGACTAAAGAAAACCTAGAAAAAGAAAATAAAAATCTCACTAGAAGGGAATCTAGTGAGTAGACCTATAAAGTAAAAAATTCAACCTAAACAATAACTATTCCCCGGCAGCGGCGCCAAAAACTTGATGCGTGGTTTTGCAACCTTACAACAGGTTTTACCTCTCGAGGGATCTCAAGAGGCTTACAACCCCACCAGGCAGTGTACCTGACCGATGTAGTATAGTGTAGTGGTAAGTACGGGGGATTGATCGTTCTCCACAGGGAATAGTGTTCGTTAGGTATGAAAGATTACTCTAATAGGTCTAAGGGTTGAGGAAGATTCTTTTTTTATGTTTTTATATTTTTTTGAAAGCAAGTAAAATCTCGGTTTTGAAGGAGTGGGCGGAATTAGTTGCTAGCCAACTAACCCAAATTACTACAAATGCAAATAAAATAAAATAACTGAAAATAAAATGTTTGGTGAAAACTTAAGTGTAGAGAAATGTGTTCACTTAGATTTCCTTACTCCCTAACTATCTTTTACCGGTTGATTAGTGTGTATTAGTTGCGTGGATGACGGGTGTATTCCTTAATACCAATCGTGGGGTGGCGTACGTACTTCCCCAACTCTACAAGCTCCTACTTCACTCCTATGTCGAGCCGGCTAGGAAGCTCCTAACATGGGATCACTAGAATTCGCTTGTGCATTAAATACAACCATAAAAACCTTTAGTATGCATTTGGTTCATGTTTCTTAAGACGTTCAAGCAAGTTACCGAATAGGAAGTTAGCCAGTTTTCTTAAGCCTAACATAGATAAACAATCATCCAATACAACTAATAACACACTAATAACCAATAATCAATAGCTAGGTTTCATTAGATCTAAGCAAACACAAGATAAATCTAGCCTAACATGTTAAACAAAAGACAAGAACAAGATAGAATCAAACAACACATAGACATATTGAATGATTAATTGATAACTTATCTTTCAATGTAACATGGAAGATCTCAAGGCAAAAAGCCTTGAAAAAGATGCTAAAATCGTCTTAGGGTTTTCTCCCAAAAATTCCACACTAAGCTCTCTACTAATGACAAAAAATTAGAAAACTATATATAGACTTTTGGATCTGACGGCGTCACGTTATGGAGTGTGACGCCGTCACCTCGCCGCTTCTAGGGTTCCCGGATGGCCTTCTTGACGCCGTCCCTCTTTAGCTCTCCAAAATCCGTTCTGGCTTATCAAGGCTTGACGCCGTCAGAACTTGAACGTGACGCCGTCCCTCTTTGAATTAAGCCGTGACGCCCTTGATCAGGTTAAAGCGTGACGCCGTCAGGATTTACATGCAATTTTCACTGGCTTATCATGAGTAAATTTCATATCCACCTTTTCTTGCCAAGCCATGACGCCGTCCAGAGTAAAATCTGACGCCGTCAAAGGTAACTTTTAGCCGATTTTTGAGACTTTGTCGTTTTCTTCACTTTTATGCTCCAAAAACGTCCAAAATGCTTCATTTTCCAGATTTCATCTCCAAAGTACCTAAAATGACAAAAGGAACGATTTAGGGCAATATTTGATCAAATAAATACGATTTAGGGCTTAAATGACCCCTTAAAAGCGGTACACTTTTCGCTTCATCACTTATACAATCTATGAAGTGAAGAATAAACCAAATCCAAACTTCCACAAGCTTAAGCAAGTTAAGAAACTGGAAATAATCACAGTAACTTTGAAGACCCACTTCGAATCAACACAAAACAAACACAATTACCTTAAATTTTGTATAGATCGATTTAGAAAAAAAAACATAAGTTGTGATTTTTCTAGTGAAAGAAAAAATAACAAAGGATGTTTTTTACTCTTTATGATCATACAAAAATAAAGATACTCCTACCTTAAAGCTTGGCTTTGATACCACTTGTAACACCTCGATCTTCACTTGGAATGAACACCGAGAGCTTCCTCTTTATCACACACAAGCAAAGCTAGATGATGACACTCACAAACACATTAAGAACACAATAGTAGATGTATGGATCATATGTATAAATTTCAAGTCAAATGATTATATTCAAGAAAGAAAATAATACAAAGACTTGGGTGTTACTCTCTCACACACACACACTCTTTTCTAATGTAAA
The DNA here is from genome assembly GCA_021014915.2 of Artemisia tridentata subsp. tridentata. NCBI lineage: Eukaryota > Viridiplantae > Streptophyta > Magnoliopsida > Asterales > Asteraceae > Artemisia > Artemisia tridentata. The sequence continues at coordinate 11,543,839 of CP139505.1, read as the reverse complement.
TAATGAGGCACTTTTCTAAATGAGATGTGTGTGTGTGTTTATACGAATTACACAGCCAACACATGGATATGTGTGGGCTTTGACTTGGACCATGTAGTGGGCTTGGTATATACATTACACTTAAACAAATGACACCCTAATAGCTCTAATGCTACAAGCCCACTTTACTTACAACATATTATACATGATACTTTGTTTCAAGATGTCAAATGACCATCACTTCAAAATAGCATAAAATCAATGCTAACAAATTTATTTATTCTAAATAGTCCGTTGTCAATTAATAATATGGGAATATTATTGAACTAAGACAAATGTGAGGATTGGTAGAATGTACTGTGAGGTTAAGACACCAATGTCACATGATATTCAATATTGGATAAATTGAATATAGGACTTATCCCAACCGCATGATTATACTTTATGGATCATAGTCATCAAGTATATCATGAATATTTATCCTCAGACTTGAGATGCCAGATAATTGTCGAGGATGTAGCTCATTTTCTGTGAGATAGTCTAACGCTATCCGTAAAAGGTAGTTATAAGGGCTATTTTCAGAAATGATGCGAAGTTCGAGGGTTATGCTCGCAGTCAATAAGGGATTTGTTCCTTTAACTTTGTGTTGAAGTTTAATACTGCTTGGCCACTCGTACGATTGACAAGATGTTTGCGTGCGCACGCCCAAAGTCTATCTGAAAGAAGTTCAGATGTTTTGGTAATCTTGTTAAATTATGTATAAACGAGAAACTACTGTTAATTATGGAATGACAAAGATCCATATCCAAATTAACGCGGTATTAGTAACAAAAGGATAGGTATGATGATTAAATCATCACGTGGTTTTTCCAGGAAAACCATACTCGGATCGAGCTGGGGGCATTGGGATCTGTTAAGCTAGACTAGCCCATGTCATTACTATATTAATAGTTATCCAAGTGGGAGCTGTTAGAGTTAATGTTTAACTTTTAATATACGTATGTCCGGTTTCGAACCCGAGACTCGGGATTACACATAATAACGTGAGAGTTCCAATGGATGAATAAATTAAATATGTTTATGTATTTTATTTATTCATTTCACAAATAAAATACTTAACGATAGTTAGTACTTAACGGGGTTTAGAGATAACGGCCGTTAAAGGACTAATATTGTAAAATAGGAAAAGAAGAATCCCAAACCCACTAGGATTGAGTTGGGTCGGCCGAATAGCCCAAGGCCACGGGTTGACCAGTTTTTTAGGTTAGCTTAGGGAGCAAGTTTGTGTTTTAGGGTTTGCCTATAAACAATTCACTTGTTTTGGTTTAAACCTAATCTTGAACTCCCTACAAGCTTAACTTCTCTTCTCCTCTTTTCTCCCTAGCTAGAAACGATCGACCTATTTTAATACCACTTGGTATTGTCGATTCAAAGTAAGGCTAGTCAAGTGTTTGGCTTGTTTGTGATTCTTGAACCTAGCTTATCCCATTGGAACGCTAGATTACGTGTGTACAAGAGCGAGTAACTAGCTTATTTTAGCTAGTGTGTTTTGTGATTGTCGATCCATATATATTCCCTATTAGGGTTTATATAACTTGTTCTTGTTGAAGAGATTCCTTGTTCTTGCTAGGAATCACTAAGGTACGTTTCTATTTAAGTTTAATTAATTACTTGTTCTTGTAGATCTATCCGCTGCGTGTTCTTGATAATTATAAGTGTTTATGATTTTATATATAGTTCACATATTCCAACAATATCCACATTTATTAGCTAGCTTATAATTATTTCATTATTGATATCGTCTTTTTCTTGTCAAGGCAAATATTCGCTAAACATAAGAGTATAATTTTTGAACCCACAACATCTTAGCAAATACAGATATCTCGACGAGTTACATACCGATAAAACAGATCTCGTGTCCTTGTAATTGTCAGTTAAAAGAAAAGAATAGTCTATGATATCCACATTTATCAGCTAGTTTAATTTATTACTATTTCAGTATTGATATCGATCTTTATCTTGTCAGGGCAAATATTCGCTAAATATAGGAGTATAATTTTCGAACCCACATCTTAGCACATACAGATATCTTGATGAGTTACTCACATACTGATAATACAGATCTCGTGCCTTTGTAATTGTCAGTTCAAAGAAAAGAATAGTCTATGATATCACATTTATTAGTTGTTTCCTTGATTTTCTATTAGTTAAAATGTGCATCTTACCGTTATGTTTGGTCTTTATTCCACATGATTTTCTAACTACATATCGGGGTATTGTCTAGCAAGTGCATCTTGAACATATCAAAAGTTGTCTAAAATGTGTATAAAAACTGATGAGTCATAAGCATTAGTTGATCAGTACGTGTATAAACTACATTACTTCATGGTATTACACAAATGGGTTAAACATATCAAAAGTTGTCTAAAATGTGTTCAGATAGTTCATACTAAACTACATTATTTAGATAAGGATGGGACGTTGAGGATGGGACGTTGAGGATGGGACTAAATTGGTTATGTGCAACGTGGTAATTAATTATTTAAAACTTACGCGGCCAAGTTATTTGGCGTCTGTGGACCATTGGGCACAATGAGCTCGAAAACCAATGAGAGTTTTGGTAATTAATTACATGGACTGATGAAGTTTATTTTGGTTTAGTGGTCGAAAGTCTTGGTCAAAGTATGGTCGTCATCTGCTTTGCTGGAAGTTGAGGAAGTGTGAGGCAAAAAGAATGAAGTAGGTGGAACTCTAAGGTGGGATTTTTGAAAATAATGTGTTTTTGTAATTGGTGGAAAAGTATATTTGATGTGATGTTTTAAGGCTGATAGAAGTGTGGTAGTAGGCAACTGCCTCGAGGGAGTATATATATAGATGGAGTAGATGGGCTGTTACAAGTCAATTGAATTGTATTTAATTTCCAGAACTAAAAGTAAATGGCCTTTTACAAGTCAATTGAATTGTATTTAATTTCTAGAACTAAAACATTTGCTGCGGTTGGAATACCAATCTTTCCCTAATAAGTAAGTGAAAGTGTCTGAATTTTAAGCCTTTCTAATTATAGAATAGTCCTAAATGCATTATAATGTAGTAAAGATTTATTAGTTGTTTCCTTGATTTTCTATTAGTTAAAATGTGCATCTTACCGTTATGTTTGGCCTTTATTCCACATGATTTTCGAACTACATATATATCGGGGTATTGTCTAGCAAGTGCATCTTAAACATATCAAAAGTTGTCTAAAATGTGTATAAAAACTGATGAGTCATAAGCATTAGTTGATCAGTACGTGTATAAACTACATTACTTCATGGTATTACACAAATGGGTTAAACATATCAAAAGTTGTCTAAAATGTGTTCAGATAGTTCATACTAAACTACATTATTTAGATAAGGATGGGACGTTGAGGATGTGACTAAATGTAACAGAGCCTTAGCCAACGTGCTACTGTAATTGAGTGTAGTTCTAGTAAAATTTTGAAATGAAAGATCTACGACAAAATCTCACTTCACGAGCTTGTACGTTGTGGTATGTAATTTATGTTGATACCTCAATCCAAGAAAATTCTAGTTATTTGCTCAAAAAGAAATCATTGATCATTTCTCAAGTTTTTGGTACATGTAATACTCTCTCGGTCTCATAGTAAGTATTCACCTTAGTATTTTGGTGTGTCTCATAATAAGCGTCTAATACTAAATTTCAACCAATCCAGAAACTTCTAAGAAGTAAATGTGAAATTTTATTGGATAAAAGCGAAAAGGTTCAATTTTTTTTCTAAATGTGTGTGAACACTTATTACACGACGGAGATCGTTTGGATTTGTTATTACAAAGACCGTACACTTGGAGAATAGGTGCTAAGTGCTATAATTCACCAAAAGGGGTTTTGGGTTCCAATCATGACAACGTCAACCTTCTGAGGCTAGCTACCATATGAAACAAAACAATCTATAATACCGTAGTACTAGCTAGTGGTTTAGTTCGATAGAGTTGTTGGGTTTCCTAAAGCCCCGAGTTTGCTTTCCGCTAGAATTTTTCTGATTATTAGAAAAATTATAATCAGAAACTCTTTCAAAAAATTATTAAATGATAAGAAATAGGTATGAATCGAGCTTTGAGGCATATTCTCATTGGCTATTAACTAGCATAATTAGTACATCTAATCCCAACTTTATTGTCAACGTTTAAACGGTAAAGATAACAAGTATTATAAAGATTAATAGAATAAGCTAACATGCAATAGTTATCATTTGATGCCTTGCATCTTATAATTTATTAGGGTTGCATGTTGATCGTGTCTTATAGTCTTTCTATTTTTAAATGTAATTAGACAAGATGTAACAAAAACCACATCTTGATTTTTTTTAAGTACCACCATCCATCCCATGATTTTATTAAGTGATTCTTCTGGTATATAGTTTATGAAAACAAAAATAATTTTGGAGAAAATAGGGTGTAGTAATAAGATTGATCTATAATGTTGTGTGTTTAACATATACAATCTTGACAATTCTAATGATGATAACAATGATAGTTTAAAATTTGGAATGAAGACCTTGGAAAGAGTTTGCTTCCGTGTAAAAGATCTAAAAATCACCATTTTTCATGCATGAGAGCAAAGTTGCTCGTTTATGCGATTAGAACCAGGGAAAAGAGAGGAATTAAAACATGGAGGTTGGCTTTATTATACATATAAAAGATGAAAAGTTTTCTTCATTGACTTTCTGTCTCGTTATCCTTCTATATTGCAACTAATCCATTATCATTTTCTTCGGATAGGCGATTTTTCACACACCTAAATCACATATCTCACGCTATATCACAAATGTTTTTAACGAAACATAAACCCACGCGCCTCTTGGTTGATTGATGGGCTCACTCACATACCAACAAAAAAAATTATAAATAGCTCATATTTCGATATTGACAATAAGAATTGTAAGTACGATATGTTCTTTACTACACTTGGGATATTCATCCTGAATAATCGAGGTGTGCTGAGATGATTGCCTTGACATATGGGTTAAGAAATTATCACATGCGAACGTGTAGGTAGGAATTGTTATTTGATGTTTTAAAGTTTGCAATGAGTTCTACTATATGACGTGTTTTTAAAAGTCAAATGTTAAAAAATGACTTGACTTTAGATCGTCTATAAATTGCACGTACCATGTAACCTCAATCCCATGCATACATACATTTTACTACAACTAAAAATGACGACAATCACCATTTTTACTCTTTTTCTTGTCTTTGGTCAAAAAAAAAAAAAAAAAAAAAAAACTGCACTATCCTTTTTTTCTTGTCTTGCTCTCTACACAAACTGCACTATCCTCTACAACAACTTCTGTTACAGATCGTTTCGTTCGTTGTCTAAACGATCACTCTGATCCTTCATTTCCAATTACCGGGCTACTCTACACGCCCAACAACTCCTCATTTCCCTCCGTTTTGCAAACTTACATCCGAAACCTTCGGTTCAATGAATCCACAACCCCAAAACCAATCTTAATCATCACCGCGTTACATGTTTCTCACATTCAAGCAGCCATCGTTTGTGGTAAAGCAAACGGCTTGCTGATGAAAACAAGAACCAACCCTTTTTTGTTGTTGACATGTTTAACTTACGGTCTATAAACGTGAGTTTAGAACATGAAACTGCATGGGTGCAAGCTGGTGCCACTCTCGGTGAAGTCTATTATCGAATAGCCGAGAAAAGCAACAAACTTGGCTTTCCTGCGGGAGTGTGTCCGACTGTTGGTGCTGGTGGCCATTTTAGTGGTGGTGGATATGGTAATATGATGAGAAAATACGGGCTTTCAGTTGATAATATCGTTGATGCTGAGTTAATCGATGTGAATGGTAAGCTTTTGAATCGAAAGTCTATGGGTGAAGATTTGTTTTGGGCTATTACGGGTGGTGGCGGTGTTAGCTTTGGTGTAGTTTTGTCTTACAAGATTAAACTAGTTCGTGTTCCTGAAGTTGTTACAGTTTTTAACATACAAAGAACATATGAACAAAACCTTACCACTATTGCCCAAAAGTGGGTACAAGTTGCTAATAAGCTTGATAAGGATCTTTTTCTTAGAATGAGATTCGATGTTGTAAATGCTACTAATGGTGAAAAGACAATCCGTGCTGTATTTCCAACGTTGTACTTAGGAAACTCGACAAATCTTGTTGCAATCTTGAACAAAGATTTTCCCGAGTTAGGGTTACTAAAGTCGGATTGTATTGAAATGAGTTGGATCGATTCTGTAGTTTACTACACGAAGTCGTTCCCTCTTGGAACTTCAACCAATGTGCTTTTAAGCCGTACACCTCAAAGGCTAAACCCATTCAAGATCAAATCTGATTACTTGCAAAAACCTATTTCTAAACAAGGGTTTGAGTTTCTAAATGTTGGCTTTTAATCCTTATGGTGGTCGAATGAGAGAGATTTCCAAATTCGCAAAGCCTTTCCCACATAGATCCGGGAATATAGCAAAGATTCAGTATGAAGTGAACTGGGACGAACTTGGAGTTGAAGCTGCGAACCGATATTTGAATTTCACAAGGTTGATGTATGAGTACATGACTCCCTTTGTGTCCAAGAATCCAAGAGAAGCATTTTTGAACTATAGTGATTTGGATATTGGTATAAATAGTCATGGGAAGGATAGTTATGTTGAAGGTATGGTCTATGGGCACAAGTATTTTAAAGAGACTAATTTCAAGAGGTTGACAAGAATCAAGACTAGAGTTGATCCTCAAAACTTCTTTAGAAATGAGCAAAGTATTCCAACTTTGTCAATGTGAAGAACTATAAATTAAGTAAATAGACCTCCCTAATGGTATATATCTTGCTTTGGGGAATAATACATATTCTTTAAATACATTTAAATAATGAATTTAGTTTTCTTTTTCAATTTGTAAGCGCGAGTTGTATATTTTGTAATAAATAAATAAATAAATCATTTCTATGGTTTCATCTAAAGGCTTTGGATATTTGTTTTGGTTGCTATATTTAAATGGTTAATTCCATATTACAGAACTAGTTTTAGTTAGATTAGTTTTTTGGTTAATAAATATATATATTTATTAAGTTAATACTCATAAAAAAAAAAGATAACATGATAGATTATACTTATAAAAATAAGATAATATGAATAAATCACCAAGTATTTTTATATAGATTAATTTTTCATATACTATGATATAAAGTTCAAAACCTTAATTTTGAATAAATCATCATAGTTAGATATTTCTTTAAAACCACGTAATGTCAATGTTCTTTAAAACCATTACAACATCGTCTATAGTACGGTGTAACTACTAACCTCATTTAACTATAACGTCAATATTTCTTTCTAGGGAAAGATTGCAACGCTTCAGGAGAAACGCGCTACTACAAATGGTTGATTCTTGATTCTGAAGACTTGTGTAAGTTTGCATTGTTTGTTGTTATTATTATAGTTAGATATTGAATAAATATTGCTATTTTCTTACTTTTTATCATTCAAGATCTTTTTAGCATAAAGCGTGGTCATTTCTTAATGGTTGTTTGCGAAATGTGCAGGTACAAGAGTAAACATCAGTGTTGGTGTTCAGTAAAACAAATTCCCAAGAGGTCATCCTTCTATGCATTTTTAGCTTATGTATGTGTTACTATTTTGCGAGTCCTTACCATATAAGTATCTATCTGTTGGATGTAAACAGATGTTGGGGTCTATTTAAACCTCTAACATCTTTGCTTTCAGACCTTTTGGTAATTAGATTGTAACGAAAGATAATTAGGATAGATGTTAACAACATTGGTGCAACACATCTAGTGTTGGTAATAAGCCTCATGACTCTGAATTATGAAGAGATATATGTATGCTAACATTTATTATGCAATTTGGTAGACATCAATTTTAATGCGACATTTTCAAGGAAATATACCATTATCAAAGTCAAGATACAGGGTCTAATGAATAATACTCGCATTTTTTGAACCCAAATAGTTTGACCCTCATATATATGTGAAGAAAAATCTCAAATGAATAATGATCGGCAAATTGATCAAGCACCACAAATATTGGAGGTCATACAGAATTGACAATTGTTCCTTGTTCATGTGCTAAAAACAAATGGCCATGCTTCATATAAAATGACCTTGCACTATTTTGAACGGGCTGCTAATTCGGACATTTCTTTTCCCGTGTAGTTTTAAGATGTTGCGTCTCAGTCAATTAACGTCGCCAGTTATCCAAGTATAAAAAATATATATAATGATACAAAAATTATAAAGATTTCTCGGGTAACCATTGTTTCCGACTAATTCATCATGTTTGAGACTGCCGTCACAGACTAAAACCGGGCAAAGTCCTTCTCTTCGGAGAGGTTGACGTGACCATTAAAGGTATAAGCAGTTTAACCAATGCAACAGTCAACTTTGCATCAAACGAATTAAAGTTAGATTTGTTATAAGTTAGTCACCTCGGCCTTATGAATTACTAGTATTGTTAGTTTAATTAAAGCCAAATTCACCAAACTTTGGCGATATTTGAAAAAAGAAGTTGATTGATAAATGTTTTTGTCTGAACACGCAACTAAAAGAACTATATAAAATTAGAAATACAAAGAAAAATATGTTTGTTTTGGCAGGGGTATATCCATTTCTGATGTGAACATATGTTCCATGTTTATAGCCTATGCAAATTATATTGCACATTTTGTAACATTCAAACTTCATTAACAACACATTTCTATTAACATAAACTTGTAGAATGTAATACAAACGAGACCTTACGAACCCGTGCGATGCACCGGCTGTGTTTTTGGTTGAATATCTACATGTTATGTACGTAATGTTTGTGCAGATTTTTATATACTTGTTATCAAGATTGCATCAATGTTTGTAATATAAGTTTTATATAATAAGTTATATGTAATGTGTTAGGATTTTATTATTATTATTTTTTTTTTTTTTTATTATTTTTAATAATAATAATAATTTTCATTAAACATGATAAAAATTACATAAAGTTGGATGGGAGTCTAGACACAAGTTGTGCTCCCACTCCTTTCTGAATACAAAATCTAACTCTATGAAAGATAAAAACACCACTTTTAGCATTATTTGAGTGACTATTGGCAATAGACTTAATACGTGAAAGTGTGTTCAAAGCCTCTGTATCGAATTCCCCGAACGTAGAAAAGGCAAAAGCTATGAACTTGTATTTTTCTTCTCCATTGTCCTCACATTTGGATGCATACTTTCTATTATTCTTATTATTATTTTTTTTTAATTTGTTCAATAAGTTTGTAATTTGTGTTTGTTAGCATGGGATGAAGGTTGTTTGTGACGTTATTTCGTCGCTTTTAATTGAGGTTGAGTGAAATACTCAAAATTATATTTAGGTTTTATAGTCTTGAACACTAAGGGATGGATTGTATGTTTGTCGTGATAGTATTAAATCTCGTGCATTGCACACAGTTTTGGTATGTTCCGTACTCAGTTAATTTGTGGTATTAATTTTGGTTATGGGTTAAGGTAAGTTTTTTGTTGTTGATGTTGTATTCACTACTTTAGTTTGGTTATACAAAAATGTTAAGTCGGGATGATGAGTAAAAGCGTTGGGCACATATGTTAAATTTAAGTTGTTGTTATGGTGTAGTATGTTAAGTATATCTACTATGATCATTTATTTCTAAAGCTGGTTGTCAAAAACTTATTCCAATAAAATTAATATTCATAATTGATATAGAGAATAAACTTAACATGCTTTCATGAGCATTGTAATAAACTATTATGACAAAACTAAATTTTGTAGTATAAGCAGATTAACTTGAACGCTAAGATAGAAGTTAACAGATACCAATGTTTACTTTATATATTAACCGAAATGCTACTTGAAGATACTATCATATTAACCTATGTCAACGGATTTAGATTCAAATTTAGACCAACATGCATTGCTCAGGTTGGATTTGCATTGCATTTGTACAATAATCACTTGTCCACAAAAGAAATTTATATATTTATGCATATTTTCAATGAAAAATAGTAGAAACCATCAAAATCATTACATACAATTCTCAAGTTCTCTTTAACCTGCGCTACTTAGTTCAACGACATACTTATTTCTTTTCAAAAAGAGCTAATGTGACGATTTCACTTGAAACGCTTGTATGTTATTCACACTCGATCTCTCCTCAGCGTGATATTTCCAAAACAATAATCTCCTCCTTCCAAACCTCCTGCTGCGACGAACAACCCGTAATCCATGGTCATTGTTATGATCAGCACCTTTATTCACGTCTGGACCAACAATAACTCCCATTCTATCTGGTAACATCTCAGTTTTTCCTACGAATCCATCTGTACAAAACCACCACATTATACTTCAGAAGTTCAAATTCATAAGATCTATAAAACCATTATAGTGACTTCACTTCAAAGCAAACAAATGCAGTCACGTACAACACATAAATGGTTTGCGACATAAGATCGCCACTATTCTTCAAATTCATAACATTTTACTAACTTAACTTTAAAGTAAACCGTTTAAGCAAAGAGCTAACGTGACGATTTCACTTGAAACGCTTGTATGATATTCACACTCGATCTCTCCTCAGCGTGATATTTTGTGCAACCTAATACAAACAATTGAATAAATAAGTACTCAAACCGTAAAGAGAAATTCGGATTCCAAGATATTCATCAAACCGCAATGAGAACTACTGATATGTACCTTGTCTTAAATACCGATCAGAATCGAGAGCTGGCTGCATCTATTCAAAATGAAAGCAAAAACAAAAAACAAAATAAAAGTAAATGATAATTAACCAAATATTGAAAAATGAAGTTGTTAATACAAATATCGTCCTAAAAACGTTATTTATATTTTACGATCTTTGCTATATTTTGTTAATGACAATTATAAAGTTTATCTTTAGCAAAGCACAAATATAAGATTAAGTATTTTACATTTATAGTAACAAGCTTTTAAAACTCATTTACATACTACATGATCACTAGGAATTACACATTACATACATATATACATTTACATGTTTACATTTTTATTTCTTAAAATAGAAATATATACATGACATCATGGCATACCTCATTTTGATATCTTTAGGATATCTTGAGGATTTAGGTAATATCTTGGAAAGATCTTGAAGCAAAGAATTGGATTGTGTAAGATCTTGGTAAGATTTGGAAAAATATGTGAAGATTTAGCTGTCAGGTCCCAGCGGAACCAAACAGCATAAAGGGCGGACCCCAGGATCCGCGAAATCCGTTCACTGTTTGATCAGTTTGCCTATAAATAGCAAGCTGATCATTCAAGTTCACTTATCACTCATATAACATAAATTACATATTCATTCTTTCATACATTACTAACCCATTCATTCATTCATTTCATTCTTAGTGATCTTTCTTTTGTAGCAAAGAGATCAAGCATCAAGGTTCAACAAACTGTTGCAAACCTACTAGTATAGTTACTGTGTGATTTATTAGTAGTTCACACATCATTGCTGTACCAATCATTCAATAGAGTCCGGTTAGTGTTTTAGTCCTCAAAACAAATAGAGTGTCGGGAGTAGTTGAACCCTTGTAAAAGAACTCGACTTCTAGCTTAGTGTCGGAAATTGTATAGGCGACGTCAGGTTGGTTCTACCTTGAACTAGAACCCGGTATTTAACTTTGTACCAGAAAAAGGTGTAAGCAACGTGTATAAAGGTTTTCTCTGCCGAGAAGGGAGTTTGTTTTTTAGTGAAGAAAAACTCTCGAGTTAGAGGCTCGAGGAGTGGAGTAGGGCAAGAAAAAGAGTCCTTGTAGCTGAACCACTGTAAACATCTGTGTTGTGGTTTGATTGTTCCTTTCCTTACTTAGTTTACTTATATTGTTTGTTTGTGTGCATTAAGTTGAAATCACGTTAAATATTCAAAGCAAATTAATTTTAAAACGGTAAAAACTATTCAACCCCCTTCTAAATATATTGTATTTTTAAAACTTGAAACGATCAATTGATTTTGAAAACTTCAAAGAAGGGCAATCCATGCAAAGACCACCACTATTTGAACCAAATAGTTTTATATATTGGAAAAACCACTTTGAAACTTATGTGAAGTCAAAGAATATAGATCTATGGTACATTATTGTATAAGGTGACCATAAACCTATAATTAGAGATATATCAAGTGGTCGGGATGAGGGTACTTCTCTTACTCGTCACAGTGATGAGAAAAAGAAGTTGATTGCCAAAAATAATGAAGCTAAAATGATGCTTTATAATGCTTTACCTAAGAAAGAATATGAAATAGTTTTTATGTGTAAAACCGTTAAAGATATTTGGCAATCTTTAATTATCACTCATCAAGGGAACTCACAAGTAAAGGATAACAAAATTGATCTTCTTGTTCAACAATATGAACAATTTGTTATCCCTGAAGATGAGACCATTGATAGTGCTTTTGCTAGGTTCAATACTATTATTACATCTCTTAAAGCACTTGACGAATCTTTTTCTAGTAAAAACTTTGTCAGGAAATTTCTTAGAGCACTTCATCCGAAGTGAAGAGCAAAGGTGACGACTATTGAAGAATCCAATGATCTTTCAAGCATGACACTTGACGAGCTCATCGGAAATCTCAAAGTTCACGAGATTGTGATGGAAAAATGTTGGGAATTAAACGCAAACAGTTAGTACTGCTGGAGGAAAAGTTACAACTGATTAAGAATACACTAACAGTACTAAGTCAGTTAGTACTGCTAGTATATATGGTTAGTACTGCTTATGATTTTGTAAACGTGTAATAGGATAAGTATGGAAAAGATATTGTGTATATCTTATAGTATTAGAGTTATACGAATATTAGTTTACTTGTACAGGAATCCTTGGTCTATAAAAGGATATCCTAGGTTAAATACTGATTACGAATTAATTGATAGAGATTGAAGGTTGTAAACCCTAGTGATAGGAGATCACTCGTATTATTGATCATAATAATAATGAATCATTTTGGAAGAAAAACATTGTTTCTTGTTCATACACTATTTCATTCACTCATACATACATACAAACAATCTTCTAAGTGTTATCTAGTAAATTCCGCGTGCTAGTTAATATTACTCAAAGTATCTATCTAACACAAGGTGTGTGTTTAGATCCGGTCAAGTGGTATCAGAGCTAGGTTTCTAATACTTTGAATTAGAAGATCCAAGAAGAACTGTTTTTCAAGAAGTTATGGACATAGAGACTTCTACAACCAATGTTGCTGCTAAGTTACCAATGCTCAAGCCTAACGAGTTCGATATGTGGAGATTAAGAATTGAGCAATTCTTCCAGGTGCAGGACTATGCACTTTGGGAGATAATAGAAGAAGGAAAATCATTCAAGCCTACAACCACTACAACTGTAGTTGAGGGTAAGACTGAAACAACTGTGCAAACAAAGCCAATGACTACTGAAGAGAAGGTCCAGTACAAGAATGATCATAAGACAAGAAGCATGCTACTTATGATAATACCTAATGATCAACTCTTGAACTTTAGCAAGTTCAAGGATGCCAAGTCACTGTTTGAAGCTATTGTTGCAAGATTTGGTGGGAATGAGGCCACCAAAAAGACTAAGAAGACACTTCTCAAGCAACAATTTGAGAACTTTTCTGGAACAAGCAATGAGTCACTAGATCATATGTTCAACAGACTTCAAAAGCTTGTGAGTCAACTTGCTATTCTTGGAATGGAGATACCTCAGGAGGACTTAAACTCTAAATTCTTAAGGAGTCTACCATCAGAATGGGCTATGTATGTGGTTGTGTGGAAAAATAAGCCAGATATAGATTCTATGAACTTAATGGATCTTTATAGCAACTTTAAAATAGTGGAGCATGATGTAAAGAAGTCTGTTGGAACAAGCTCAAGCTTAAGCACTGGGAATTTGGCCTTTGTGTCAACTCCCAGTCCCTCAAGTCCAGTAGAAGAAGTTCAAGTTGCTGCAGCAGTTGGTACTGCTAGTTCAAATATTGGTACTGCTAGTACTTCAAGCAGTACAAATGGACTTTTGGATGAGAATACCTATTGTGCTTTCCTGACTACTCAGCACAATGGAAGTATGTTGACTCATGGAGACCTTCAGGAGATTGATGAAGATGACATTGAAGAGATGGACATCAAGTGGCAGCTCTCTCTTCTTAGCATGAGAGCTGAGAGATTCTTGAAGAAGATAGGCAAGAAGATAATCATAAAAAACAATGATGTTGCTGGGTATGACAAGTCAAAAATTGAGTGCTATAATTGCCATAAGAAGGGTCATTATTCAAGGGAGTGCAGAATGCCAAGACAACAAGATGGAAAAAACAGAGGCTTTGGAAGCAAGACCAGAGAAGTGGAGATTACAGATTCAAGCTCAAAGGCTATGGTTGCCATTGATGGCTTAGGGTTTGACTGGAGCTACATTGCAGAAGAGGAAGCAGAAGCATCTACAGAGATTGCTCTTATGGCATTCTCAGACTCTGAGGTACAAGTTTCTAAGTGTTCTAAATCATGTGATGCTTTAAAAGAATTAGAAACTCTTAGGAAATACTATAATGAACAGAGAATAGAGTTAAACCAGACTATTCACAATCTTGCAAATCATAAAAGGGGTTTAGCTGTGTTAGAAGAGCAAATTGTTCATTATAAGAGTAATGAGTCTACTTTTTCTGATACTGTAGTTGTGCTTAAAAGGGATATATTTATTAGAGATGCTGAAATTAGTGTGTTAAAACATGAGTTGGATAAGTTGAAATAGGCTAAAGAGAACATTCAATTAGGTGTAGATACTTTAGAATACACATCAAAAGGAGTTCAAAAGTTAATTGAGTGTCAAATAATCAACGAGGCTAAATCAGGTCTTGGTTATAAGTCTGCTCGACCTCCTCACAGAAAATACCTGCACCTCCAGGTATTGACCTTGAACATACAGGTTTGGAAGAGTTTCAGCTACCTAAGATGGAATATGGTCCAAAACCTAAGGTGAAAGAAGTAGTTGACAAACCTGTAAAAGTAAGATATGAGAGTGCAAGTGATAAATCACTCTCTGAAGACAAGGTGTCCTCTGATAGGAACTCTACTAAAGACTCAGATGCTCCAACCATAGAGGATTGGACTTCTGATGATGATGATGAGAGTGATCAGGCTGTGGTTAAGCCTGTTAATGTTAAGATAGAGGAACCAAAAGTTTCTAAGGTGGTCAAGAATACTACTGTTAGGCCTAAAACAAATGCTAGTCATGTTAGGCAACCAGTAAGATATGCTGAAATGTATAGAACTACACACAAGCCAAGAGGTAACCAAAGGAATTGGAAAAACCTCAAGTCCCACCAACTAGGTAATGACTTTGTCTGTGTTAGGAAAGCTTGTTTTATATGTGGTAGCTTTGACCATCTTGCTTCTTATTGTAGCAATAGGGTAACTAGGTATTCAAGTCCTAGGGTGAACTCTGAAAGACTTACAACTCACACTTCTAATGCTAGAATGATACCTAGATCAATTCTTTTAAGGTCTGGACCAAGAGCAGTTCATACTGCTAGACCAGAAATTCATACTGTCAGACCAAATAAGACTTTTTACCCAAGGTAAGCAGTTCAAAGTGCAAAAATATTTTTCAAATCTGCACCATCAACTGCTAGAAGGCCCTTTCATAACAATGCAGTGATAAATTAACAAGTTTGGAAACCGAAGGTTGCAATTGCAAACCCAGCAGTTCATACTGCTAGGCAAGCAGTTAATACTGGTAGTTTTAAAAACACTGCTAAGGGAAATTTGGGGAATGGTATTAATGCATCAGCATTATGGGTTTGGAGACCACTTCAATCCAATGGTACTCCAACTGTGCTAAAAAGGTTTAATTATATTGATGCTAGAGGAAAACCAAATTCAGTAATGGCTTGGGTTCCACAAGGAAATTAATTCCTTGTTGGCAAGCAATGTTAGTCATATACTTATTTGTTATGAGGCAAGTGCTTTGCACTTTGTTTTCTATTGTTGGACTAACAATTGCAGGTTGATTGGAGTTTGTGAATTGAGTATATGATGTTTTGGATGGTGAGATGCTTTGGAGCTCAAAGTGTGTAATGTTCTGTGCACACAACAAATTGTTATTGGTTCACCATGTCTAACCCACATAAGAACCAACTAGTCCAGAGCAAATGGTTTCTGGTAAAGACTAATCAAATCCGTTTATGGTTGACAATTTACCAAAAATTGTATGGTTATCAACTCACCATATCTAACTGGGAAGAGTTGGCTAGTCCAAAGCAAACGGCTATTGGTAAAGACATATCAAATCCGTTAATAGCTGGTGGTTTGCTAAAAACTATGCAAGGGCAGTATTGTTTTTAAATCAATATTAAGTTTATACTGCTCAGTAAAATTTTTGTTAAAAGTTAGTACTGATAGTGCAAGGTTAGTACTGGTTGTGCAAAGTTTGTACTGCTCAACTAGCCGTTGTAACTAATGTGTCAGTAACAGATTTTTTTTAACTAGCCGTTGGGTGAAAACGTTTCTTACCATATTGATGAGGCGAAAAGTATACCGCTTTTCGGGGGTCATTTAAGCCCTAAATCGTATTTATTTGATCAAATATTGCCCTAAATCGTTTCTTTTGTCATTTTAGGTACTTTGGAGGAGAAAATTGGAAAAGGAAGCATTTTGGACGTTTTTGGAGCATAAAAGTGAAGAAAACGACAAAGTCTCAAAATCTGCTGGAATAGTACCTTTGACAGCGTCAAGACCAAGCCTGACAACGTCAAGACCAATCCTGACAGCGTCAAGACCAAGCCTGACAGCCTCAAGCCTTGATAGGCCAGAACGTATTTTTGGAGTTTAAAGGGAGACGGCGTCAAGAAGGCCATCAAGCCTTGCCGACAGAAATATTGCCTATAAATACAACATCATAACTTCACTTTTTGTAAGCCCTAAACCCTAAGTCCGATTCTAGGGTTTAGGTAGGTGTTTTTCCAGCAACTTAGAAGGTCTTAATCACTCCATAAACATCTTGTAATGGTGTGTTGATTCTATCTTAATTATGTCTTCCATTATTATTGTTGCTTGTTCTTCATTGATTATGTTTTACTAAATCACCTAGTGTTTACCTATGATTGTGTGAAGCTTGTGTATAACTAATTAGATCTTATTGATTTCTTGTTGATGTGTGTGTCCATCTCCATCAATTAGGGCGTGACAACTTCAATAGGTCTAATTGGTTTAGCTTATAATTCTTGTTTTCCTATTGTCTCTTGTTTAATTGGGTGATATCGATGTTAGGCTTAAGAAAACTGGCAATACTCTATATGTAATATGCTTGAATGTCTTAAGAAACATGAGTCGGATGTGTACTACGGCTATATGGTTGTATTTAATGCATGAGCGAATTCTAGTGATCCCATGTTAGGAGCTTCTTAGCCGGCTCGACATAGGAGTGAAGTAGGAGCTTATAGAGTTGGGGAAGTACGTACGCCACCCCACGATTGGTATTAAGGAATACAACCCGTCAATTAAAACAAGGTATGACAATTCAATAGGTAGAATTGGATAGCTAGCAAGGAGTAATACATCATAGGTAGATACGCTTCACTTCCCTTGTAGAACCCTAGTTTACTTTCCTGCACATTAGTCTAATTAGTAGCTTTTGGGTTAGTTGATTAGCAACTAATTCCGCCCCTTCTTCCAAAACCAGAAATTTGTACTTGCTTTCCATAAAATAATAAAATACAAAAAGAATCATCCCTCACCTTTAGACCTAGTTAGATTAATTTCAATCCTAACGAACACTATTCTTTGAGTTGAACGATCAATCCCCGGTACTTGCCACTTCACTATACTACAACGGTCAGGTACACTGCCTGGTGGGGATTGCAAGCCTCTTGAGATCCCTCGAGAGGTAAAACCTGTTGTAAGGTCGCAAAACCACGCATCAAGTTTTTGGCGCCGCAGCCCGAGGAGTAGTTATTGCTTAGGTTGAAATTTTATTTTTATTAGGTCTACTCACAAGATTCCTATCAAGTGAGATTTTTTCTTTTTATTTTGTAGCTTTCTCGTAGTCTATCTTTTCTTTGTGATTTTGTTTGTAATTTGCTTCAAATGGACTTTTCACTTAGACTTCTAAGATTGCAAGATATGGTTGAGTGGCTAGAACACCAAGGAGTTCAAAATACCTCATTTAGAGACACCTATGAATCATATGAGCCTTCACCTAGGATAGATTCTTATGAACAACCTCCATGTTTAGGATCTCATCTTAGTGAGGCCAATAGGAAAAGCGACCTAGTTTGCCAAGGAATTGTCGATAGAGCCGAAGCAATAAACCATAAGTTGTATGAAGCGCTAGGTTTGTTATCATCACTACCTAAGAAAACAATTGATGAGGATATAGGTGATCTTGACACGTGGAATGATGAGGTAAACACCATAAGCCCACAAAATACTCAACCATCATTTGAGGCACCCACACCGCCCGTGACTTACCCGGAAGAAGTAGAAGAGACTTTAGGAATCCCGATGGAGGTAGAACCCTTGGACCAAGCACAACTAGAGGATATAGGTTTGAACACTTTTAGTGATGACCTGATGCGTGCGATGTGTCGTTGCGGTTTAGCAGTATTAATGCCTACTCAAGTTTTAAATTTATATTTAGCCGACTTATCAATAACACACACACTTAACGAGCAGTGTACCCGGTCAGTATGAATATAATGGTAAGTAGAGTGTCGATCACTAAGAGTGGAGCGTATTATCTAGTTATTCCAATCAGTATTTTAATATACTAAGTTAGCTATACAACCTAATCTAACGCAAGGGGGTTCAGCCTGAGAGACTGGCACGATTTGGTTGCAATTAAATAATAAACTAAACAAATAGGCACGAATCAGCGAATGACACACACGTACACAGATAAATACTTGAGACAATAAGAAGATCTGTCCTTATGATTAAGTAGATTGTCACTTGTTTTATTGATAGTTTTATATGAAGTGTATGTAGTTAATCCTTTCTCGTTGGTCCTATTCTTATCGGTGAGTAAACCCTTAATGATTACTTATGTCTAAAAGTTATTCCTAAGTGATCAATTTAGTAAAAATCGTGGGAGCCACATTCTCTTCCGTAGTCAAATGCGCAGGCCACTAATAAACACAGAGGTTATCAATGCACTAATAAGTAGTAACCAAAGACATCAACATATAAACTTTAATTGATGGGAAAGCAGTTTTAAGGGAGTGCAATCTTTCCGTTGTCACATTACACAAGCCATCAATCCTGATGAATTAAAGTTTACTAACACAATAAAACAAAATTACTTAATGAATTAAACACATGCAGCACCTTCTTACAGCTCTTGTATCTTCGTTCGGGTGTGTCTTGTGCTGCCTATTCGTCTGAATTCGGCCTTTGCTTTTACTGGTCTTCGTACCTCGTATATATTATATATCGAAATTCGTCTGGTCTTGGGGTATTTATAGTTTCTGTCTGAGGGTAAGATGCGGCGCATGTAGTAAGTAGATGCGGCGCATTGACTTAACTTCGCGTGGGGTCCAAGATTAATATATTCAGGAATATTCGTACACCGCCAGAAGATGCGGCGTAACTCCATAAATAGATGCGGCGCATGTCCTCTTGTATCTTGGATCGTATCTGGTAAAATCTTGATAGTGATGCGCCGTATGTAATAAGTGAGATGCGGCGCATCTGGAGCAGAATAGTCTTGATATTGTACATTTCAGTAGACTCTTAACTTCTTGCATGTTTTGCTCCATAATTAGTCCAAAATCGCCAAGTTTTACCAAATGCTTGTTTTTACCTGAGAATTACAAAAGTAAACGATTAAGTATCAATCCTCATACATAATATAATAAAACAAGTCAAATTAATAGGATAAATGATAGTAATAAAATGTACTTATTTGAGTTCATCAAATATCCCCCCACTTGAACTTTACTTGTCCCCAAGTAAACCTTAGAATTAATCTTATGAAAATGTATCCTAAAAGATATTAGGATTTATTTTTATATTTAAGCATGTATTCATTTTTGTCATAATCACACAACTAAACACTTAACGAATTAGAAGTAAAATAAAATAATTTGATAAAAGCAAATCTAATCGTTTAACTGTCCAGTCGTGACGAATATTCTATCATAAGCTTGGCAAGTATACACATCTCCCCCACTAAAGCCAAGGAATAACAAGTCTAAAGCGGTAAAAAGGGTTTTTAGGCTTAAGGGTTAATCATTCTTAATCTCTATCGATCTCAAATTCCAGAAAAGGCGACAAAATCACAAATACATGATCGAATCCACGAACACGATACTTGCAATTGCTCAAATCCTTAACTCGAATAGGCTAAAGATAGGTCTAAACTTTACCAATAATATTATATCAAAAAGGGCGACAAAATCATAAATACATAGCCGAATCCACGACTACGATACTTAAGATTGCTCAAATCCCTAATCTCAATAAATCAAAGGTTTGGTTGGATAAAGAATAATACATGGTATGGATAAATTTTGGGATATAAATTGGTGTAAAATGAAAAATAAACAAAACAAATAAATTAAAATCCTAAGTGTGGTTAATCACTATCCCAACCATCCCATGAATAAGACTCATATCATAGAATAACTCACGCTTTAACACTTGAAACACACGCTTTAGGTAGACACGAATTATACTCAACAAGATCTTAATCAAAGAATAAACCTTAGTTGGTGTTCCCATAACTGCCAACTCCCATTTAATCCATAGATATAATATACAACAACTAGTGGTGATATCGACCACTTAATACAAAACTTTACATAAGTTGGTTAAAACAAACATCCAACTTTTCCTTTTTCTTTTTCTTTTCTATTTTTTTTCGATTTTTTTTTTTTTTTTTTTTTTTTGACATCAACATATAAACATAGATGCGTAAAATTTCACCACATCACTAAAACGATAACTCTGGATAATTTTTCCATACTTTTCATAACTTCAGAAATAACGGTAATAGTGAAAGTAGTAAACACACGAAACATAAACTTAAAGATATACAATATTTACTTTCACTCCAATTGCATTGTGCAATTTCCCGACCTAACCATAGATAATGAATTACGCACGTGAACACAGGTAATGTAAGGAAACACACTTTGCCTAAAGCAATTAACCAACCACGGATTTTAATCTACAGGGTAGGCTAAGGTGTAAGGGTGTAACAAAACATTTTAACAAAGGTGTAAGAAACGAAAGGAATGGCTCTGAGTGTTTTTCTAGGGGTATCTTACTCTAAAAGTGAGAGTAACAAAAGGGTTTATACGGGGGTTAACTAACCAGTGTAGTTAGCTAATAACACATAACATATAATAGGCTTTTTGGGTGTAATCCTAGAAATTTACCAATTTAGACAAGTCATTCCAATTATATAAATAATACTTATTATGGTGGTCTCGAATAGTATACAAGCCAAGTTCTAAAGTTTACAAGTCACCGGCACACTCATAGATTTGTGAATTTTGAAAAATCACAATTTTTGAAAATAACGTCATGTGTGCAGCTATGCAACTTAGACTTTAAACAAAAACATGCTAAAAAATTTTAAATTTTGATATTTTAAGCATAATTTTTGAAAAGTTTAGGACAAGTAAGTGTTAAGTGTTCTAATTCTCCAATCCCCCCACTTAAGTTAAACAACGTCCTCGTTGTTTGTATAAAAGGTTAAAAACTGGAAAATAAAAGAATTAGAACAGAAAAACTCCCCTGAGATTTGCTCGGTATGATCCTCCATTTGTATAAGAGCAAAAATCATCTTTCTTGTGGATGAGAACGTTTAAGCTTCATAATAGATGTATCCACAGGAAATGCAAGAATCTATAATACCACCAAGGCTTTAAAACACACCTAAGTTAAGAAAGGTTCAAACTTGCATAATACATTAGTAGTTAGAAAAAAAATAAAACTTAAAAATTAAAACTGAAAATCATCAGGTCAGTCGATGCGCCGTATCTTATGGAAGAAGATACGCCGTATCGAGCCTGGAATAATTACGGATCAGAATAGAAGATGCGCCGCATCCTTAACCAGGGATGCGCCGCATTAAAATAAACTGATAAAAAGTTTTAAAGTCGAAAATAAAAAATGCAGAAAAAATAAAGATATGACCATTGCAGGAGATGCGTCGCATCTCAGGATTGAGATGCGCCGTATCCTCTGCGGCCTGACTGACTCGACACAAAAACAGAATAATAAAAATTTTCTCCGGGTTGTCTCCCGGTCAGCACTTGTCTTTATTCCAGAGTCTTCAAGTTAGACTCACGTTCAGCTCTTTTAATATCGATCATTGAAGGAGTCAGAAACATCGCGCTCCCTCATTGCCAATTCAGTAATATTGAACATTCCTTGCTCGTCCTTAATTTCCACGCCGTTCTTCTTTAATACCTGTATAAACAAAGTTCTGTCCCCTTCGGGCAGAGATGACAAAATGATAGACGGGAAATTCTTATTATCATATAGGCATAAATAAGCAAGGTGGGGTGGTAGTTCAATAAACACATCATTATTCAAATTCGTTTTCTCAACTATTCTCCTACGTTTGTTAATTACTACGCAATCATACCACTCATCATCAGAATCATTAACAACATCGCGTCTAAGTTCGGTAGGTACATTAAGGTCAATAAATTCCTCAAAGTTCTCATGATTAGGATTAGTTGAGTTGTTTTGAATCAATGTTTCTCCCATAATCCTAGCTTCAAGATCGAGGTCCATACGGTCTCTTAATCCTAGCACATAGACACCTCTAATTATGCTTTTAACAGGATCTTGGCACTTATAGACTAATTTATTATTCCCTACCCTTAATGAGATTTTTCTTTTAAACACATCAATCTTAGCATGGGCAGTAGACAAGAAAGGTCTTCCAAGGATTAAAGGAATCTTAACATCCTCGGGCATATCTAATATAACAAAGTCTACAGGGAAAATAAACTCCTCAATCTTAACTAGCACATTATTAGCAATCCTTCAGGTCGTTTTACCGTTTTATCAGCCAATTCAATAAGTAACTTAGTTGGTGCTAATTTTCCTAGTCCTAGGGTAGTGAATGTCTTAAGAGGCATAACACTAACAGTAGCTCCTAAGTCAGCTAACACATTATTGAAAGATATATTATTAATTGAACAAGGAAAAGTAAAACTTCCTGGGTCTTTTTCTTTATGAGGCAAGGCATGTAAGTCGGTTGCAGAGCTCTCTTCTTTCATTGTAGCCTTGATCTCCTCTTCAATCTTTGTCTTCTCTTTTAGTAGTCTCCTTAAGCTGATTGAAGAATTAAAGAAAAATTCGGGTCTTGCACCATCATTACCATTCATCGATCTTCTAGGTAAGTAAGGAGCGACTTCTTCAGTGGTGCTTATGGCCTTGACATGATCTCTTGGGTTGGTCTCAGTTGAGCTAGGTAAACTTCCATATCCCCTTTCTTGAAGAACTTTGCTCATTTGACCAATTTGTTGTTCCAATGCTTTGATCGAAGCTCCTTGATTTCTTGTAGTAGTGTCCGTTGAAGCTCGGATTTCTTTGATCATAGCAGTATTCTCTTCATGTCTTTTATCAGCATCGGCCATAATTTGCTTTAGAGTGTCATCTAAAGTCTGCCTCCTTTCTTGATAAGCGGGATTGAAGTTGTTCTTTTGATAGAATCCCGGGGTGGCTTCCCTCAATCTTCCTGAAGGTCTGAATGGTTGTCCAAATTGGGTGTAATATGCTTCTTCAAATGTCTCACTTTCATTCTTATTCGGGCAATCTTTAGTGTAGTGAGGTCCTTCGCACTTTTCACATCCAACTTGGGCAGCATACATTTTTTCATCACGCTTCTTCATCTCTCTACTAATTTTATCCAATTGAGCTTGAATAGCAGCAATCCCGTCAAAATTAGTGCTGCTCTTAGATCTAGTAGAGGTCCCATCGTGCCATTTTTGAGAATGATCAGTAGCTTCTTGGATCGCTTTCCTAGCATTGGCTGCACTCATTTGAGGCACAGCTCCCTTAGCGTCCAAGATTTGTCTAGTAGGCACGTCCAATCCTTGATAAAACAATATTATCTCCTACATAGGGGTTAGATAGTGTTGAGGACATTTTACCAGTAAATCTTTAAACCGTTCCCAAGCTTGATAAAGAGTTTCATCAGGCTCTTGCATGAAACTGTTGATAGCCTCCATCTTTTTAGCAGTCTTAGCAGGTGGACAATATCTCTTCAGGAATTTGCACTTCAAATCTTCCCATTTAGTGATTGAACTAGCAGGTTCATTCCTTAGCCACTTGTTAGCAGCTCCTTTTAGTGAGAGTGGAAAGATTCTTAGCATGATTTGATCGTCAGTGACTCCTTCTGAAGTAAACAAATCCGCAATCTCGAGGACCTTTTCAACATGCTCATTAGCATCCTCATATTCCGATCCACTGAAAGCATTTTCTCTTAGCTCCTTGAGAAACTGACCCTTCAATTCAAACTTTGACTTATCATCAAACTTTGGTCTAGCAACTCCTGAAGTGTAATCAGCACGGGTTTTGTTCATGTATTCCTCCATAGTTGTGTTTTCGCCCATTGTTTCTGTTTCTTCTTCCTCTTTCTCTTCAGAAAAATAATCAAGCTCGAATGAACTTGGAGTATCAAAGCTTTTTGTGTTGAAAAGCCTTTTAAGCGAATGAAAGACTCGTTCAGGATCTTCGAAAGGTTGAATCAAGTTCTTCGTAGAACTCCTGGTCATGCACTTCCTGAAATCGACACAAAAAATATCAGTAGGGTATGCTCAAGAAAGTAATATATCAGAAAATTAACAACGAAAACGGAATACGAAAAATTAAAGTTACTGATATCTGCAGATGATGCGCCGTATCCAAAAAGTTGGATACGCCGTATCTTATAATCGTTAAAATTAAATCAGACTTTATTCAGAAAATAGATACGCCGCTTAGAAATTAGAATGCGCCGTATCAGTTTTAATTATCAAAAATCGATTTACTTATTAAAATTAAATGCGTCGTATTAACAAAAGTTAATGCGCCGTATTTTCTTTACGTTTCAAAATATAAGATTTTTTATTCATAAGATACGTCGTATCGATAAAAATCGATACGTCGTATCTGTTTAATAATTCGAAAACTGTTTTTAATTAAAATAATAGATACGCCGTATCTACTAAAGCAGATGCGTCGTATCGCGTTAACGTTTAGAAATTTTTTTTATCAAAAACAGATACGCCGTATCTTGGGGAAAAGATGCGTCGTATCGAATTAATTAAACGCGTTGTATTTTATAAAAATTAAACGCAATACGCCATATCTGAGAGATCAGATGCGCCGTATCGTTCGATTTAGCTCAGTACAACGATAGCAGAAAACAAAAAATACGAAAAATAAAAACAAATAAAAACACAACGAAAATAAACACAAAGAAAACAAATAGCACACAAAAACAGAAAATATGCAAAATAATACAATGAATGCAATTTAATCTAATACACAACACAATTAGCGGTTAGATTAAAAAAAATTAAAACCCTAATTAAAATACTAATCAAATTAACAGATAATAACAATTCACTCCCCGGCAACGGTGCCAAAAACTTGATGCGTGCGATGTGTCGTTGCGGTTTAGCAGTATTAATGCCTACTCATGTTTTAAATTTATATTTAGCCGACTTATCAATAACACACACACTTAACGAGCATTGTACCCGGTCAGTATGAATATAATGGTAAGTAGAGTGTCGATCACTAAGAGTGGAACGTATTATCTAGTTATTCCAATCAGTATTTTAATATACTAAGTTAGCTATACAACCTAATCTAACGCAAGGGGGTTCAGCCTGAGAGACTGGCACGATTTGGTTGCAATTAAATAATAAACTAAACAAATAGGCACGAATCAGCGAATAGCACACACGTACACAGATAAATACTTGAGACAATAAGAAGATCTGTCCTTATGATTAAGTAGATTGTCACTTGTTTTATTGATAGTTTTATATGAAGTGTATGTAGTTAATCCTTTCTCGTTGGTCCTATTCTTATCGGCGAGTAAACCCTTAATGATTACTTATGTCTAAAAGTTATTCCTATGTGATCAATTTAGTAACAACTGTGGGAGCCACATTCTCTTCCGTAGTCAAATGCGCAGGCCACTAATAAACACAGAGGTTATCAATGCACTAATAAGTAGTAACCAAAGACATCAACATATAAACTTTAATTGATGGGAAAGCAGTTTTAAGGGAGTGCAATCTTTCCGTTGTCACATTACACAAGCCATCAATCCTGATGAATTAAAGTTTACTAACACAATAAAACAAAACTACTTAATGAATTAAACACATGCAGCACCTTCTTACAGCTCTTGTATCTTCGTTCGGGTGTTTCTTGTGCTGCCTATTCGTCTGAATTCGGCCTTTGGTTTTTCTGGTCTTCGTACCTCGTATATATTATATATCGAAATTCGTCTGGTCTTGGGGTATTTATAGTTTCTGTCTGAGGGTAAGATGCGGCGCATGTAGTAAGTAGATGCGGCGCATTGACTTAACTTCGCGTGGGGTCCAAGATTAATATATTCAGGAATATTCGTACACCGCCAGAAGATGCGGCGTAACTCCATAAATAGATGCGGCGCATGTCCTCTTGTATCTTGGATCGTATCTGGTAAAATCTTGATAGTGATGCGCCGTATGTAATAAGTGAGATGCGGCGCATCTGGAGCATAATAGTCTTGATATTGTACATTTCAGTAGACTCTTAACTTCTTGCATGTTTTGCTCCATAATTAGTCCAAAATCGCCAAGTTTTACCAAATGCTTGTTTTTACCTGAGAATTACAAAAGTAAACGATTAAGTATCAATCCTCATACATAATATAATAAAACAAGTCAAATTAATAGGATAAATGATAGTAATAAAATGTACTTATTTGAGTTCATCAGTGATGACCTTACTCTTAGTTCTAGGGAATTTTCTAGTGTTGATGAGCCGGAACCTCAACCTTTACACAACTTTTCATCCTTAGATTTACATCTAGGAGACAAAAGAGGAACCGACCCACCCATAAACCAATATTATCCGGGTAGTTTTAGGATGAAGGAAGCCATTCACTCACCCCCTTCACCTCACGTGGCATATTTCCACCCTAAGGGTGTGTATCGCTACTTCCACCCGCACTTAATCCTAAGTGTAGGGAAAACCTCCCCTATTTCCGTTAAATAAGGGTAGAGTCAGGCTCGTGACTCGAACAAAAACAAGCGCTTCTTGGGAGGCAACCCAAGCTTTATTTGTTTGTTTGTTTGTTTGTTTGATTTTATTTGTTTCCGTATGCAAGTTTAATTGTTATTGTTTGTGCTCATGTTTCAAAACTAAATTGTGAAAATGCTTTATCTTGTTTTTAACTTCGTCTTAACTACATATAAAGGTATTTTGCAAAAGATAAGTGTAAGGGAAATCCAAATCGGTTTATTAGAACAAATGAACATGAATCGTAACAATAATAAATTAACATACATATTAGTAATTGTTTGAGTCAAATGCTTGTATCGAGTCATAATGATGTTTTGCAGGAATTCCAGGAAGTAAGGTATAGGTTTTTCCAGAAATTTTCCGGAAACTTAACATGAGAATTCTGTCAGATCATTTCTGACGGCGTCAGGTTTTAATTTTCTGAAATTTTTGAAAGTTTTGTTTTTCTTCCGGAATCATAAAAGTTTTTATTAAATCTCTAACTTATAAACTCCAGGAATCTGCAAAATAATCATTCCACAAGTATTATATCCTTATATAGATTTATCCCGCCGATGTTATGCAGGTTTTCGTGTTTGTTTTCTCAGGTTTAACAGGTTATTTTGGACAAGGAGATGTATGTGGAATCTAGCTTTTGGCGATGCATTAGTCTTGGAGCTTCAACATTACCTTGGAAGAAGATCTAACCATGTTACCTCTTTATCCACCAAACGAATCAAGGGAGTATTTGATTTCATTCTTTTACCTTATTTACTTTTACATCTTGTTATTTGAACATTGGGGACAATGTTCATCTTAAGTGTAAGGGGGGGGGGGGGGGGTAAAGTACGATACCTTAGAGAATGCTATTACGCTTGATTTTTGTTTGTTTAATGGTAGATGTGTAATAAAACTGAGAGAAATACCTGTTAAGGCAATTTTAGTGCCAAATTTAAAATTTTTTACAACATATAGGAGTGAAACTTTGATCTTAATGAGCGTCTCATGGATAGGAGTTATATGACTAGCACAAAACCGTACCACTAAAAAATTTTCCACCCCCAAATATGTGAGGTTCGCCCCTAGAATTGGTAGGAAAAGCATTTATGCTATGATGTGTGTACCGGTAGCACTTAGATTCTAGAACTTGCGTTAGGACCATTCCGAGGCCACAAGTGAGACTACATTCGTGTAGTTAGATTTACTACATGATAAGAGGCATTAGGATTAACCTATTGTTTTACACCTGTGTTTTTGTTATAATTACATTGGCTACATTGGTCAAGTAATTCTCCCACACCCTTTGCGTTGTACTCATTTTTAGTACACGATACCCCTAGTACACCCCTCAGAGCCTATCTTTTCGTTTCGACCTTTAAGCATTTTACTTAAAGGAAGAATTTGTTACACCCCACTTAAATATACACCCAAATCGCCTTAGCCTACCTTGTATGCACTCATTTTTAGTGCATTATTGTGACAACAGTTGTTTAAACCCCAAGTTAATTATCTAATTGATTACATGGTTGCTAAGTCGAGTCATATCCTTGTACATATTGTTTTGGGACGATTGGGACTCATGGGTAAAGTACTAGTGTAATGGAGTAATGGGGAAGAACAACATTATTACCCCCATATGTGCTAAATATTTTAAAAGTACTCCAAGTGTTTCGATTATCTTAATTCGAGTCATTAGAATAGTTATTTGTAAAGTTATGTAAAAATTCAAGTGTAAGGGGAATGCAACGCCCCTATGATGTATTATTTTGGATGGTAGGGCAAGAGTGTATGAAAAAAAAAAAAAAAAAAAAATCAAGAAAAATACAAAAAAATGAGAAAAAGAAAAGTAGAAAAAACATACGGACTACCATCCCGTTTCATTTTATGTTTATTTTATGTTTTTGGTTATTTTGTTTTTAGCTTAAGTCGAGTCTAGTCTTGGCTTAGCAACGCCATATTGTACATGTAATTAATCAAGATCTTTAACTCGCCACCAGTAAAATATCCCTTATCCAACAAAACCGTGTTTATCATATCCCTACACCTAACGTTATAACCCGTTTAAAAGCCCTCTTTGATAGTTTATCTTAGGTGCTTACGCCTAGTGGAGGAGGTTTTTGATCCTTTCCCAAGCCTATGGTAATCTATTTGCTATGACAGGTAGTGAGAGATATTATCCATTTTCATTTATGAGATATACTTTTATGACACCTGAGAGATGTGAGTATCTAAACACTACTTGTGAGGTGCTAGTTTGTAATCTCCGTGCTTATTATGATTAAAGTGGAACGACTATTTGTTGTAATTACTTTTATATTAGCGTTAAATGACCCCTAACTTGTATTTTGATTAGAATAAAAGCGCATTTGCTTGAGGACAAGCAAATCTCAAGTGTAAGGGTATTTGATGAGGCGAAAAGTGTACCGCTTTTCGGGGGTCATTTAAGCCCTAAATCGTATTTATTTGATCAAATATTGCCCTAAATCGTTCCTTTTGTCATTTTAGGTACTTTGGAGGAGAAAATTGGAAAAGGAAGCATTTTGGACGTTTTTGGAGCATAAAAGTGAAGAAAACGACAAAGTCTCAAAATCTGCTGGAATAGTACCTTTGACAGCGTCAAGACCAAGCCTGACAGCGTCAAGACCAATCCTGACAGCGTCAAGACCAAGCCTGACAGCGTCAAGCCTTGATAGGCCAGAACGTATTTTTGGAGTTTAAAGGGAGACGGCGTCAAGAAGGCCGTCAAGCCTTGCCGACAGAAATATTGCCTATAAATACAACATCATAACTTCACTTTTTGTAAGCCCTAAACCCTAAGTCCGATTCTAGGGTTTAGGTAGGTGTTTTTCCAGCAACTTAGAAGGTCTTAATCACTCCATAAACATCTTGTAATGGTGTGTTGATTCTATCTTAATTATGTCTTCCATTATTATTGTTGCTTGTTCTTCATTGATTATGTTTTACTAAATCACCTAGTGTTTACCTATGATTGTGTGAAGCTTGTGTATAACTAATTAGATCTTATTGATTTCTTGTTGATGTGTGTGTCCATCTCCATCAATTAGGGCGTGACAACTTCAATAGGTCTAATTGGTTTAGCTTATAATTCTTGTTTTCCTATTGTCTCTTGTTTAATTGGGTGATATCGATGTTAGGCTTAAGAAAACTGGCAATACTCTATATGTAATATGCTTGAATGTCTTAAGAAACATGAGTCAGATGTGTACTACGGCTATATGGTTGTATTTAATGCATGAGCGAATTCTAGTGATCCCATGTTAGGAGCTTCTTAGCCGGCTCGACATAGGAGTGAAGTAGGAGCTTATAGAGTTGGGGAAGTACGTACGCCACCCCACGATTGGTATTAAGGAATACAACCCGTCAATTAAAACAAGGTGTGACAATTCAATAGGTAGAATTGGATAGCTAGCAAGGAGTAATACATCATAGGTAGATACGCTTCACTTCCCTTGTAGAACCCTAGTTTACTTTCCTGCACATTAGTCTAATTAGTAGCTTTTGGGTTAGTTGATTAGCAACTAATTCCGCCCCTTCTTCCAAAACCAGAAATTTTTACTTGCTTTCCATAAAATATAAAAATACAAAAAGAATCATCCCTCACCTTTAGACCTAGTTAGATTAATTTCAATCCTAACGAACACTATTCTTTGAGTTGAACGATCAATCCCCGGTACTTGCCACTTCACTATACTACAACGGTCAGGTACACTGCCTGGTGGGGATTGCAAGCCTCTTGAGATCCCTCGAGAGGTAAAACCTGTTGTAAGGTCGCAAAACCACGTATCACATATATATAGGGTTATTGTTAGGATAATTATCTTTTTACCAAATATTCACTCTTTAAATCTTTCTAAAGATAATTATTGTTCCTTCACGCTAATTTATCAAACCCTAACAGTACCTTATAAAAACCCAATTGGCTTTGTGCTTTAATCTCTTCAACAATTAACCCTCACACGATCATCTTTCTGATATTAATTGTTAACAAATCATGGCTGGTTTGGAATTCGTTAAAACTCACAACCAGGTTGCTTTTCTTGCGAAAACAGAGGAAGGGGATGGACCGAAATTCTATGAGATTGTGGATTTTCTCAACAACTCTCATATAAGGTATGCTCTAACTGTTTCCCCTACTCTTATTGTTTCTCAGATCACACAGTTTTGGCAAACTGCTATTGTCAAAATTAGTGAAGAAGGAAACATAGAAATTCACTCTAAAGTGAATGGTATATCTTTTGTTGTTACCGAATCTACACTTAGGAGACATCTTAAGTTAGAAGATTTAGATGGTATCAATAATATGCTAAACACTGAAATTTAGGAAGAACTTGCCAGAATGGGGTATGATACATCCAATCAAAAACTTGCTTTTCAAAAGGGATGTTTCTCCCCACAATGGAGATTTTTGATACATACTCTCTTACATTCTTTAAGTCCTAAAAGAACATCATGGGAGCAATTCAGTAGCAATATTGCTATTGCTCTCATATGTTTGTCAACCAACAATGTTTTTAATTTTTCAAAATTCATATTTGAGAGTATGGTTGCTAATGTAAAAAGTAAAACAAAATTTCTTATGTATCCAAGATTTATTCAAACCTTTTTGAATAAGAAAAAGAATTTGCTAAAGAAACATAAAGAAAATTTTCCTACTTCTAGCCTGCAACAAAAGGTTTTTCAAAATATGGCTATGGCAAGTAGATTGTTTAATGGGGTAGTGATACCTCTCTTTCCTGAAATGCTTCAAACTGATCAGGGTGAAGGGTCAGTCAACCCAACTGAGCCCCAACACACATCCATTTAGGTTCCCAATATCACTCATACACCCCCAGTCACCACTACCTATAAAAGAAGAACCAGAAAGGAGACTATGGATCCTCAGCCTAGTCCTCCTACTCAGACTTTTGTAGCAGATGAGGCTATCTCTAAAGATAGTATGGATGGGGCTTACACTACTGCTAAGCAGGACAGTGTAAACATAGATAAGACCTCTACCATGGCAACATCTAATGTGCCATGTCCTCCAAGACTTGACACAGGTGATGAAATCCCAAGCCAAATTGAGCAAATGGGTAGTTCAAGAGTACATCCTAGTCTAACTAGGGTAGAAACTGGATCTATGTCCCTTGATTCACCTCTCCTAGCAGGTCACACAACTAGAAGTGATGAGGGTAGTTCTTCACTAAAGGAGTTGATAGTTATCTGTACCAATTTGTCAAACAAGGTAGAATCTCTGGAGGAAGATCTCAAAAGCCACAAGAACAATTTTGCTAAGGTCTACACTCAGTTAACTCTCAGGGTGAAGAAGTTGGAATCTCAACTTAAGAGGAAAAGAACTAAGGTGGTAATAGATGAAAGTTCTTCAGATGATGGTTCAAGTGATGGTTCAGATGATGATGGTGATTCTCCCAAACAGGGGAGGAAAATGAGAAAATTAAGGAAATCTGGAAAATCAAAGTCAAGAATTCAAGGGAGGAATGAAGAAGGTACTAGTGGAAAAGGTACTGATGGTGAAGATACTGATATGAGTGAGCAAGAACAAGGTACTGCTGAGATAGTTGATGAAGCAGTACAAACTGCTGAAGTGCCAAAGGAAGCAGTACAAACTGCTAAGGACAAAGGGAAAGGTATTTTGATTGAAGAAGATGAGCCATAGAAGATTATGAAGCCTAGAACTCAAGCAAAAATAGATTATGATGCTGAAGTGGCAAAGAAACTTCAAGAAGATGAACAAGCAAATGAACAAGCTCAAATAGATTTTGATGCAGAATTAGCAAAGAAAATGTCTGAAGATGATGTAATTGATTTTATGGAAGCGAAGAGGCTAGAAAAAGAAAAGATGGCTTCAGATGCTTAGATGGATCAAGAACAATTTGAGGAACAACTACAATATTTGTTAGACAGTGATCCAATTGTGAAAGCCTAAGCAGTTCAACTTGTTAAAGATCAGAGTTTAAGTGCAGAAGCAAAGTCAGCAATGCTTACTAGTTTCATTCTATCAAAGAATAAGGAAGTAGCTTGGAGTGATCTTATGCAGAAGATCAGGGATAGAAAAAAGAAATGATACAAGAAGAAGATGCCTACAAAGAAAGAGCAGATAAGCTTCATGAAAAGTTATTTTGAAGAATCAAGCATACTGGAAGCAGAGCTACTTTAAAGGAAGAACAGGTGCTGAGATTGAAAAAGCATATTATGAAGCCTATGCAAGGATTAACAAGCCAATCTCAAAGGATTTCACAATAGATACTGGGAATGGTAATGGAAAGAAAAGAGATCCAGAGGTGTTAGAGTCTGATACATCAAAGAGGCAAAGGACTGAAACTGGGAGGTTAACAGATAAGCAAATCAAGAACATGATTGTTGTATTTCCTGAATCCACAAACATCAAGCCAATACAAGCAAAACACCCTATTATTGATTGGAAAGTATTTTCTGAAGGAAGAATGAAAGGGTGGAAGATCATAAGAATTAGTGGAATAACTGAGAGATACAAATTGTTTGAGGATTTACTTAAGGGATTTAACAGGGAAGATCTAAATCAATTGTGGAATTTAGTACAAGAAAGATTCAGAGTTGCAGATCCTATTGAAGACAAAGATAAAGAATTATGGGTACAGTTGAAAAGAATTTATGAACCAGATTGTGGAGAAGCAATATGGAGATTTCAAGCACAAATCAAGGATGTTTCATGGAAGCTTTTTGACACATGTGGTGTTCATAGAATTTCTACTAAGGATGGTTTGGAGATATATATGTTAGTAGAGAAAAACTACCCTCTCAGAACAGCTGTGTTGATTACTTTAGTATGTTCAAAACTGGAAGTTGAAGCTGATTCAGAGATGGCAGATGTATTAGTCAGAAGAATGTTTGAACTTGCAGAACAAAGAAGAGCACAAACTAAAAGATTAACTTGGTAGTGTTTGGAAGAATCACCCCATCCTTAGAGATGAAGTTTAATTCTAAGAAACTTAGTGATTTGGAGAGAAATCATAAGTTTAGGGGAGGATTGTTGGGAATTAAACGTAAACAGTTAGTACTGCTAGAGGAAAAGTTACAACTAATGAAGAATACACTAACAATACTAAGTCAGTTAGTATTGCTAGTATATATGGTTAGTACTGCTTATGATTTTGTAAACGTGTAATAGGATAAGTATGGAAAAGATATTGTGTATATCTTATAGTATTAGAGTTATACGAATATTAGTTTACTTGTACAGGAATCCTTGGTCTATAAAAAGATATCCTAGTTTAATACTGATTACGAATTAATTGATAGAGATTCAAGGTTGTAAACCCTAGTGATAGGAGATCACTCGTATTATTGATCATAATAATATTGAATCGTTTTGGAAGAAAAACATTGTTTCTTGTTCATACACTATTTCATTCACTCATACATACATACAAACAATCTTATAAGTGTTAGCTAGTAAATTCCGCGTGCTAGTTAATATTACTCAAAGTATCTATCTAACACATGGTGTGTGTTTAGATCCGGTCAAAAAAGACTCAGAGATAGTTAAAGGTAAAAAGGAAAAGATGAAGTCCATTGCCTTAAAAGCTAGGGTAGAGTCAAGTGATGATGAAGAGTCTAGTTCTAGTAGCGAAGATGAAGAGTATGCCATGGCAGTAAGAGATTTCAAGAAGTTCTTTAAGAGATGAGGAAAGTTCGTAAGACAACCTCGTGAAGAAAAGAAATCCTTCTGGAAAGACCGTGATGATAAGAAAAGTAAAGGAGATAGAAAGTGCTTTAGGTGCGAAGATTCTAGCCATCTAATAGGAGAGTGTCCTAAGCCTCCAAAGAACAAGACTCAAAGAGCCTTTGTCATTGGAGCTTGGAGTGACAGTGAAGGAGATGACGACGAGCCTAAGAATGACGAAGTTGCTCTCATGGCTCATGACTCAGAAGAGGTACATTCTGACTCGTTATATTCTTCTATTGATGATGACACCTTAGAAGTAGAATATAAAAAACTGCGTGAAATTACCCTAAAAATCATAAACAAAAATAAGTTTTTTAAAAATCAAAAAGGTACTTTTAGAAAACGAACTTTATTGGTTAAAAGAAAAAGATATACGATTAGAAAAGGGTAAAGCCATTGAAGAAACATGTGTTTCATGTCAAGAACTTAAGCTAGAGTTAGAAAAACTTAAGTCCACACAGGAAGATCTTATCAAACAAAACTCAAAGTTTAAAAGGTTTGATAAAAATATAAGTTGTGCAGATGATATAATGAGGATTCAAAAATTACCTCATGATAAAACCGAACTAGGTTTTATGAAACTAGGAAACTTAAGTGACTTTAAGAAACAAACTATGAAAGTACAAGAAACTATTCCAACTAGTTCAAACAC
This sequence comes from Artemisia tridentata subsp. tridentata, assembly GCA_021014915.2. NCBI lineage: Eukaryota > Viridiplantae > Streptophyta > Magnoliopsida > Asterales > Asteraceae > Artemisia > Artemisia tridentata. The sequence continues at coordinate 11,508,233 of CP139505.1, read as the reverse complement.
CCACGAATCCAGCGGAACCAAAAATTTGGTTCTGCCAGTAGTGGCCAAAGGTTTCGCGGGTACTGTTAATGAACAGAAGCCTTGTAATTCATATTGTACTGAGTTCGTTAAAGTCACAAGAAAACCTAGCACTAGTACAACTGTTAACAAACAAAAACCAGCAGTTACTATAGGAATAGGACAAGGTAAAAATGAGTTTAGGACTAAAACAGTTCAACAAAGACCTAGAACGACCGTTCCCAAACGCCCCTTTCCAAAGAGTAATCACAACTCACAACATCATTATCAAAATAGTTGGAACCAAAACATGTCTAGGAACTATCAAGGTCCCAACTACATGCCATGGAACCCTTATCCACCATTTCCATACATGAACCATGATAATGTAATGTTTAACCCAAATGAACCCATGAGATATTGGGGACCAAACGCTTGAGTTTTTCTTGAACTTAGGTGTAACACCCCCAAAATCATAATATTGCGGAAGCATACACTTTGGGTGCTACTAAATCGATAATCACAACACAAGATATAGAGAACGGATTGAAAATCCGTTTTAAAATACATTACATGTTTAAAGTCATGTTGTCTTACATAAAATTCATTTCAAATAAAAATGTAGCCCATTTAACAAAGCGGTCCAAATTTCAGAGTTAACGCAACAATAAAAACATTTCCAACAATTATTATGACCATCGCCATGCCCTGCCTTCGGTAAACACACCTCAGTTTTCTGAGAAAAACATGCTAAAAGTCAGCTAACGCTGGTGAGTTCATAGGTTTAAAGTAAATAACACATATGGACCATAGCAATATTCAGCAAACAATTCAGCAATAACACACTATCCCGCTATGCAAACACTAAGCCTCATCTAACCGAACTAGACATAGCAGCATGCCAAGCTGGCATTAGCAAATAAAACGGGTGCCCGCGAGTGTTAATCCCCAGACACTCGGACTATTTGCATATGGTATACGTTCGCTTTGATTATCCCGAGCCAACCGAACGGGGGTGTCATCCCCAATACATTTATTTATATCACACGGTTTCCCAGAGGGAATTGACGGTTGATGATAGTGGGCGCAATGGGATTCAGCTAAACTTAGGTTTCGGCATACAAGTGTGTATAAAACAAAATCCATTTTTGGTCCATGAAAACAGTTTTGCATGTTTCTCACCCCAAAGCTTATAAAACAAATCGTATAAAAATATGGGGCTATAAACTCACCTTAAAATAATAGCAACCTGCTAATCAGTCAATAAAACAGTGCAACCGCTCCGACACGCAACCTAAATCAGTATGGTAAGTGTTAGCAAAATATTCGTGTCTTATATGTCTTTACTTTATTTGAAAAGTTTAAGTGTGACCAGTGCTCGTGTATTTCTTGCTTGCTGTGTGGTAAAGTTTATTTCAAAATGATTTATCGTATGTAACTCTTGGTGGTGGCTCATGGTGAAAGTGTACGGTGGGAATACGTATGACGGAACATCCGTACTAGTATTCATCGTTAAATTTCGCTGTAATATATATATAAACATATATATATATATATATATATATATGTATGTATTTATATATATATATATATATATATATGTATGTATGTATGTATATATGTATGTATTTATGTATGTATGTATGTATGTATGTATGTATACTAGACTTCATGGCCCGCCCAATGGGCGGGCATGACTTGTAAGCCCTCCCAGGCATATAAGCCCGCCCGCTGGGCGGGCATGACTTGTGATTATCATTGAAAAAAGTAAGTTGGCAAAAAATAAAGATATAGCCATTCTAAATTATATATCGAATGGATTAAGAACAAAAAAAATATACGTTTATCGAATATGAGAGAAAATATGAAGCTTGACAACCTTCTTGTTTACAGACTTATTTACATGAATATTGCATTCGCTAAATCATAAATAGGCCAAGATGCCTGATTGACACCTTCATTCAAAAATCTTAACAGCCGGCACATTTCATTGAAGTGCCTGACTTTGACCTGTTACTGCAACATTTATAACTTCAGTTAGCCAAAATAATAGAATATATTATAAGTTAGACACCATAGACTCAATAATAACATACATTAATTTTCTAAATGTAATGCACAAATGCGTACATTTAATTCAGCCCCATTTGGCTCATGTTCACTTATGGAAGATTAGGACCCATTTCATTGCCCAAACATACCCGTTTCAGCCCATTTCAACACCAGATTAAACCAATTTCAGCCCCAAAACTGACCCATTTTAGCGCCAACTTCTGTCCCGAAACACACCCATTTCAGTCCCATTTCATCACACAAACCCACCCATTTCAGCCACCACACAAACCCACTTAAGCCACCATTTCAGCACTCAAATGCAGCCATCTCACCCCCAAAACTAAAAATTACGATGATAAAAGTAATAAAATTCTGAGTAGCTAATCCAAAATAGCTTATAAAGACCTTGTGATTTGCCTGGGCTGGCATGTTCATTCGTAGCTATATTTGTAATCTGATAGAATAATTGATACCCGATATTTCCAATATTTCTTTCATCAATAAGTCATAATAATTGACCAATTATACAGCTTGTGCTTACATGCTCACCACCTGTAAACCAAGAGTGTGACACTAACTGGTATTTGTTTTTTGTAACTTGTTCCCGACCCAACCTGATCTTGTCAACATGTAACCGTGGTCTTTCCTGATGCATCAAGAATTCAACACCTAAGATACTTAGAAATTCTATCCTAATTTACTGCATATTCTACATAACAACTACTACAATAACTCGAGCATATCTGCTGATTCAATCACGTATAAATTGTATCTTAACATCATTACGCTACATTTATCGTACCGAAATCACTACACATTCTCCAGAATAGCTAATGCATCAATTCAATCACATATAAATCCTATCCTAATGTCTTTACGCTACGTTGTAATGAGATTAAAAGATATTTTCATCCTAGTAACTCGATCACATCCGCTAAATAACATAAATCCTAACGTCAATCCTCTACAATTTTTTCGTAAATCAATTACTACATATTGTCCACAATAGCTATTGTGAGTCTGTGAGACTGTGACCATGAACTAAATCGATCACATCCGCTAAATCACATATAAATCGTATCCAGTAATCACACCATTTTCATGGATCATAAAGTTGAGTATATATTTCGATGCTAATATAAGACGCTAAATTATGCATATTACTTACGTTACTACGGTGTAACATTTTAGTAAATTTATGCTAAAAATGGTGAGCACCTAATACAATATAGTAATCCTCTATATAATAGAAGACGCTAGATTATGCGTATTCTTAAGCTACTTCCTCACATATAGTTTAGGAGCCTTGCAGCCAGGTGAAGTTAACAGGAAAAAGAAGCGTCAGGGTGTGCAACTACATGTGCATGTGTATGTGTTCTACGTATTTGTATATCTTTTTACCTAACATGAGCTCACAGCTATAGTAACAGGCTTTTCCAATTCCATGTATTTTTGGATTTCAAAAATGGTGCCATGTCGTTCCAAAGACAGAAGGTGACAGTGTTGCCGCTGCAAGCAAAGGGCCATAATGAGTATATAAATCCTAATAGTGAATAAGCAGAGGTTACAGAAAATGTACTAACATTATATTTTGGATTTCGATGTTTCGCCGTATAACTCTATTTTTGGTTGCGTCTCCATACACCTTTGTATCACCAACCTTTTGGATGCATCCTAGGTAATCTGTTATTGCAAGTATTCCTTTTCGATATAAATTCTAATGGAATAGGATGCGTTAGAACCTGTAAAGTCTCTTCTTCCAAGCCTTTCTTTTCCTAAAAAAGCAATTGACGAAATAGGTTATACTTATAAACATACACCATGTGCCCTTCTATATAGAGAAAGTCGCTAACAAAAAAGATGTCAAATTACCTGTTGAACGACTCCTAGGGATGGAAGGATACACTCTGCAAACTTGTCAATAATGGAATAATTTAAAAATACAGTTACTTATTATGAATTATGAAGAATAACTGAAAACCAAAAAACATATCTATGATATATTATTTTGTGGGTCGAATCTAGGAAGATAGGCAACTGCAACCAAAGAAATAAAGATGTTAATATAACATTTTTATCATGCACCATGCATGCATGTAAATAGTACGTGATCGTTGCAACTGATGATTTGAGCTTGCTACGGCTGCTTAAGAAGGAAGGGTTGATATATATTTCATATATAAAAATTATATTAGAATCATATTCTTGCTCTAAATCCCCTAATGTACAAACCCTCAGAATGATTATATTTTTTGAGTCAGTTAAGCACATAAAAACATGGAATTTACTTGGTAAGGTTTAATTTTTAAAATCAAGCAAGTTCATGTTTGAACATAAGCACTCAATAGGTGTGATTTTGGGCATCCTTCCATAGGATCCTCTGCCTATTTTATTATAAAGCAAAACAAATGAAATAAACCGGATAGAAATAAGTGAATATAGTGCATAATATGTAAATTTACTTACCTCTTTGGGGATTTTTGTGTGAGGTACCACAGACATAAACTGAGCGGCAGGGGAATTTTGTAATTTTGACACCCATTGAATCAACAGATTCTTGTACCATTTGAACATCCAGATACGTAGTATATATAGCTTGGAACACGTATAGCGAATATTGGCAGAGATATATCAAATATTGGTACAGAAGCAAATCATTGTTTATCATTATAATTTAAACAATACCTCGATTAATAGGATGATTTGATCTATTAATGGCATCAATGGCTTCCGAAGTATCTGCTATTTTTTCTGGATACCTGTAATAACGACAATTATCAAGAACCTAATACACCTTAAAATGGATCTAGTGGTATAAACCTTAATAACGACATAGAGCACTCGAAAAAGATAGAAGCAGATAATCAACTACCTACCAACAGTACATTCGGAACAAAGCAGTTTTCATTAATTAAGTTTCTTTTCAGCAGGTCCATTGGTATGTACAGGTTCAACAAATATAGACACATTGTTTCAGCTAAAAAATCAATGAAAGCATATGAAAATCATATATACAAAACTATAATTGAACACATGTCGGGGGGGGGGGGGAGGAGGGGGGAACCAATATCTATAATATACACGATATGAATAAATATTTAAAGTGATGCCAACATTGTTACTATTGGCAACAGTCAAAACACCTGCTGCTACTGGAGGCACCACAAATTGGTGCAGCAGTCGCATCTGTCGGAATTCCTATGAATTCTATCCAAATTATATGCACTACACTCTACAGATGTCAAAATTGGTGCCAAACATTATAATATGCTCAGAAGGTATTTTCATGTATCAAGGAACTTTATAAGTCACTTATCACCAATGTTTTGAAACCTTGCAGATTGAAGGTAAGTCCCATGATCCAAGGACTAATGAACAGATCCACTTAGCTGGCGAACACTCGCAAACTCACGGATACAGTTAGGCTAAAGGCCATTACAAATGAAACATATAAATGTCATGGAATTGGAATTGGCCATGAATGTCACCACAGATAGTTCAGTAATATACCTTTCCTCAAATGTGAAAAAGTTCAGCAAGGTCATGGAATTGGCCATGAATGTCACCACAGATAGTCACAGGGCTCCTTACAGGCTGCGAAAAATTCAAGCATTGATTTATGAAAACAGCTAGAGATGAAGGTCCCAGTGTATAACATACACACTATAGACTACTTCTACTTAAATCATAAGAACTCACACTAATATCACAATAGAAATGTTAAATGGGTTATGAATAGCATTTTATAAAACATGTATTGCCTCATACTCAGAAGAAAAGAGGGATCGCCATACACCTATCTTACTGTTATCTAGTATCACCTACTTGACCCCTTACCATTTTTAACCAACATGGTAAAAGTAATCGTATTGCCAAATAGTCATAGAATTCTGCCCTTAGATTAACCCATCTAACTGATGTTTATTAGTATTCGTCTATTTGATGAACCAATAGACTTGCAATTAAATGTAACCTAAGACCTTTGCAAACTACTCCAGCTTTTAAGACTAACAGATTTTGAGATCGCATATTTTGAACTTACTTCCACAACCTTTTAAAAACACAAAAACAAAAAAACACATGTTTATGCTATATACTTGGCTATATATTATCTGCAAAATTAAAACATAGAATATACAAATAGGATTGAAACTTATGCCAATGTCGTTGAAACCTTAACTTAGCATACATTCGGCTATATATTACCTTCAAAATTAAAACATAATATTGATCAGATGTAGAGAATGAAGATTACATTTCGCGAGAGTGAAACATCAAGCGTTGAGAAATCAATGAAGCAGATTTGAGGTGCACCAAGTGACGGTGCAGCAAACGGCCAAATATTTGCAACCAAGCATTCTGCTGAGAATTGCGCCAAGGTTATATACTGATAAATCTCACTTCCCAAACATACTCCTCCATTCTCAAATTCTAGTGATCCCATGTTAGGAGCTTCCTAGCCGGCTCGACATAGGAGTGAAGTAGGAGCTTGTAGAGTTGGGGAAGTAAGTACGCCACCCCACGAATGGTATTAAGGAATACACCCGTCATCCACGCAACTAATACACACTAATTAACCGGTAAAAGATAGTTAGGGAGTAAGGAAATCTAAGTAAACACATTTCTCTACACATAAGTTTCTCACCACTTTTCATTTTTGTTATTTTATTTTATTTGCATTCGTAGTAAATTTGGGTTAGTTGACTAGCAACTAATTCCGCCCACTCTTTCAAACCCGAGATTTTACTTGCTTTCATAAAAATATAAAAACATAAAAAAGAATCTTCCTCAACCCTTAGACCTAATTAGAGTAGCCTTTCATACCTAACGAACACTATTCCCTGTGGAGAACGATCAATCCCCCGTACTTACCACTACACTATACTACATCGGTCAGGTACACTGCCTGGTGGGGTTGTAAGCCTCTTGAGATCCCTCGAGAGGTAAAACCTGTTGTAAGGTTACAAAACCACGCGCATCAAGTTTTTGGCGCCGCTGCCGGGGAATAGTTATTGTTTAGGTTGAATTTTTATTTCTATTAGGTCTACTCACTAGATTCCTTTCTAGTGAGATTTTTATTTTATTTTTCTAGGTTTTCTTTAGTCTATCTATTTTCTTCGTGTCTTTGTTCGTAACCATACCATCCGACATCATGGAAGATGGTAATATCCTTAACCCCCACAACAACCCACCACCACAACAACCACCACCACCTCCTAGAGCCCGTACTTTAGGAGAGTATTCCCGTCCTAGCCACCATGGCTATCGAAACACCATTGAGCTCACTCAAGGAGCCAATATCACACCCTTGCGATCCGACACCATCCGGTTGGTGCAAAGCGGATGCGCATTCCATGGACTTCGTTCTGAAGATCCTAATCAACATCTCAAGGACTTTCTTAAAATCGTTGATTCTATAGACCTTGATGTTGCCACTCGAGAGACGACCCGATTGCGTCTCTTTCAATTCTCTTTGCGGGACCAAGCTAGTCAGTGGCTAGAACGTCAACCCGCAGGATCCATCACCTCTTGGGATGATCTCACCACTCGTTTCCTTGCTCAGTTTTTCCCACCGGGAAGAACTACCAAGCTAAGGAATGATATCTTGATGTTCCAACAACGTCAAGGCGAAACTCTCTACGAGGCATGGACTCGATTCAAGGACTTACTCCAAAAAGTCCCTCACCATGGCCTAGAACTTTGGCTCCAAGTCCAAATCTTCTATGACCATATCAATCTCTCCACGAGGCAAACCATTGACCAATCGGCCGGTGGCAAGCTACGTGATCTAAGTGCGGAACAATCATGGGCTCTCCTAGAGGATCTTGCTCTTTATGACAACGAAAGTTGGAGTGACCCCCGTGATTTGAATAAAACGGTCAAGGCAATATCTTTGCCTTTGAACAATTCAAGCACTTCTGACCGTAGGATCATAGAACTTGAAGACCAAGTCAAGTTTCTCATGAAATCCTACGAGGCTCCTAAACCTTCAAGCCGAGTGAACAAAATCACTTCTTCATGTGAATTATGTAGTGGTCCCCACGACACTCGTGATTGCATGGAACTCCCCGAACAAGCTTTTGTGGACTACGCATCCTCGCGTACCGACGGAGCGGGAGACAAGTGGTACACTTTCAAACCCGAGCCAAACCCTTATGGTGATTCATACAACCCCTCATGGAAAAATCACCCGAACCTTAGGTGGAAACAAAACCAAAACTCACAACAACCCAATTCTTCTAACCCACCTAATCGTTTCCAATCAAGCGGTTCCAACTCGAACCGTACTTTCAACAACAATCCTTCCGGCAATGGTAGTACCAATAACTTTGAAGGATTGATGTCCCAATATATGGCATCTCAAGAAGCCCTAAATATTTAATGTTAATAGTTGGACAAATAAAATGAATTGCACACTTTTAAGCAAAATAAACCCACGCCTAAAATGAAATTTGCCATAACCAAATCCTTGTAAATTTTAACAAAATGGATTATCATTTAAAAGCCCACAAATCATGCCCACTAATTATGTAGTTTACCAAAATTATAAGCCCATTCACATGTTTTTCTATAAGCCGATTCATGCACTGATATTGTTACCATTTTCTCACAAATCACAAACCCTAAAAACACTTATACACAAAGCTCGGCTGCCACTTCCTTTTCCCTCCTATCCGATCAGTAGCAGCATCAAAGAGGAGGTCTGTGGGTGTTTTTCTTGGTGGCTGTCGTGGTGCTACAGCGAGTTCAAGGTTGTGGAGTGATTGTGGGTTTAGAGGCTGTCGAAGGGTTTTTTTTATTTGGCTCGAAGAGAGTGTCGGTTTGGTGTTCTTGTGTTCTGAATTTCTTTCTAACATCCGACCCCAAGAGGTATCTACTCGTTCGTCTTTGTGTTTCCTTAATTTTTTTTCTTTCGAAAACGACACCGGCATACGTATTTGATATAATAGATTTAACAGGTATATCCATTAAACATGAATATATATATGCACAAATAACATGAGATACTTATCATGAAATCAGAAAAGGCATATAGAAATACTTGTTCCTGTTTCGAATTATATGAACCTGTTTCGAATATATGTATGCGTATACCAATAGATACCTATCACTAAATTATGGATGGCATATTATATACACAACATGAGATCACAAATCCATGAAGCATTTACATGTGAGTCCTTTGATTCTCGTGAAGACCTGGTTGCGTTTTGGTTAGTAGATATCATGGGCGAGATAATTGTTCGAGTAATGATCATGTGAGTTTATAGCGACATTTATCTGTGACTTAAAAGGGAATTGATGTATAACCTCTGGTTTGTGTTTGATTTCATGCATGCGTGTCACTAAGTTGGATTACATGGGATGTATGCTAGAGTGTGTGCATGGGATATTTTGTTGTCGTGCATGGGGTGTGAGTGTAGGACCAGTTTACAGGTTTGTGTCTCACTGTTTCATAAGTGTGTTTTGAAGGATATAAGTGAGTGTGAGAGAACTGATTTAAATGGAGTAGGGTGCTTACTGATTTGTGGTGCCTCGAAGTAATAATGTCGAGAGTGTGTTTGTTTTGTGTTGGTCTCGCGAGGGTTCGGAAGGTCATGATTTTATGGGATCGAATGGGCTGTGATTGTGTCGAGTTAATAGAGTGAAACGAGTTTCATGTGTGATCGCGCTTTGCTACGGTCGTACTAAGCTTCCATGTTCGTCCTTTGGGTTATACAACATAAGATAATGAAAAGATTTTGTAAAAGAAACCAAGTTGTTTATTCATCACGTGCACATCCAAATTTAAAAATAAAAATAATTTTGGACGTAGTGCCATTTCACCAAATGGAGTTTTGTTCTAAAGTGACAGTGTGTGTGTATGCATGAGAAATCTTGTGAGTGTGCTGCGTGTGGTTTTGAAATCATATGAATGTGTGTAGCGTGATAGCGTCTGCACATTTGAAAACAAACGTAACTTTAAAACATACTGATATAGTGTTTGTATGTGTAATTGATGAAGAACACATACTTTGCATGAATTGCTTAATAAGCTTAGTGGGTCTATACATATCTTGCATTATATAAGTTTAGAATAAAAGTGTAGGACTAATAACATATTTGATATGGAGTTTCTTTTATACGAATATATATAAATGAGTAGTTACATTGATCAATTGTAAAACGAAGAACCTTACACATGCTCTAACATTTGATCAGATTACTTGGTTTTATAAATTTTAAAATGGAATATAGAAACATAATAAAAGGCTACAAATATGGCATAGTGTTTATTACATATGACAACAAGGTAAATCTTACATAAAGTTTAAAGGATAATTTACGTAAATGACAATTGACAATAAGAATATAATAAGTTGTCGTAAAGTATCGAGTACGGTAATCAGTCAAGTCACAAATTAATAAACAATTCTTAAATTCAGGAAAATCATCCGAAGAAGAAGTGATTTATGTTTCCGAGTGTACGTCGGGTTGCTTTTAAGGTACAGATATTCTGCCCTTCTTTAGTAAGGTGCCTTCGTCTCATTTCTGATTTCTGATTCACTGCCATGTTCTTTGTTTCTGTGAACCTTTGACATTGACCTACTGGTACTGAACCTTTCTTATACTGAACCTACTGATATCGACCCTTCTGTTACTGAACCATCTGATATGAACTTTCTGATATACTGAAATGGATATTGACCTATGAAACTAAACTGAATACTGAATACTGATACTTGACCACTGACCCACAGTTTGATACTACGAGCCATAACTAGTCATGAGGGTTTCATGACCATGTCATTGATGCACCGATGGCATGACTCTAGGGCAGGAGAGTGATGACCTGTTCCGTCCCTGACTGTATTTTATTTGGTGTGTTGGGAGGTTTATGGCCACCTGGGGCGTATAGATGCATCCTAGAACTGTTACTGTTACTGATTACTGATTACTGTATTACTGGTGACTGATGGTGTGTGCGATACACGTCTTTCACATACTGGGAGCTGATCACTCCATTTACTGATTGAGGACTCCCCTCATAATTACTGGTTTACTGAGAGGTCTCCCCTCTATATGATTATATGGTTACATGATTATACTGATACTGTTACTGTTACTGTTACTGGGCTCGTAGTGGATTGCTGTTTTCCTACGCCTTATACACTTGTACTCTTCATTACTGTTACCATTTACTTATACCTTATCTCTGACTGATTTCGTACTTCAATTACTGTTCATTATTCTGTATTACTGTTTTGTTTCCGTTATATCTGTTCACTGAGCTCTCGTAGCTCAGCAGCATTTCTTTTCTTGCGGCAGGTTTTAGTGGGAAGCTGGGAATGATTGGAGAGTACCTTGGACTTAGAAGACTTGATAGCCATTCTGGATTAGAAATGATTAGAAGTTATTATTATGTTAGAATTAGAGTTTATTGGAATTCGCTTTGTAGCCTTGTAGTTTCTGTATTTCATTTGTAACCTTTGAAAATTCTTGTATTACTATAGATTTATGCTTTGTTTTGATCTGATATGAAACCATTATTGTGATATCTTTACCCTTATCGGGTTGGGGTGTTACAATACCTTTGGAAGGGACTCTAAGTATGATTCAAGGTGCCAAATAACTGCTAATTCCCACATTGCGTTTTTGCGCCCTAGTGAATTGAACTGTGTATTAGTAGTTAATAAGCTAAAAACGTGTAAATTATAGTCAAAGGTATAAAGTCTGTGGCCTTGTGGGATAATCACATAAACCACATATTCATATTGCTTTGTTTTTATTCTGTTATTTAGCATACTGATCAAGAAATAGTACCTGAATCCCACAACCACCTTAAAATCTTCTTCAAGTGATCAATTTATGTATTTGGAAAAATCAAAGCTTGAGTGGGCATCTGCTGCCAAATGTGCCTATAAAAAACAATAAAAAATATAGAACTTGATAATGTTGGATGGTGTAAGCAACATTCATGTTCTTTGAATTCAATTAAACACACAAAACCAAAAAACAATTTGAAACAAAAATCATAACCGACTTTAATCAACAATTTGAGAAAAATCAAAATTATAAACGATTCCATAAAAAAACAAAAGGTAATAAAAACTGAACGAACACACAAAATTATTCATACCTTTAGTAGCGAAATTAAAAAAAAAAAAAAAAAAAAAAAAAAAAGATTATTCATACCTAACTGAAAAACAGTATATCGAGTTTCTTGGATCATATACAAATCTTTGATCGTATAACTGAGAAACCGATCGAGTTTCTCGGATCATATAACTGAAAAAAATAATGCATCTCGGTTTTTAGAAGGGTTCAATGGTGGTGTTTCGTTAATGATGACTGGTTAGAAAGGGTGGGTGAGAAAATGGTGCTGTAAAAATAAAATAAAAAACAAACACACTTGATCCAAGGATACCTCCACACCCGTAGCTGGAAAAAAAAAACACAATTGAATAATAGTAGTTGTGTATACATGAAACCATTATAAACAACATACCTGTATACATATTACCAACAAAGAAGACGAACAATCTGTACATCAAATTAGAAAAGACAAAAGATACTGTGTTTGATAATGAGATGAATGAGTGATAATAAGGTTTTGGGAAAATAATACTCTGTATAATGAATGGGAAATATTATAAACAACATACCGAATGAGCCATTTAAAAATTGAGGGAAAAAACCTTGAATATCAATGTTTTCTTGCAAACCTGTGATGAAGAAAAAAAAATCCATAAACCGATCATTAGAGGAGATTGTGAGGAAAAAGGACATTAGGGTTTTTGAGAAAAAGTATATTATGAGTGAGTGATGAACTCAAATAAGTACATTTTATTACCATCATTTATCCTATTTATTTGACTTGTTTTATTATATTATCTGTGAGAATTGATACGTTAATGTCTACTTTGGTAATTATCAGGTAAAAACAAGTATTATGTGAAACTTGGCGATTTTGGACTAATTATGGAGCAAAACAAGCAAGAAGTTAAGAGTCTACTGAAATGTACAAGATCAAGACACTCTGCTCCAGATACGCCGCATCTTACTTATTACATACGGCACATCACTATCAAGATTTCACAAGATATTATCCAAGACAGCAAGGACATGCGCCGCATCTAAGAATGGAGTTACGCCACATCTTCTGGCGGTGTACGAATATTCCTGAATATATTAATCTTGGACCCCACGCGAAGTTAAGTCAATGCGCCGCATCTACTTATTAGATGCGCCGCATCTTACCCTCAGACAGAAACTATAAATACCTCAAGACCAGACGAATTTCGGAGTTGGACAGTTTTAGGAGACCGAAGACCACAGAAACCTAAGGCCGAATTCAGTTGAAGTAGCAGCACAAGACACACCTTGAACGAAGATACAAGAGCTGTAAGAAGGTCCTGCATGTATTTAATTCATTAAGTAGTTTTGTTCTATTGTATTAGTACACTTTAATTAGTCAGGATTGATGGGCTTGTGATCATGGATTTAACCATGCACTTCGACTCCCCTTAAAATTGCTTTCCCATTAATTAAAATTTATATGTTGATGTCTTTGGTGACTTTTAATAGTGCATTGATAACCTCTGTGTCTAGCTGAGCATTGCTTGGGTCGCCATGCCCCTTCCTCGCCTATTTATTAGATCGCCTATGCATTCTATCGTCTGTAGAAAAGTAGGAAGAAAGATAAATAGGATAGTCATAAGTAATCATTAAGGGTTTACTCGCCGATAAGATTAGAACCAACGAGAAAGGACTTAATCTCGGTGCGTTGCATCGAACTATACACTTCATATAAAACTAGCAATAAAACAAGTGACAAGCTACTTAACTATCAAGACAGGTCTTCTTATTGTCTCAAGTATTTATCTGTGTATGTGTGTGCTACTCGCTGATTCGTGCTCATTAGTTTAGTTTATTATTTAATTGCAACCAAACCGTGCCAGTCTCTCAGGCTGAAACCCCCTTGCGTTAGATTAGGTTGTATAGCTAACTTAAGATATTAAAATACTGATTAGGATAACTAGATAATACGTTCCACTCTTAGTGATCGACACTCTACTTACCATTATATTCATACTGACCGGGTACACTGCTCGTTAAAGTGTGTGTGTTATTGATAAGTCGGCTAAATATAAATTTAAAACTTGAATACTGCTAAAACCACAACGACATACCGTGGGTATAAATTAGAGCATACGCACGCACGCATCAAGTTTTTGGCGCCGTTGCCGGGGAGTGAATTGTTATTATCTGTTAATTTGATTAGTATTTTAATTAGGTTTTTCTTTTTAATTTTTAATCTAACCGCTAACCGTGTTGTGTATTAGTTAAATTGCATTCATTGTATTATTTTGCATATTTTCTGTTTTTGTGTGTTTTTATTTTTGTTTGTTTTGGTTTGTTTTTATTTTTCGTATTTTCTGTATTCTGCTATCGTTGTACTGAGCTTATTCAAACGATACGGCGCATCTATTTTCATAGATACGGCGTATTGCCTTTAATTTTTATAAAATACAACGCGTTTAATTAATTCGATACGATGCATCTTTCCCCAAGATACGGCGTATCTGTTTTTAATAAAAAAAAAATTCTAAACGTTAACGCCATACGGCGCATCTGTTTTTACAGATACGGCGTATTTATTATTTTAATTAAAAACGGTTTTCGAATTATTAAACAGATACGACGCATCGATTTTTATCGATACGGCGCATCTTCTGAATCAAAAATCTTGTATTTTGAAACGTAACGAGAATACGGCGCATTAACTTTTGTTAATACGACGCATTTAATTTTAAATAAATATCGATTTTTGATAATTAAAACTGATACGGCGCATTCTAAATTTCTAAGCGGCGTATCTATTTTCTGAGTAAAAGTCTGATTTAATTTTAATGATTATTAGATACGGCGTATCCAACTTTTTGGATACGGCGCATCGTCTGCAGATATCAGTAACTTTAATTTTTCGTATTCCGTTTTCGTTGTTGATTTTCTGATATATTACTTTCTTGAACATACCCTACTGATGCTTTTGTGATAGTTTCAGGAAGTGCATGACCAGGAGTTCTACGAAGAACTTGATTACACCTTTCGACGATCCTGAACGAGCCTTTCATTCGCTTAAAAGGCTTTTCAACACAAAAAGCTTTGATATTTAAAGTTCATTCGAGCTTGATTATTTTTCTGAAGAGAAAAAGGAAGAAGAAACAGAAGCAATGGGCGAAAACACTACTATGGAGGAATACATGAACAGTACCCGTGCTGATTACAGTTCAGGAGTTGCTAGACCAAAGTTTGATGATAAGTCAAAGTTTGAGTTAAAGGGTCAGTTTCTCAAGGAGCTAAGAGAAAATGCTTTCAGTGGATCGGAACATGAAGATGCTAATGAACATGTTGAAAAGGTCCTCGAGATTGCAGATTTGTTTACTACGGAAGGAGTCACTGACGATCAACTTATGCTGAGAATCTTTCCAATTTCACTTAAAGGAGCTGCTAATAAGTGGCTAAGGAATGAACCTGCGAGTTCA
Organism: Artemisia tridentata subsp. tridentata; assembly: GCA_021014915.2. Classification (NCBI taxonomy): domain Eukaryota; kingdom Viridiplantae; phylum Streptophyta; class Magnoliopsida; order Asterales; family Asteraceae; genus Artemisia; species Artemisia tridentata. Next base: position 11,492,652 of record CP139505.1, on the reverse strand, counting down.
ATCACAACGTGGGAAGATTTGAAGAGCAAATTCCTGAAAAGATATTGTCCACCTGCTAAGACTGCTAAAAAGATGGAGGCTATCAACAGTTTCAAGCAAGAGCCTGATGAAACTCTTTATCAAGCTTGGGAACGGTTTAAAGACTTACTGGTGAAATGTCCTCAACACTATCTAACCCCAATGCAGGAGATAATATTGTTTTATCAAGGATTGGACGTGCCTACTAGACAAATCTTGGATGCTAAGGGAGCTGTGCCTCAAATGAGTGCAGCTAATGCTAGGAAAGCTATCCAAGAAGCTGCTGATCATTCTCAAAAATGACACGATGGAACCTCTACTAGATCTAAGAGCAGCACTAATTTTGACGGGTTTGCTGCAATTCAAGCTCAATTGGATAAAATTAGTAGAGAGATGAAGAAGCGTGATGAAAAAGTGTATGCTGCCCAAGTTGGATGTGAAAAATGCGAAGGACCTCACTACACTAAAGATTGCCCGAATAAGAATGAAAGTGAGACGTTTGAAGAAGCATATTACACCCAATTTGGACAACCATTCCGACCTTCAGGAAGATTTAGGGAAGCTACTCCGGGATTCTATCAAAAGAACAACTTTAATCCCGCTTATCAAGAAAGGAGGCAGACTTTAGATGACACTCTAAAGCAAATTATGGCCGATGCTGCTAAAAGACATGAGGAGAATACTGCTATGATCAAAGAAATCCGAGCTTCTACAGACACTATTACAAGAAATTAAGGAGCTTCGATCAAAGCATTGGAACAACAAATTGGTCAAATGAGCAAAGTTCTTCAAGAAATGGGATATGGAAGTCTACCTAGCTCAACTGAAACCAACCCAAGAGATCATGTCAAGGACATAAGCACCACTGAAGAAGTCACTCCTTACATTCCTTTTCCTCAAAGACTGATGAATGGTAATGATGGTGCAAGACCCGAATTTTTCTTTAATTCTTCAATCAGTTTAAGGAGACTACTCAAAGAGAAGACAAAGATTGAAGAAGAGTTCAAGGCTACAATGAAAGAAGAGAGCTCTGCAACCGACTTACATGCCTTGCCTCATAAAGAAAAGGACCCAGGAAGTTTTAATTTACCTTGTTCAATTAATGATATATCTTTCAATAATGTGTTAGCTGACTTAGGAGCTAGCGTTAGTGTGATGCCCCTTAAGACATTCACTACCCTAGGACTAGGAAAATTAGCACCAACTAAGTTGCTTATTGAATTGGCTGATAAAACGGTAAAACGACCTGAAGGGATTGCTAATAATGTGCTAGTTAAGATTGAGAAGTTTGTTTTCCCTGTAGACTTTATTATATTAGATATGCCCGAGGATGTTAAGATTCCTTTAATCCTTGGAAGACCTTTCTTGTCTACCGCCCGTGCTAAGATTGATGTGTTTAAAAGAAAAATCTCATTAAGGGTAGGGAATAATAAACTAGTCTATAAGTGCCAAGATCCTGTTAAAAGTATAATTAGAGGCATCTATGTGCTAGGATTAAGGAAGCGTATGGACCTCGATCTTGAAGCTAGGCTTATGGGAGAAACATTGATTCAAAACAACTCAACTAATCCTAATCATGAGAACTTCGAGGAACTTATTGACCTTAATGTACCTACCGAACTTAGGCGCGTTATTATTGATGATTCTGATGATGAGTGGTATGATTGCATAGTAATTAACAAACGTAGGAGAATAGTTGAGCATACGAATTTGAATAATGATGTGTTTATTGAACTACCACCCCACCTTGCTTATTTATGCCTATATGATAATAAGAATTTCCCGTCTATCATTTTGTCATCTCTGCCCGAAAGGGACATAACTTTATTTATACAGATATTAAAGAAGAACGGCGTGGAAATTAAGGACGAGCAAGGAGTGTTCAATATTACTGAATTGGCGATGAGGGAGCGCGATGCTTCCGACTCCTTCAATGATCGATATTAAAGAGCTGAACGTGAGTCTAACTTGAAGACTCTGGAATAAAGACAAGTGCTGACCGGGAGACAACCTGGAGAAAAATTTTACTATTCTGTTCTGTGTCGAGTCAGTCAGGCCCGCAGAGGATACGGCGCATCTCAATCCTGAAATGCGACGCATCTCCTGCACTGGTCATATCTTACTTTATTTTTCTGCATTTTTATTTTCGACTTTAAAAACTTTTTGTCAGTTTATTTTAATGCGGCGCATCCCTGGTTAAGGATGCGACGCATCTTCTATTCTGATTCGTATTTATTCCAGGCTCGATACGGCGTATCTTCTTCCATAAGATACGGCGCATCGACTGACCTGATGATTTTCAATTTTAATTTTTACATTTTATTTTTTCCTAACTACTAATGTATTTTGCAAGTTTGAACCTTCTTAACTTAGGTGTGTTAAAGTCTTGGTGGTATTATAGATTCCTGCATTTCCTGTGGATACATCAAATATGAAGCTTAAACGTTCTAATCCACAAGAGAGATGATTTTTGCTCTTATACAAATAATGGAGGATCATACCGAGCAAATCTCAGGGGAGTTTTTCTGTTCTAATTCTTTTATTTTCCAGTTTTTAATCTTTGATACAAACAACGAGGACGTTGTTTAACTTAAGTGGGAGGGATTGGAGAATTAGAACACTTACTTGTCCTAAACTTTTTCAAAATATGCTTAATATATCAAAATTAAAAAAAATTTAGCATGTTTTTGTTTAAGATCTAAGTTGCATAGCTGCACACATAACGTTATTTTCAAAAATTGTGATTTTTCAAAATTCACAAATCTATGAGTGTGCCGGTGACTTGTAAACTTTAGAACTTGGCTTGTATACTATTCGAGACCACCATAATAAGTATTATTTTTATAATTGGAATGATTTGTCTAAATTGGTAAAATTCTAGGATTACACCCAAAAAGCCTTTATATGTTATGTGTTATTAGCTAACTACACTGGTTAGTTAACCCCCGTATAAACCCTTTTGTTACTCTCACTTTTAGAGTAAGATACCCCTAGAAAAACACTCAGAGCCATTCCTTTCGTTTCTTACACCTTTGTTATAATGTTTCGTTACACCCTTACACCTTAGCCTACCCTGTAGATTAAAATCCGTGGTTGGTTAATTGCTTTAGGCAAAGTGTGTTTCCTTACATTACCTGTGTTCGCGTGCGTAATTCATTATCTATGGTTAGGTCGGGAAATTGCACAATGCAATTGGAGTGAAAGTAAATATTGTATATCTTTGAGTTTGTTTTTCGTGTGTTTACTATTTTCACTATTACCGTTATTTCTGAAAGTCATGGAAAGTATGGAAAAATTATCCAGAGTTATCGTTATAGTGATGTGGTGAAATTTTACACATCTATGTTTATGTGATCAAAAAAAAAAAAAAAAAAAAAAAAATCGAAAAAATAAGAAAAGAAAAAGAAAAAGTTGGATGTTTGTTTTTACCAACTTATGTAAAGTTTTGTATTAAGTGGTCGATATCACCACTAGTTGTTGTATATTATATCTATGGATTGAATGGGAGTTGAACGTTATGGGAACGCCAACTAAAGGTTATTCTTTGATTGAGATTTTGTTGAGTATAATTCGTGTCTACCTAAAGCGTGTGTTTCAAGTGTTAAAGCGTGAGTTATTCAATGATATGAGTCTTATTCATGGGATGGTTGGGATAGTGATTAACCACACTTAGGATTTTAATTTATCTGTTTTGTTTATTTTTTATTTTACACCAATTTGTATCCCAAATATTATCCATACCCTATATTATTCTTTATCCAAACCTTTGATTTATTGAGATTAGGGATTTGAGCAATCCTAAGTATCGTAGTCGTGGATTCGGCTATGTATTTATGATTTTGTCGCCCTTTTTGATATAATATTATTGGTGAAGATTACTTTGTCCTATCTTTAGCCTATTCGAGTTAAGGATTTGAGCAATTGCAAGTATCGTGTTCGTGGATTCGATCATGTATTTGTGATTTTGTCGCCTTTTCTGGAATTTGAGATCGATAGAGATTAAGAAGAATGATTAACCCTTAAACCTCAAACCCTTTTTACCGCTTTAGACTTGTTATTCCTTGGCTTTAGTGGAGGAGATGCGTATACTTGCCAAGCCTATGATAGAATATTCGTCACGACTGGACAGTTAAACGATTAGATTTGCTTTTATCAGAATATTTTATTTTACTTCTAATTCGTTAAGTGTTTGGTTGTGTGAATTATGACTAAAATGAATACATGCTTAAATATAAAAATAAATCCTAATATCTTTTAGGATACATTTTCATAAGATTAATTCTAAGGTTTACTTGGGGACAAGTAAAGTTCAAGTGGGGGGATATTTGATGAACTCAAATAAGTACATTTTATTACCGTCATTTATCCTATTTATTTGACTTGTTTTATTACATTATCTGTGAGAATTGATACGTTAATGTTTACTTTTGTAATTCTCAGGTAAAAACAAGTATTATGTGAAACTTGGCGATTTTGGACTAATTATGGAGCAAAACAAGCAAGAAATTAAGAGTCTACTGAAATGTACAAGATCAAGACACTCTGCTCCAGATACGCCGCATCTTACTTATTACATACGGCGCATCACTATCAAGATTTCACAAGATATTATCCAAGACAGCAAGGACATGCGCCGCATCTAAGAATGGAGTTACGCCGCATCTTCTGGCAGTGTACGAATATTCCTGAATATATTAATCTTGGACCCCACGCGAAGTTAAGTCAATGCGCCGCATCTACTTATTAGATGCGCCGCATCTTACCCTCAGACAGAAACTATAAATACCCCAAGACCAGACGAATTTTGGAGTTGGACAGTTTTAGAAGACCGAAGACCACAGAAACCTAAGGCCGAATTCAGTCGAAGTAGCAGCACAAGACACACCTTGAACGAAGATACAAGAGCTGTAAGAAGGTCCTGCATGTATTTAATTCATTAAGTAGTTTTGTTCTATTGTATTAGTACACTTTAATTGGTCAGGATTGATGGGCTTGTGATCATGGATTTAACCATGCACTTCGACTCCCCTTAAAATTGCTTTCCCATTAATTAAAGTTTATATGTTGATGTCTTTGGTTACTTTTATTAGTGCATTGATAACCTCTGTGTCTAGCTGAGCATTGCTTGGGTCGCCATGCCCCTTCCTCGCCTATTTATTAGATCGCCTATGCATTCTATCGTCTGTAGAAAAGTAGGAAGAAAGATAAATAGGATAGTCATAAGTAATCATTAAGGGTTTACTCGCCGATAAGATTAGAACCAACGAGAAAGGACTTAATCTCGGTGCGTTGCATCGAACTATACACTTCATATAAAACTAGCAATAAAACAAGTGACAAGCTACTTAACTATCAGGACAGGTCTTCTTATTGTCTCAAGTATTTATCTGTGTACGTGTGTGCTACTCGCTGATTCGTGCTCATTAGTTTAGTTTATTATTTAATTGCAACCAAACCGTGCCAGTCTCTCAGGCTGAAACCCCCTTGCGTTAGATTAGGTTGTATAGCTAACTTAAGATATTAAAATACTGATTAGGATAACTAGATAATACGTTCCACTCTTAGTGATCGACACTCTACTTACCATTATATTCATACTGACCGGGTACACTGCTCGTTAACGTGTGTGTGTTATTGATAAGTCGGCTAAATATAAATTTAAAACTTGAATACTACTAAAACCACAACTACATACCGTGGGTATAAATTAGAGCATACGCAGGCACGCATCAGTGAGGTGTGATTTTTTTTACGTATATATTTTGATTAGGGTTAGCTAACTTGTAGGGATTCTCCTAATTATCTCATATAATTGTTTGCATAGGTTTATAGATTTGAGCTTGCAAGATATAATAAAAAAAATGTGTTGATCTAGTGGTAATCAACTTTGTTGATGTTAACAACACCCTAAGTTCGAATCTTGCAAATGGCAGATTTTTAAAATAATTTTCGAATTTAAAAAAAAAAAATTGCTTAGGTGGCGAATTTTTAAAAAAAATGTTGCTTAGGTGGCTTTATATATATATATATATATATATATATATATATATATATATATATATATATATATATATATATATATATATATATATATTAGGTTAAGTTTAATAATTATGTATTTAATTAATTAGGGTTATAATGAATTAAATAGGTTTTGAGAAATTAATAAAATAATAGTGTTAGTGGAGGAATATTATATTATAAATATTGTTTATTATTTATAATTTAATTTTAATTATAAGAAATTTAGAATAATTGTTGAGCATTTATAAAATTTAGACAAGTTAAGTATTTGTATCAAAAATACTTTAAGTGTTGGAATTTTTAGAAAATTTGGGCATGTCCCATTCGTTTATTCAAACGTTTTCATTTTCTCATGTGTTGCAATTTCCTCATATAACTGTTTCGTTATAATATTTGCAAAGTTAGTACTTAATAAACATATTGGTCGTCGTAAGTATATTATCGTTATAACTATCGTTATTGTCACGTTTAATTATTAATAATAGATTTCGAAACAAAGTCAATATAATTTCAATAGTCAACAAAAGTCAACATTTATAAGGATTTAGTCAAAATTTCATTTATAACCCTTTATGAGACTAATGCGTCGCAAAACAAGTCCAAACTAATTTTAATTATATATATCGTATCGTTAAGTAATAATATTCATAGTGGGTCGAAAAATATTTCAAAAGTCATTTTTGACACCCGACATACTCATTTGGCCGAAAGTTATTAAATGAGCCCATTAGTTTAAATTTTAGTCCAAAACCATTTAGCCTTTTTAATTTACGATATATATATATATATATATATATATATATATATATATATATATATATATATATATATATATATATATATATCGAGTTGGGTTTATATCGTTAGTTTGCTAAAAATAAAATTTAACACATTCGTTACCACATTTGGTAAAAAAAAAAAGTCAACTGTGACGAGTTGGGTTGGGCTTGGCCCAACGATCACCGAAAGTTCGTAAGCCCAAAATTATATATTTAGTCCACGGCCCTTTTTGAACCATTCATGGGTGGCACTTCATTCAAATCTATCGTGTATGAACGCTCGAACTCATCTGGGACCTCATTCAGGTCAAATTCAAAACAACTATGTCGGGCCGACTCCTTAACTGAATAGGCAAATTTGGGCATGGCTGAACAGCTATGTCTGGCTGAACAAAATTTGGCACACCATTTTTGTTGGATTTAAGTATGGGCGTTTAAAAAAGTTATGAAAACGTATCAAAATTGATAAAAAACGTATGAAAAGGTAGAAAACGGATAAAAATGTATGAAAAGATAAGAAAAATGTATACAAATGGACGAAAATGTGTAAAAACGTATAAAAACGAACGAAACGAATAAAAATGGATAAAACATATGAAAATGTATAAAACGGATAAAAACGTATGAAAAGGTAAGAAAAATGTATAAAAGCGGACGAAAACGTATAAAAGCGGACGAAAAAGTATAAAAACATACGAAAATTATAAAAACGGATGAAATAATACATTTTGTGATTCATATATTTTTTTTAAAACCTTAAAGTTACTATTACATGTATACAAACGTATTTTATTACGAAATATAGCTGTGAAACTAGAAAAGTTTAAAATATGTTTTGCGGTGGATTTGAATTAATCACATTAAAGTGGTCATTTATGTAAATTGGATATTCCGTATATGGGTAATGGGACTCACTTAATTAATGATCTTGTAAAATACGAGCAAAGGATTTATCAAAGTTTAGAATTTAAGTACCCACTAAAAGCGGCTGACAGAAAAATAATACAATTTCAAACACATTGACTTTTTGAACAAAAGATATTTTGGTGGGTTTAGTAGTACCCAATTTGATATTGATGTTTGAAAACAATGTGTTTGTCAAAACTTGTTTTTTCAAAAAATTCTTTGTGGAATATGAAATCATTAATTTGTACGTTAAAGTTGAATAGTCACTATGTTTACTTTTATAATTTAGGGATAATTATTAGACTGCCCCAGTTGCTCAGATGCGTTACGTATCTGACCCGCTCACATAAAATTTTTATATTAGACCAGGGCAACTTGTCCGACCAACCAGGGAATGCCACGTGTCCGACTAAATAGTGATAATACTGTATTGTTTTTTGGGTTTTTTGGCCAACCAATACAGTATGTTTTGAAAGGAATTGTAATCTGTCAAAGGAATTGTAATTTGAATGAATTGTAATTCAAAGAGTTGTAATGTGTTGTAATTGTAATGTGTATGAATTGTAATTGATGTTTTCTGTCACTGTGTTTGGTTGGATCTCAACGTAATCGTAATTCGAAAAATTTATAAAATTTCAAAAAATTTATAAAAATTCGAAAAAATTTATAAAAATTCAAAAAATTTATAAAAATTCGAAAAAATTTATAAAAATTCAAAAAATTTATAAAAATTCAAAAAATTTATAAAAATTCGAAAAAATTTAAAAAAATTCCAAAAATTTATAAAAATTTAAAAATTTTATAAAAATTTATAAAATTCGAAATATTTATAAAATTTTATAAAAATTTAAAAATTTGAATTTTTAAAAAATTTTTTGTAAAATTTTTAAATTTTTAAATTTTTTGAATTTTTAAATTTTTAAATTTTTATAAATTTTTTATAAAATTTTTAAATTTTATAAATTTTTTATAAAATTTTTCGAATTTTATAAATTTTTTATAAAATTTTATTAATTTTTCGAATTTTATAAATTTTTTATAAAATTTTTAATTTTTTAAATTTTTTGAATTTTTAAATTTTTATAATTTTTTTGAATTTTTATAAATTTTTTTGAATTTTTATAAATTTTTTGAATTTTTATAAATTTTTTGAATTGTTATAAATTTTTTCGAATTTTTATAAATTTTTCGAATTTATATAAATTTTTCGAATTTTTATAAATTTTTTCGAATTTTTATAAATTTTACAACGTAATTCAAAACTTTCCATCCAACATCCTATGTAATCTGAATTCCCTCCTTTGATGTAATTGTAATGTCTGAATTACAATTACAACGCAAACCAAACAGCCTACGTAATGTAATCTGAATTACAATTCCCTCCATTCTGTAAACCAAACAGCCTACGTAATGTAATCTGAATTACAATTACATCCAATTACGCCAGATTACGGCGAACCAAACGCTCCCTTAGCATTCGACTAAACCAACTAATATAAATCTCACAACCATCTCCTCCAGCCACAACTCACACCACCACAACCACCCAAAAAGCCGACGCCACCACCATCCGACGCCACCACCACCGGACTCCACGAACACATAACAACTGAACATCCGTGTACTTTTCATTTCTGATTAAAAGCGCGGCAAAACCCTAACATCACATATTTTTTTTCCGGTGATTGAACCTCACTCTCCGGCGTTCACCGTCCGCCGCTCGTTGGTATACTTTTCATTTTGATTTTGTAAATTTTCATTTCATTTTAATTTTATTTTGATTGATTAGTCACTCAGGTTTTAGCATCATACATTAATTCTTCAAAAAAATTTAATAATTTTGAAACCCGGCTCGACCCTATGTTTCATGCTATTTTTGCGAGATGCAAGGTATATGGTTGTGATTTAGGAATAAGAATGCATATGTAACAGTTCACCTTAACGGTATTCCTTTTCTAATTTTTTTTCCTACTTTGGGTGCTTTGATTAGCTTATTGTGCGGCTTGAGGGCCTATTTGAAAATAGAAAAACCAATAAGCTCGCATTTTAGGGTTTAGAAGCTAATCAACTTGAGCTTATGGCTTATTTAACTCCATAAGCTCGAGTTTACAAGCTCATAAGTCCAAAAAAAAAGAGTTTACCGGCTTTTCCAGTTTCGAATAAGTCTATGAGACATAGAAATAAGCTAATTTAAATAGCCGGTTACAAAGTCTCTACCACTGCTTTTGAAATAAGTAGCTAGCCTTCTAAAGTCAACACTTCAAGTGTGCTATTGAAATATACAATCAGTCAATAAAGCCCTTGAAATATGCTATCCCAAACACCCCTCATACTTATATTTTACATCATATGAAAGGTCTTTCGTTTTGATTTTGTTTGGTTCTATACATTTGGAAATTTTACGCTTGTAGATCTCTCATATATGTTTGCCCGTGTTCTAAAACCATAAGCAGAGCTACCATGGGGTGGGCGTAATGTAACTAGTAAGTAGTTTATGCTATATATATTTTTAAGGTATGTAGTTCTTTCTGCAGCTAACTAGGACATCCAAGATATGGATCGGATCAGCAAGCTTCCTAAGATGGATAGGATCAGTAACATTCCTCCAAGCATAATAGAAACGATCCTATGTCTTCTACCAATTCAAGAGGGCGTCTTATCCGGCGAGTTTTTCGGTGACACATCAACACTTCTTGAATTCAAAGCCTCACTTTCTGACCCAGGTGGAGTTTTATCCAGCTGGAATGAAACCAACCCGGATCTTGTAAATGGGTCGGAGTCACTTGCGGGTCGGGCCCTAGGGTCGTGGGTATTAATATCACCGGTGGAGGTAAGTCATGTACTAGATATGATAAATTTGAGTTGTATGGTTATGGGGTTAGGAAAAAATGTGTTGGGAATAATGGGAGAGTAAGTGGGAAGTTGTCAAATGCGATATCGAAGCTTACGGAGATTCAAGTTTTTTCGATGCCCTTTAACGGGTTTTAGGTAAATCATAAATGAGTCGAAATTGCCACCTCTAAACCTGGTTTTCCCTCTGTTTTTAAATATTATAGAGCTGTCTTTAGGATTTTGTCATCACCGATTGCTTTCTTTTTGTGATAGGTTTTTTGATGATCTCCGACCATATGCCATTGTTCAGTTACTGCCTTGCATTGCCTTTCCTGTGATGGCCATCATGCTACCTCCAATGTACACACACTCTACATATTGGCTCTGGGCTGCAGGTTTAATATCATGCTTGGTTTTTTTCCATTTACTGAATATTCTCATACAAAATGGAATTTTAAGCATTAATCAATAATTTGCAGGATTTTATCTTCTAGCTAAGGTTGAAGAGGCCGCAGATGATACAATTTATAATTGGACTTATCATATAGTTAGTGGACACACTCTTAAACATCTCTGTGCTGCAATGGTTCCTGTATTCTTGACACTCATGCTTGCAAAGAGGGATATCTTACCTGAGAGGTATAATTTCTTATATTTCAATATCTTCTTCCGAATTTAAGATATATCCATTCGTTTCCAGGCGAGTCCTTATGTCTACTGACGATTTGTTTAATTAGATCATCACTTTCGACATCGACTTTGCGTGAAGCAAATATGACTGAAACGACACAATAATACATTGTCTAAACGGATAGTAATATTGCTTGATAAGTCGTCTTCTCTCCGTTTCTCATGTATTTCTATTACAGGATAAGCTTGCTGCAAACATGGAAAATATCATGGACCAAATACAAAGAAAATGGTGTAGACACCGAGAATCAAACGATCACATATACAAGTATTCCTTTTAATGGGTCAGTTTTGGTGGGGCCACCTAGTTGTAGAGGATTTGGGCGAGGGTATGCACTGCTGCACCCAAGAGTTGTTAACAATGAACAAGTTCCAGAAACCCCTCATGACCCGGTTACGGTTCCTGATCATGGACTGTTTGCTACCTACATCGACAACGCAGTCAATAATGCTAAGAAGAATGTGCCAAGACTCATAACCAAAAAGAAGTAGATATCAGTTTTCAAATTTTCAGTGAGCCATGGATATAAGAACTTATAGTTGTAAGATTTTCCATTTGTTACTCGAAAAAGGAAAAATAAAAATAAAAATCCTACTGTTCCATTTCTGTGTTACGGGTTGTGTAGTGTAAATCATCATTCATTCTCATTTGATCTTGTGTAACAGAAAACTTGATAATAAAGATGCTTTTCTTTTCTTCATATTTTCGTCAGCCAGCAGCTTGTATTGTTTTTGTTCAATATATGGTTCTGAATCATCCATTTCAGTCATTCAGATACAACTAAAACAACGTAGTTATTCTTATTCTTAGCTTGTCCATTAGTAGTTTCTTTCTTCTATTGATAGTTTAATTGTTGGATTTGTTTATAAATGGGTTGATTCGTGTTATGCCGTGTCTTCATTAACAGGTAAAAGCAAACAAATAGCAAAATTCAACCGGTCTCAAATGGGTCAAATTTGACCCATGCTTAAAAATATATAATCTAACATGACCCATTTTGCTGCTTATGACCCATGGACCTGGAAAAATTGTCACTAAAGTTACCTATGGCTACTGTGATTACTGATTTGGATGTAAGTGTACTGATGTTGTTTATGATTATGGATCCTGAGTCTGGTTCGTAAGGTTGAGCATGCTGCTTGAAAGAAATAATTGAATGTTGGAGTTAGAAGGTTCGGTGGTCGAGAGTATGTGATCTGGTCGAGGGTATGTCATTCTGCTGCTAACCTTAGCATCATGCTGCTACTACTCAGAGTTCCTACTGCTGAGAATTTAGTACTGCTGCTCGGGTATTTTTACTACTGCTTGTAAGTTCTTTGATTCTACTACTCGACATATGAGACACTACTGTTGCCCTTTGTGATTTTCCTGCTGCTCGTTGTAAGATACTGCTGCTATACATTTTTAATAGGGATTTTGGGCAACTGCCAAGCGTCACTTTTCTGCAAGTGACAAGTGTCATTTTCTGACTATTTTTTGGGCAACTTGTGTATTTTTTGGGCAACTTTTGTATTTTTTTTTAGGCAACTTGTATATTTTTTGAGCAACTTTTGTATTTTTTTAAGGCAACTTGTGTATTTTTTGGGCAACTTGTGTATTTTTTAGGCAACTTGTATATTTTTTGAGCAATTTTTGTATTTTTTTTAGGCAACTTGTGTATTTTTTGGGCAACTTTTGTATTTTTGGACAACTTTTGTATTTTTTGGGCAACTGGGGGGGGGGGGGGGGGACACTTGTCATCGTATGTGATTTTCTTGCTGCTCGTTGCAAAGTCTTGAAAACAGAGAGGATCATTGAAAGCCAACAAGAACTTGGTGTTAAAATAACTAGAATGAACCAGCAAGAAAAGAAAACGAGCAATGTAATTACGAATTCTTGGCCAAACTAAACGATTAGTACATTACGATATTCGAGTACTTAAAAGATCAAAATACAATTTAACAAACATATGAGAAATGAATCCAAGACAACTTCACGGTAGAAGAACATTGAAATACAACTAGTTTTGTTTATTTTGATCTTGATCACAATATTGAGCAAGCCTTTTGAGCCTTTCCCTTCTTTTTCTTTGACTTTGGTGGTGCAAGAATGACTTTAATAGCAGCATCAAAAACCTGCTTCACATTCTGGGAAAAACAAAGGGCAGCAGTAGTGTCTCATTTGTGTTTAGTGGGCTCATTTGTGTTTCTAGTTAATATGGGCAAAAAACAAATGTGGTAAGAATTGGGCTGCTGACTTCTCCCTGAGGATGGGCAAAACTGGACCTTGAACTTGAGTGGCGGCTGCTAGCTCCTCTGGTGTAGAGTCACCGGCCTGATTAAAAGAAGTGTTAGACCGTCTGAGTTTACCATGCAATGATGCAAACACAAGAAAACATGAAGATTCGACAAAAGGACCAAGTGGTGTTATCATGTGCGTTTCAAAAGCTATTGTTTGTGGTCGCAATAATTACTTTTAATGTTCAGATTTGGCTTCTAATATTTGAGGACAAGATAAATAGTTTCACACCAGCAACACCAAAACTAATACAAGCAATGCATAATTAATTATATTCAGATTTGGCTTCTAATACCCAATTTTGAGACACTTTAGCTCCCATTTTGCCTAGTTTTTTTTATCAAATTCATAATTAATTATATTGTCAAACGCTAAAACAGCATCGGATCATGGCAACTTCAATTAGTAAAAGCACATCAAAACACTAAGTCCCACAACCCGATTATTACAGTTTCATATCAAATATAGTCGACATCTTTTTCATCTTTACGCCAATCATAGCAACATACTTTCATTACTTGTGCCAATACAAGCAATGCAGGCTACCTATTTTCCATTATTATTATCTAGATTAGTCAGAATTTGCCAAACAGTAATAAAAGCATATCCAAACACTATCTCCAACAACCCTACCATTTATCTTGAATGATTATCTAATTCTAAGTGATACAAAAATAGATATGCTCTTTCAAATCACACATCCAAACACCTCGATGAGCTAAAAGATCATGCACGCTAACATACACAAAATAAAGAACTGACCTTAGTCTTCCTTGCACGTCGTGGGAAGATAACTAGCTTAGCCTTGAAGGTTTTAAGCCTCTGAACATTAGCTTGCAAACCTTCCAAAGACTGATTCCTGCGACGATGATCAACAGCAATACCAATGGTTGGAGCAAGCTTCTTTGGTATATTTTCTAGCCGAGCACAGAGTTGGTGTTCCAATTAGGCAATTTTCTAGTTAACTTGAACCACAACCTATTTGGTTGGGGACATCCCACACCACATGGTACGGCTTAGGCTACAATCCCTTAGGTGCTTATAGTTTTCTACCACAGCAGATAATCAGTTTGCTAATCTGATTATTTTGAGTAAAATATAGAGAGTAGATTTGCAAAGCATCCTGAACACCCCAAAGTGGACAAAAAAAAACCCACACATTTTAAAAAGGTCCACATATCCGAACATGTTCAGTTTTTTATTGTCACAAAGTAATGCATACTCTCTTATGGGTAAGATTGGTATACAAAGTCCCCCCACTCCCAAAAACCTATTTTCACAAAATTACATCAATGAAATGGTCGAGTCAAAGCGGACATGTACCTTTGCAGCAAAGCTTCCATTTGTTTGTGGCCTATTTTGAAATGGTCGAGCCACAGCCCTGCAAAACAAATAAATAGTTATTAGAGAAAGGGATAAGAGAATACCTTCAGATTGTGCCAACAAGACGAGAGGTAATAGCACTTACCACCAAAATAACACACCATTGGATTGCATACACCAAGAAAAGGTAGGGTAGAATCACCGAGTCTTCTAGCACCGTTCCCTGCCTTTGGTGGGTTTGGATTATGCCCATTTTTTTCGGTTTTATTCCTAAGTTCAGATCTAATCGTATCAACCAAACACTTATTTAAGTAATCAAACTCATACCTATAAAAACAAACACACCCTTTGTGTAATCATGTAAAAATTAACACACTTGAGAGAGTTTTTTATATATATATATATATATATATATATATATTGGATATATATATATATATATATATATATATATATATATATATATATATATATATATATATATATATTATATATATATATTGGAGACACAACCTGCCCGTTCCGACCAGTAACAATATTTACATGCTTTGACCCTTTACCCAACTCCCCTCACCTGCCTATTTTGTCGCCTCTAACAAGGTGAAATGCCATAAATAACAAGAAACATTTCATCCGGAAGCACCACAAAGGTGTTGTTGTGAATTGGAAGGTGGAAGGGAGTAATTCCATCACTTGTTCATTTCGAATTTGATTCAGAACGGAATCCTAAGGGGAGAACATTCTGCAACACCTGATGCGTGGTTTTGCGACCTTACAACAGGTTTTACCTCTCGAGGGATCTCAAGAGGCTTACAACCCCACCAGGCAGTGTACCTGACCGATGTAGTATAGTGTAGTGGTAAGTACGGGGGATTGATCGTTCTCCACAGGGAATAGTGTCGTTAGGATTGAAAAACTACTCTAATAGGTCTAAGGGTGAGAGAAGATTCTTTTTGTATTTTTTTATATTTTATGAAAGCAAGTAAAATATCGGGTTTGAAGGAGTGGGCGGAATTAGTTGCTAGTCAACTAACCCAAATAACTACAGATGCAAATAAAATAAAATAACAGAAAATGAAAAGGTTGTGAAACTTATATGGAGAGAAATGTGTTTACTTAGATTTCCTTACTCCCTAACTATCTTTTACCGGTTGATTAGTGTGTATTAATTGCGTGGATGACGGGTGTATTCCTTAATACCAATCGTGGGGTGGCGTACGTACTTCCCCAACTCTATGAGCTCCTACTTCATTCCTATGTCGAGCCGGCTAGGAAGCTCCTAACATGGGATCAATAGAATTCGCTCATGCATTAAATACAACCATAATAACCTTAGTACGCATTGGTTCATGTTTCTTAAGACGTTCAAGCAAGTTACCGTATAGGAGGTTAGCCAGTTTTCTTAAACCTAACATCGATAAACAATCATCCCATACAATTAATAACACACTAATAACCAATAATCAATAGTTAGGTTTCATTAGATCTAAGCAAACACAAGATAAATCTAGCCTAGCATGTTAATCAAAAGACAAGAACAAGATATAATCAAACAACACATAGACATATTGATTGATTAAATGATTACTTATCTTCAATTAAACATGGGAGATCCAAGGGTATGAAAACCCTTAAAAATGGCAGAAATTCGTCTTAGGGTTTCTCCTCACAAAGTTGCACACTAATGACAAAAAATTGCAAAACTATATATAGAGTTTAGTGGCTGACGGCGTCACGTTATAGATCTTGACGCCGTCACCTCGCCGTGTCTAGGGTTCCCGGATGGCCTTCCTGACGCCGTCCCTCTTTAGTGCTCCAAAATCCTCCCTGGCTTATCAAGGCTTGACGTCGTCTCTCTTTAACTTAAACCGTGATGGCCTTGATCACCTTAAAGGGTGACGCCGTCAGACTTTCCATTGCAAAACTCTCTGGCGCGTCACGTGTATTTTTCATATCCACCTCTTTTGCCAAGCCATGACGCCGTCTAGAACAATCCCTGACGCCGTCAAAGGTACTTTTCCAGCCGATTTTGAGACTTTGTCGTTTTCTTCACTTTTATGCTCCAAAAACGTCCAAAATGCTTCCTTTTCCAGATTTCTTCTCCAAAGTACCTAAAATGACAAAAGGAATGATTTAGGGCAATATTTGATCAAATAAATACGATTTAGGGCTTAAATGACCCCCTAAAAGCGGTACACTTTTCGCTTCATCAAATACCCTTACACTTGAGATTTGCTTGTCCTCAAGCAAATGCGCTTTTATTCTAATCAAAATACAAGTTAGGGGTCATTTAACACTAATATAAAAGTAATTACAACAAATAGTCGTTCCACTTTAATCATAATAAGCACGAAGATTATAGACTAGCACCTCACAAGTAGTGTTTAGATACTCACATCTCTCAGGTGTCATCAAAATAAATCTCATAAATGAAAACGGATAATATCTCTCACTACCTGTCATAGCAAATAGATTACCATAGGCTTGGGAAAGGATCAAAAACCTCCTCCACTAGGCGTAAGCACCTAAGATAAACTATCAAAGAGGGCTTTTACATGGGTTATAACGTGAGGTGTAGGGATATGATAAACACGGATTTGTTGGATAAGGGATATTTTACTGGTGGCAAGTTAAAGATCTTGATTAATTACATGTACAATATGGCGTTGCTAAGCCAAGACTAGACTCGACTTAAGCTAAAAAACAAAATAACAAAAACATAAAATGAAACGGGATGGTAGTCCGTATGTTTTTTCTACTTTTCTTTTTCTCATTTTTTTTTTGTATTTTTCTTGATTTTTTCGATTTTTTTTTCTTTTTTTTTCATACACTCTTGCCCTACCATCCAAAATAATACATCATAGGGGCGTTACATTCCCCTTACACTTGAACTTTTACATAACTTTACAAATAACTATTCTAATGACTCGAATTAAGATAATTGAAAAACTTGGAGTACTTTTTTTAAAATATTTAGCACATATGGGGGTAATAATGTTGTTCTTCCCCATTACTCCATTACACTAGTACTTTACCCATGAGTCCCAATCGTCCCAAAACAATATGTACAAGGATATGACTCGACTTAGCAACCATGTAATCAATTAGATAATTAACTTGGGTTTAAACAAATGTTGTCACAATAATGCACTAAAAATGAGTGCATACAAGGTAGGCTAAGGCGATTTGGGTGTACATTTAAGTGGGGTGTAACAAATTCTTCCTTTAAGTAAAATGCTTAAAGGTCGAAACGAAAAGATAGGCTCTGAGGGGTGTACTAGGGGTATCGTGTACTAAAAATGAGTACAACGCAAAGGGTGTGGGAGAATTACTTGACCAATGTAGCCAATGTAATTATAACAAAAACACAGGTGTAAAACAATGGGTTAATCCTAATGCCTCTTATCATGTAGTAAATCTAACTACACGAATGTAGTCTCACTTGTGGCCTCGGAATGGTCCTAACGCAAGTTCTAGAATCTAAGTGCTACCGGTACACACATCATAGCATAAATGCTTTTCCTACCAATTCTAGGGGCGAACCTCACATATTTGGGGGTGGAAAATTTTTTAGTGGTACGGTTTTTGTGCTAGTCATATAACTCCTATCCGTGAGACGCTCATTAAGATCAAAGTTTCACTCCTATATGTTGTAAAAAAATTTAAATTTGGCACTAAAATTACCTTAACAAGTATTTATCTCAGTTTTATTACACATCTACTATTAAACAAACAAAAATCAAGTGCAATAGCATTCTCTAAAGTATCGTACTTTACCCCCCCTTACACTTAAGATGAACATTGTCCCCAATGTTCAAATAACAAGATGTAAAAGTAAATAAGGTAAAAGAATGAAATCAAATACTCCCCTGATTCGTTCGGTGGATAAAGAGGTAACATGGTTAGATCTTCTTCCAAGAGAATGTAGAAGCTCCAAGACTAATGCATCACCAAAAGCTTGATTCTACAAACATCTCCTTGTCCAAAATAACCTGTTAAACCTGAGAAAACAAACACGGAAACCTACATAACATCGGCGGGATAAATTCTATATAAGGATATAATGCTTGTGGAATGATAATTTTGCAGATTCCTGGAGTTTATAAGTTAGAGATTTAATAAAAACTTTTTATGAAAACAAAACTTTCAAAACTTTTAGAAAATTAAAACCTGACGCCATCAGGTTGTAAATCCTGACGCCGTCAGAAACGATCTGACAGAATTTTCATGTTAAATTTCCGGAAAATTTCTGGAAAAACCTCTACCTTACTTCCTGGAAATCTTGCAAAACATCATTATGACTCGATACAAGCATTTGACTCAAATAATTACTAATATGTATGCTAATTTAATATTATTATGATTCATGTTCATTTGTTCTAATAAACCGATTTGGATTTCCCTTACACTTAACTTTTGCAAAATACCTTTATATGTAGTTAAGACGAAGTTAAAAACAAGATAAAGCATTTTCACAATATAGTTTTTAACATGAATCAATAATAATAAAAATTAAACATAAATACGGAAACAAATAAAATCAAACAAACAAACAAATAAACACACAAAGCAAATAAAGCTTGGGTTGCCTCCCAAGAAGCGCTTTTCTTTATTAACGAGTCTTGTAGCTAGACTCAAAGTCCTTCTACCCTATGTAAGTGAGTTCGTCATCGAGGACGTCTTTAGGGTTAAGCTTGGATTGAAGTTTCCTATTGGTCCGCTTAGTACAATATATCTTTTCAAACTTCTCTCCATTCGGGTCATGCAATGTCATCTTAATATGCCATGACCCATCTCCATCTTTGGGTGGTTTGTCCCAATCCCACTTATGATCATCGTCCTCACAAGTCCACTTATTCATCCCTAGGTTAATTGGCAAAACTCCTAGGAACTCAATCATCTTTCTAAAAACTAGAGAGTCTTCAAATGGATCCAATTCGGTGTCCCTAGCCAAGAGTTGCTCTACCGCATGTGTTCGGTTCACAAAGTCCTCTTCTAGGTAAAATGGGCGTTGGGGTCCTATGAAGTCTCTATCGATCCAAGGTCCATATCTAGATGGTCTCCTATTTAATTCTAACCAATGGGGTGTTGGTTCCTCACTAGTATCATAGGCATGTTTCTTCACATCATAGACTGACCAAGTATCACCTTCTCCTACCGCTATCTTAGATTCCTTACAATCAATCATAGCACTAGCGGTTGCCAAAAATCCTCTACCTATCAACAAGGGGCATGTAGGGTCGCTAACCATATCAAGGACGTGGAAATCGGCTAAAATGGTTAGTTTTCCTATGTGTACTAACACGTCTTTGACTACTCCAACCGGGTAAGCAACACTCCCATCCGCTAAGCCTATTATCACCTCGGTTTCTTCAAGTTTTCCTAGTTTTAGAGAGGTGTAGAGAGGTAACGGAAGTAGGTTAAGGCTTGATCCAAGATCGGCTAATGTGTCATAAGCCTCCGAATTACCGATCTTGCAAGGTAGAACAAATAAGCCCGGATCATCTAACTTCTTAGGTAGCTTGTTTTGAACAAAGGCGGTCCCTTTTTCGCCTAACTTGAGCTTCTTCTCATCCAACACATCAATAACCGGACTTTCAAGGTGGAGCTCCTTGAATTCTTCGTCAAGGTTTTGAGTGGGAGGTGTTTTAACTACGACTTGGGTTTGTTTGAAACACGTGCTCATGGAATTGACCGAATAATATTGTGGACAAGAACTAGGAGACAAAACCGACGAGATGGCGTTGACGTTTAGTTTCGGGTTCTTGACTGTGTTGCTAGGGAGTGCTCCCATTTCTCGGTCATTGAGGGCTTTCAACAAAGTGTCAATCTTATTGGTCATCTCGCTTTGTTTTTGTTTGAAATCGGCTTCAAACTTGGCCAAACGAGCTTCTTGAGATGCCATAAATTGGGACATCAATCCTTCAAAGTTATTGGTACTACCATTGCTGGAAGGATTGTTGTTGAAAGTACGGTTCGAGTTGGAACCGCTTGATTGGAAACGATTAGGTGGGTTGGAAGAATTGGTTTGTTGTGCGTTTTGGTTTTGTTTCCACCTAAAGTTTGGGTGATTTTTCCATGAGGGGTTGTATGAATCACCGTAGGGGTTTGGCTCGGGTTTGAAAGTGTACCACTTGTCTCCTGCTCCGTCGGTACATGAGGATGCGTAGTCCGCAAAAGCTTGTTCGGGGAGTTCCATGCAATCACGAGTGTCGTGGGGACCACTACATAATTCACATGAAGAAGTGATTTTGTTCACTTGGCTTAAAGGTTTAGGAGCCTCGTAGGATTTCATAAGAAACTTGACTTGGTATTCAAGTTCTATGATCCTACGGTCGGAAGTGCTTGAATTGTTCGAAGGCAAAGATATTGCCTTGACCGTTTTATTCAAATCACGGGGATCACTCCAACTTTCGTTGTCATAAAGAGCAAGGTCTTCTAGGAGAGCCCATGATTGTTCCGCACTTAGATCACGTAGCTTACCACCGGCCGATTGGTCAATGGTTTGCCTCGTGGAGAGATTGATATGGTCATAGAAGATTTGGACTTGGAGCCAAAGTTCTATGCCATGGTGAGGGACTTTTTGGAGTAAGTCCTTGAATCGAGTCCATGCCTCATAGAGGGTTTCGCCTTGACATTGTTGGAACATCAAGATATCATTCCTTAGCTTGGTAGTTCTTCCTGGTGGGAAAAACTGAGCAAGGAAACGAGTGGTGAGATCATCCCAAGAGGTGATGGATCCTGCGGGTAGACGCTCTAGCCATTGACTAGCTTGGTCCCGCAGAGAGAATTGAAAGAGACGCAGTCGGGTCGTCTCTCGAGTGGCAACATCAAGGTCTATAGAATCAACAATTTTGAGAAAGTCCTTGAGATGTTGGTTAGGATCTTCGGAATGAAGTCCATGGAATGCGCATTCGCCTTGCACCAACCGGATGGTGTCGGATCGCAAGGGTGTGACATTGGCTCCTTGAGTGAGCTCAATGGTGTTTCGATAGCCATGGTGGCTAGGACGAGAGTAGTCTCCTAAGGTACGGGCTCTAGGAGGTGGGTGTTGTTGTGGTGGTGGGTTGTTGGGATCAAGGATATTACCACCTTCCATGATGTCGGATGGTAATGGTTACGAACAAAGAAACGAAGAAAAAAGATAGACTAAAGAAATCTTAGAAAAATAAAATAAAAATATCACTAGAAAGGAATCTAGTGAGTAGACCTAATAAAATAAAAATTCAACCTAAACAATAACTATTCCCCGGCAGCGGCGCCAAAAACTTGATGTGTGGTTTTGCGACCTTACAACAGGTTTTACCTCTCGAGGGATCTCAAGAGGCTTACAACCCCACCAGGCAGTGTACCTGACCGATGTAGTATAGTGTAGTGGTAAGTACGGGGGATTGATCGTTCTCCACAGGGAATAGTGTCGTTAAGATTGAAAAACTACTCTAATAGGTCTAAGGGTGAGAGAAGATTCTTTTTGTATTTTTTTATATTTTATGAAAGCAAGTAAAATCTCAGGTTTAAAGGAGTGGGCGGAATTAGTTGCTAGTCAACTAACCCAAATAACTACAAATGCAAATAAAATAAAATAACAGAAAATGAAAAGGTTGTGAAACTTATATGGAGAGAAATGTGTTTACTTAGATTTCCTTACTCCCTAACTATCTTTTACCGGTTGATTAGTATGTATTAATTGCGTGGATGACGGGTGTATTCCTTAATACCAATCGTGGGGTGGCGTACGTACTTCCCCAACTCTATGAGCTCCTACTTCACTCCTATGTCGAGCCGGCTAGGAAGCTCCTAACATGGGATCACTAGAATTCGCTCATGCATTAAATACAACCATAATAACCTTAGTACGCATTGGTTCATGTTTCTTAAGACGTTCAAGCAAGTTACCGTATAGGAGGTTAGCCAGTTTTCTTAAACCTAACATCGATAAACAATCATCCCATACAATTAATAATACACTAATAACCAATAATCAATAGTTAGGTTTCATTAGATCCAAGCAAACACAAGATAAATCTAGCCTAGCATGTTAATCAAAAGACAAGAACAAGATATAATCAAACAACACATAGACATATTGATTGATTAAGTAATCACTTATCTTCAATTAAACATGGGAGATCCAACGGTATGAAAACCCTTAAAAATGGCAGAAATTCGTCTTAGGGTTTCTCCTCGCAAAGTTGCACACTAATGACAAAAAATTGCAAAACTATATATAGAACTTAGTGGCTGACGGCGTCACGTTATAGATCTTGACGCCGTCACCTCGCCGTGTCTAGGGTTCCCGGATGGCCTTCCTGACACCGTCCCTCTTTAATGCTCCAAAATCCTCCCTGGCTTATCAAGGCTTGACGCCGTCAGAATAAAGCTTGACGCCGTCTTTCTTTAGCTTAAACCGTGATGGCCTTGATCACCTTAAAGGGTGACGCCGTCAGACTTTCCATTGCAAAACTCTCTGGCGCGTCTCGTGTATTTTTCATATCCACCTCTTTTGCCAAGCCATGACGCCGTCTAGAACAATCCCTGACGCCGTCAAAGGTACTTTTCCAGCCGATTTTGAGACTTTGTCGTTTTCTTCACTTTTATGCTCCAAAAACGTCCAAAATGCTTCCTTTTCCAGATTTCTTCTCCAAAGTACCTAAAATGACAAAAGGAACGATTTAGGGCAATATTTGATCAAATAAATACGATTTAGGGCTTAAATGACCCCCTAAAAGCGGTACACTTTTCGCTTCATCAACACCCTAACATTTAGTTTACATATATATAATGGAATCTTAAGGGGAGAACATTCTAGATTTTCTAACCTCTAAAATCCAGCAAAACCATCACGAATTAACACCCGAATGCACCGAATGAGAACGACTTGATTTCGCGTATAAAATGTAAACTAAATGTAGGGTCGTTATAGCTAAAATTTTTTTGGGAGTCATGACTACGGTCGTCACAACTCATGCTTGCCCAAAAATGACAAGCCCATACAACACTCTTAAATGCAATCAATGTTTTGTTAACCGAATGATTTAGACTTCTCGAAACTGGATTTTAATCGTATATTTTCTGAAAAGGATTCAGTTTTAGTTTTTTCTTTTAAGGGAATTTATTTTAGCTTTGTGCAAGCCCACAAAAACTAGCCTAGGCCAATACATCGTGTGAGCATGCACGAACCAAGCACAGAGCTTGTACAAACATATATGAGCTCATATGAAGTTAGGAACCAAACCTAAACAAGCTAGAACAAGGCTTGAGCTATTTGGAAAGTTTGGTCCAACCCATAGTTTACCAAGATTCAAGAGTTATACTCATCTTTTAAGGCTAAGATTGCTTGCACTGGCGTCACTCAGTTACGCTACTTATAATTGTTGGTTGCCTTCCCTTTATGTGAATTTAGATACATATGAGACCAATGAAATGGAGATGGGGAATGGAAGAAAATGCACAGACATTAAACCTACTCTTATCAAGTAAAAGAAGTTACCTCCAGTATAAAATGCTTACTACGCCAACCAAAAGCAAAGGAATGATGGAGTATGTTCCCTTTCGCTCGTCGATTCTTTCAATGATGAAGATTGCGATTATAGATGTGAATGCAATGGTCATCTGAATTCATTTTAAATCAGGTGAATAGTCTAGAGAACATGAGAATGAAAGCATACATACTGAATGATGAAACTCACAGGCAGACGATCCCAAACAAGAGTAGCATCATCCGGCTTTAGAGAACAATATCAACTTCACCTCTGCACGTAAATCATCCACTGAAGCGGCTGAGAATGTAGGGACCAGATCAGCTCCATTTATAACAGATGTATTAAAATCATTTCCGGAATCCGCCAACTCCTAAGTCATAAAGCGTAACAGGGTATGTTCCAAAAGTGTTTGGGTATGCTACATGTTTGAATCCAAGCTGACTGAGAGACATATGCAATGCTCCCATATACTTGAAGCTGAAAAATTCAGGAAATGAGAACAAGATTAATGATTAAGTTTGTGAACTTGGATCTTTCATATACCTTGCATCTCGCAAAAATAACATGAAACATAGGGTCGAGCCGGTTTCAAAATTAATAAATTTTTTTGAAGAATTAATGTATGATGCTAAAACCTGAGTGACTAATCCAATATAACTAAATGCACACTTTTTGGATTTTTTTAAAGCATTATTAATTAATTATAACAAAATCAATCAAAATAAAATTAAAATGAAATGAAAATTTACAAAATCAGAAATGAAAAGTATACCGACGAGCGGCGGACGGTGACCGCCGGAGAGTGAGGTTCAATCGCCGGAAAAAAAAAGTGATGTTAGGGTTTTGCCGCGCTTTTAATCAGAAATGAAAAGTACACGGATGTTCAGTTGTTATGTGTTCGTGGAGTCCAGTGGTGGTGGCGTCGGGTTTTTGGGTGGTTGTGGTGGTGTGAGTTGTGGCTGGAGGGTTGTGAGATTTATATTAGTTGGTTTAGTCGAATGCAGTAAGAGTAAGAGTAAGGTATTAAATGACCAAAATATCCTATATTGGTTGCCCAAAAAACCCAAAAAACAATACAGTATTATCACTATTTGGTCGGACATGTGGTATCCCCTGGTTGGTCGGACAAGTTGCCCTGGTCTAGTATAAGAATTTTCTGTGAGCGGGTCGGATAAGCAACGCACCTGGGGCATATTAGTAATTATCCCTATAATTTATATGCTTCTTTTCTTGGTCGTGAAAAACTAAAATAGAAATTGTAATTTGCATATACAGTTTCCGATTACCATGCATAACGAACTATGAATTATTGCATCATTGATGTAAACATGGTTTTCGAAGTTCGGGGCCAAAATATGGTAAAGTTGCTTACGATTACGAATATATATATGTAAATTGAGTCGATGGAATCAATTAAAGGGTAGGCCGAAAGTATGATTTAGCAATACACTTATATAATACGAGTTGTAAATAGGGATGGCGAAAGTATCCAAAACCGATGAGGAAAATCGAAACCCGAACCGTTTGGGTCGGGTTTGGGGGTGGGTTAACGGGTTTGGATGCGGGTTTAGGTATTGATAATTTTTTTAGCCATGTTTGGTGACGGATTCTGGGAATACCAACCCGATTTAGAACGTCGGTGACGTACCCATATCTGTTTAACCGAATCCGTACCGGCCGCTTTATTGCTATATATACAATATATTTTCTTGAACGACGGATTTTATTAAGAAACTAGCATGACGCTAGATTAAAAAACAAAACAAAACAAAACAAAACAAAAAAAAAAAACAAAAAAACAAAACAAAAAAAAAAAAAAAAAAACAAAAAACATTACAATATATAATTGTTTCTCAAATATCTTTTTATATAAGAATCTCTATTATTTAACATATTTGGATTTTGTATATGAAATTAATATTCAAAAATGTTATATTGTTTAATACGATATTCGTTTTCTTTTACTTTTAAAATTTTCATTATATTAAGGTGTTTCGATCGGTTTTTTCGATGAGTTTCAGTCTGACTTAATCTTGATATATACGTGACATTTTGTGCAACGATTGTTCAGTTGGGGATAATCGATACTCGCAAGAAAACCCGAAAAACGATGGATAATTGGGTATCCAACGAGTAGTAGGACATGTATGGATGTGAATATTATAAACGGATATGAGTACAGGTGCACTAAAACCCGCTCAAACCCGACCTGTCACAATCCTAGTTGTAAGTTAACTAATCCGGCGCGCGGCAAAATAAAACGTTAGATAATCTAGAACTTGCAAGTAGTTGAGACCTAAATATTTTCAACTATTTTGAACACGTTTTCTATCCAATCGAAAGGACCATTATGTATTTATTTGGAACTTTAAAAAACGTCTACTAGTACACTGGGTCAGTACGTGGGCTTGTGTACGAGGGGTCGCGAGTTCGAAACCCACCAAGGACCTTTTTACTAACTTTATTTTTTTTTTCGAGTTTTTCTTTTTGAAATTTACTTATAAGCTAGGTGTGAGTAACTTCTAAACTGGACTTATTTTTGGTTCTTTCGAAATAAGCTAGAAAAAGCAGCTTATGGGGCTGCAGTTGGCTTAAAAGCCTTTTTATATGAACTAAGTGCTTCGAATGAGCTATAAGCTCCTAGATAAGCTACGAGCTTATGGAAAATAGTCAAGTGGACTGACTAACACTAGAAAAAGCTATAGGAATTCAAGAAAAGCTAATAGAATAAGCTGGAAAGCTCAAAATAAGCCAAAAAGTTGCTGAATTTTCTGTTGCACTGGCAGAAAACGCAGCTTTTCAAGCTACGAAACGGCTGCTTAAAAAAATCTAAAAAATAAACTAAAAATATGGAGACGTACACAAGCTGGGGAGCTATATGCATGCCAAATTTCGGGTTCTAACTCCTTAAGACGAAGAAATGAAAAATCGACGAAAAACTGCTGAAAATCATCAAATACGCAAAAATGCAGAAACTTGCGCAGAAGAGGCTGATTTTTGCAAACTATTGAACAAGGCTATAGGGGACTTTGTGAATACTAAATATAGACCTAAGGGACACCAAAGATGTCAAAAAGAAGGGCCAAATAAGCTTGTAGCTTGTTGTAGCTTGTTTGAGCTCTTGGCAGTCCAAAATTCACACAGGGCAGTCAAACTTGGATTTTCTATCTAGAAAGTTAATCAGAGGTTGGAAATGGCTTATAAGGACTGAGATAAGCTTTTACAAACTTGGGCTTGTGGTCAATCAACAGTAAACTAGTGTTTGGCTAGTGAAACTGTGTTAAACCAAACATTCCCTTATGTGACAGAATGTGATAGAAACTATGCAATCTACTTCCAAATTCAAACTTAATTATCTAACTACTTATTTTAGTGCTACAGGAGACTAATTAGAACAATTACTAGTACTAGTGACCAACAGATAACAAAGGAGAATGAAACTTAAATGAAAACTTACAATTGCCTTCCAAGCCTGCCAAATTCATGAACAAAGAACCAAAATTCCAAACCTAGCATCCCCCAAGGGATTCTAACCCAGGGCAATCCAAAATAAACCCTGCTCCAGCTGTGATCACTCTTGAACCTTCAGTTTGACTTTTATTGACTTTTTGGTACTTTTGAGTTTTTGATTTCTGAACTGATTTTAAGTATTACTAATAGCTTCAAATTAGCTATATGGGAGCTTATGTGGCCTAAAAGTCCAAGTTATTACACAATAATAACCATTACACTTAACAGAATATTGAAACTCTTAAGTAAAATGGCAAATGATGAAAATGTTGAGTAAACTTGAGATTTATTGCTGAAAAAGTATTACAATACATAAAAGAGAATTACTACACTGCTTGATAGCTAAAACTTAAACTAGAATTTGAAATTGCATAAAAACGACATAAGCTATGCTAAATTATCTAACTACTTGGCTGCTCCATTGTGCTCCTTCTCTATTTATAGCTTCAAAATATGGTTCCTTGCACCTCTGTGGTCAAATCCCACCTCGCAATTTGCATTTTGGTCCAATATTGAGTCGCCACGTGTTCTGGCGCCAAAACGGGTATCAACTAGCTTCTGAGTTGAGGGGAGAGGTAGCATTAAATGCTGTGGTATGGGGTGAGGGTAGTGGGAGGATGGTAATGATGAAGTTTCAAGTTGGGGCGGTGGAGATGGGATGGCTTGCAGGTCCAAGTTGGGGCGGTGGCAGGTTGTAGGGATTACAGGTGTAGTTTCCTAGGACTAACCTAGGGGATGGGTTTTGTTGTGGGAGTGACAGGGGGGGTTGAGGTGGTAAAGGTGAAGCAAGTGGAGTAGTAGCAGGGTGAGGTGTTGAAGGTAGGAGACGGGTCAAAGGTGGTCAAACCTTTCCCTGGGTTTATTATTCAAAGGTGGAGTTGGGCTGTTTTGTATTTGGGCTTGGATAAAAGGATGGGCCAGCTTTTGTGTTTATTTGGATTTGGTTTGGTTTAATTTTATTTTGGCTTTGTAAGTAAAATAGCCTAAGGACTATTTTTGTAATTTTCTGTATGCCAAGGACCAAATCTGCAATTACAAAGTTTATAAAAAAGGTACTATTTTTGTCATGTTGTAATAATATAAGTACCTATTTAATATTTTCCAAAAATAAAAACAACCGGGGACCATTTTTGCCATATATGAGTAACACAAGGACCAAAATTGATTTTCTCATGTTTTTAGAATAACCAGGGACTAGTTTTGACAATTTTGGAAAGTTGAGGGACTGAAACTGCCAATTATGCAAACTTTGTCTGTTTTTCATCTGTTTTTAAACATTTTGCATCTGAAACATATAAAACACATTTCTGGGATAATTTCATTATTTTGATGCATTTCTGAGTGTTTTTGGATGTTTTGGCAGTTCAGATTAGGTAAAAATGATGAGTATTTAGACACTCATCAATTCCCCTACCAACATTCTCCCGTAACACCTCCAAGGGCAATCTCTGTTGCCTGCTTTCTCTGAAGGCCACTTGTTGTAATTTGCCCTTTTCCCTTTAGTTGGATCCCTGAGCTTCTCTTTGCGTTGTCCACATCTGGCTATAACATCTTTTTTTGTCGCCCTCTCAAGCCAAAGTGAGTAGCCGTTCGCCAACGCATAGTGAGTAAGGCACTCTTTAAAACTCTCAGCATTTGCGTACTTTTCTCCAAGCTTTCAATACATGTCAAAAAAAATATATAGTCAGAAGTTTTAAACGTACTTGGTACACATAGAATAAAAACATAATGTATAAGAGTTACCTTTGGTTTCTTCAATCTCCAATGAGTTTGGTCATCATGAATAGGGAACCTGTCATCCTTTTTAGAATTCTCGACAGCCGCAAAAGGGTCTGTTAAGCCGACTCCATTACCCCTTAACTATTTCAATAAAGACGCCATGTACTTTTCATGCTCCCTTACTAATGGGGCATAATTAAAAGAACCAGAATTGTCATACTCACCACATGACTCTTCATCATGTGCCTCTTCTGCTTCTTGATCATCAGGAGTGGTATGTTTGCGTTCAAAGTTACGCTTTCTCAACTGAATAACCTCATCTTCCCCATTACTTAAGTAATCGTAAGACTTATCAGACTCACAAGATGACTCGTAAGACTCGTACCCAGAAGACTCGTTATCAGGCCTATCAACATTCGTATCAACATTGTCTTCACTTTCACTTTCTGATGGCACATGATTGGTGTTCTCCCTAATGCTTATACCACTACCCCTACGAACGTTCTTGCTAGACTTTGCTCTAGCCTTGTCTTTTGCTGTCATAACGGATTTTCCATTATCAAGTTTCTTCTGCCTAGCAAGAACAACTTCATCAATGTTCAGTTCTGAACCATCGTCGTCATTTTCAACGGTATTGTCAACAACCTCAACACTTGCAGCCCTTTCCTGAATATCCTCATCTTGAACCTCATTCATCTCCCGCCTATCCTCCATAACGACATCAGCTTCCTTATTTGCTACTTGGGTACCCTCCATAACCTCGTCAACCACTACATTTTCCGCAAGCTTATCGGCTTCAACATTGTACTCCTTATAAACCTCATCTTCACTCAGGAATGGGTAATCATATGCAAACTCATCTTCATGATTCTACACTCTAGTGAAGGTAACCTTGCCCTGAAAATCCTTTCTAAGTGGTCTATCCTTAAACAGAGGAGAAGACCTTAAGTATGGTGAGTGTGATTCTTCCTCAGCCCAAGCAATCAACTCGTCAACAAACATATTTCCTGCATCCTTTTTAAGCTTGTCATGTTGCCTCTTTTTCGACGTAACTTCAGAGTCAGAACTTTCAAGACACAAGTTGTGGTGGTAATAGGGTGCTAAGTTTTGGGGGGAATGAGCGACATACATTTCAACTGTCTTATGGCGTTTAGTATGATCATACAAAGCATGGACATCTACATCCCTTTCTATTATCTTTAACCCACCATTATCAATATCTAACTCAGGAATGCAAAGATATAATGCCCATATATTTTGCCTTACCTTAGCAACTAACAGATCTAACAATGGACTAAACATGATCCTATCCGATACGGAGGCCTCCATTACTATCTCTCTACCATAATCATACCTTAACGGGTCAAACATAAACACACCATTGTAGTGCATTTTGAAAACCACATCAAGTGGTATGTCCATCATAACACACCTGTAGAAAAAAAAAAATCAAGTAATAAACCCTAATTATTTTAGGAACCCTAAAAAAACATAATTTATTTTAAATTAACAAAAGTGGGGCAATAACACATTAAATTAAAGAAGGAATATACCTTTTGTCTGGGATAATTAAGGAAAAAGACAATCAATTCGGAATATTTAATTTGGTTCCAGATTTAGGGTTAGGGTTTTGTACACGTGCTGAGAGTGATGTATGAAGATAGTGATGTATGAAGATGATTGTGTGGTTAGATTAAGGATAAGATGTAACCTCGTACCTTTATCTATGGCATGTGCATGGTTATTCTGGGCATGTGGTGGGAGGAAGGAAGAATGAGGTGTAAATACACGATGGAATTTTATGATATTCGTTTTTTGTTAATAAACTGGCAACCGGTGAAGGGAGTAAAATCTTGCGTAAAAAAGTGTGTTTTTGGGAGATAAAACGTATGAAAATGTATAAAACGGATAAAAACGTATGAAAAGGTAAGAAAAATGTATACAAGCGGACGAAAACATATAAAAACGGACGAAAAAGTATAAAAACATACGAAAATTATAAAAACGGATGAAATAATACATTTTGTGATTCATATATTTTTTTAAAACCTTAAAGTTACTATTACATGTATATAAACGTATTTTGTTACGAGATATATCTGTGAAACTAGAAAAGTTTAAAATATGTTTTGCGGTGGATTTGAATTAATCACATTAAAGTGGTCCTTTATGTAAATTGGATATTCCGTATATGGGTAATGGGTCTCACTTAATTAATGATCATGTAAAACACGAGCAAAGGATTTATCAAAGTTTAGAATTTTAGTACCCGCTAAAAGCGGCTGACAGAAAAATTATACAATTTTCAACACATTGATAAATCCTTTGTTCAAAAAGTCATGGTAATCATGGTTTTCGAAGTAAAATTCTAAACTTTGAACTTTGAACAATGAATTACGAACTAAAATTCTAAACTTTGTTCAAAAAGTCATGCAATAATTCTAAACTTTGAACAATGATAAATCCTTTGTTCAAAATGTAAACATGGTTTTCGAAGTTCGGGGCCAAAATATGGTAAAGTTGCTTACGATTACGAATATATATATATATATATATTGAGTCGATATATATATATATATATATATATATATATATATATATATATATATATATATATATATATATATATATGTAAATTGAGTCGATGGAATCAATTAAAGGGTAGGCCGAAAGTATGATTTAGCAATACGCTTATATAATACGACTTGTTAATAGGGATGGCGAAAGTATCCAAAACCGATGGGGAAAATCGAAACCCGAACCGTTTGGGTCGGGTTTGGGGGCGGGTTAACGGGTTTGGATGCGGGTTTAGGTATTGATAATATTTTTAGCCATGTTTGGTGACGGATTGTGGGAATACCCACCCGATTTAGAACGTCGGTGACGTACCCATATCTGTTTAACCGAATCTGTACCGGCCGCTTTATTGCTATATATACAATATATTTTCTTGAACGGCGGATTTTATTAAGAAACTAGCATGACGCTAGATTAAAAAAAAACAAAAAAAAAAAAAAAAAAAAAAAAAAAAAAAAAAAAAAAAAACAAAACAAAAAAAAAAAAAAAAAAAAAAACAGAAAACATTACAATATATAATTGTTTCTCAAATATCTTTTTATATAAGAATCTCTACTATTTAACATATTTGGATTTTGTATATGAAATTAATATTCAAAAATGTTATATTGTTTAATACGATATTCGTTTTCTTTTACTTTTAAAATTTTCATTATATTAAGGTGTTTCGATCTGTTTTTTCAATGAGTTTTAGTCTGACTTAATCTTGATATATACGTGACATTTTGTGCAACGATTGTTCAGTTGCGGATAATTGATACTCGCAAGAAAACCCGAAAAACGATGGATAATTGGGTATCCAACGAGTAGTAGGACAGGTATAGATGTGAATATTATAAACGGATATGAGTACAGGTGCACTAAAACCGCTCAAACCCGACCTGTCACAATCCTAGTTGTAAGTTAACTAATCCGGCGCGCGGCAAAATAAAACTTTAGATAATCTAGAACTTGCAAGTAGTTGAGACCTAAATATTTTCAACTATTTTGAACACGTTTTCTATCCAATCGAAAGGACCATTATGTATTTATTTGGAACTTTGAAAAATACACGTG
Organism: Artemisia tridentata subsp. tridentata; assembly: GCA_021014915.2. Taxonomy (NCBI): domain Eukaryota; kingdom Viridiplantae; phylum Streptophyta; class Magnoliopsida; order Asterales; family Asteraceae; genus Artemisia; species Artemisia tridentata. The sequence continues at coordinate 11,459,458 of CP139505.1, read as the reverse complement.
TAAATTCACACCAATAATTCAAACATTCAGAAAATGTTAACTGACGATTGAGTAATATTATCATTTTACGTACTAGGTAGGAATTGTTATTTGATGTTTTAAAGTTTGCAATGAGTTCTAGTATATTACGTGTTTTTAAAAGTCAAATGTTAAAAAATGACTTGACTTTAGATCGTCTATAAATTGCGCGTACCATTTTTACTACAACTAAAAATGACGACAATCACCATTTTTACTCTTTTTCTTGTCTTGCTCTCTACACAAACTGCACTATCCTCTACAACAACTTCTGTTACAGATCGTTTCATTCGTTGTCTAAACGATCAGTCTGATCCTTCGTTTCCAATTACCGGGCAACTCTACACGCCCAACAATTCCTCATTTCCCTCCGTTTTGCAAACTTACATCCGAAACCTTCGCTTCAATGAATCCACAACCCCAAAACCAATCTTAATCATCACCGCGTTACATGTTTCTCACATTCAAGCAGCCATCGTTTGTGGTAAAGCAAACGGCTTGCTAATGAAAACAAGAAGTGGAGGACATGACTATGAAGGCCTTTCTTATGTTACAAACACCAACCAACCCTTTTTTATTGTTGACATGTTTAACTTACGGTCTATAAACGTGAGTTTAGAACATGAAACTGCATGGGTGCAAGCTGGTGCCACTCTCGGTGAAGTCTATTATCGAATAGCCGAGAAAAGCAACAAACTTGGCTTTCCTGCGGGAGTGGGTCTGACTGTTGGTGTTGGTGGCCATTTTAGTGGTGGTGGATATGGTAATATGATGAGAAAATACGGGCTTTCAGTTGATAATATCGTTGATGCTGAGTTAATCGATGTGAATGGTAAGCTTTTGAATCGAAAGTCTATGGGTGAAGATTTGTTTTGGGCTATTACGGGTGGTGGCGGTGTTAGCTTTGGTGTAGTTTTGTCTTACAAGATTAAACTAGTTCGTGTTCCTGAAGTTGTTACAGTTTTTAACATACAAAGAACATATGAACAAAACCTTACCACTATTGCCCAAAAGTGGGTACAAGTTGCTGATAAGCTTGATAAGGATCTTTTTCTTAGAATGAGATTCGATGTTGTAAATGATACTAATGGTGAAAAGACAATCCGTGCTATGTTTACAACGTTGTACTTAGGAAACTCGACAAATCTTGTTGCAATCTTGAACAAAGATTTTCCCGAGTTAGGGTTACTAAAGTCGGATTGTATTGAAATGAGTTGGATCGATTCTGTAGTTTACTACACGGAGTCGTTCCCTGTTGGAACTCCATCCAACGTGCTTTTAAGCCGTACACCTCAAAACCCAATCTCATTCAAGCTCAAATCTGATTACTTGCAAAAGCCTATTTCTAAACAAGGGTTTGAGTTTATATTTGAGAGAATGAAAGAACTTGAAAACGAAATGTATTTTAATCCTTATGGTGGTCGAATGAGTGAGATTTCCGAATTTGCAAAGCCCTTCCCACATCGATCCGGGAATATAGCAAAGATTATGTATGGAGTGATCTGGGACGACGAATTTGGAGCTGATGCTGTGAACCGATATCTGAATTTCACAAGATTGATGTATGAGTACATGACCCCCTTTGTGTCCAAGAATCCAAGAGAAGCATTTTTGAACTATAGGGATTTGGATATTGGTATAAATAGTCATGGGAAGGATAGTTATGTTGAAGGTATGGTTTATGGGCACAAGTATTTTAAAGAGACTAATTACAAGAGGTTGACAAGAATCAAGACTAGAGTTGATCCTCAAAACTTCTTTAGAAATGAGCAAAGTATTCCAACTTTGTCAATAGACCTCCCTCGTAGTATATATCTTCCTTTGGGGAATAATACATATTCTTTAAATACATTTAAATAATGAATTTAGTTTTCTTTTTCAATTTGTACGCGCGAGTTGTATATTTTGTAATAAATAAATAAATAAATAAATCATTTCTATGGTTTCATCTAAAGGCTTTGGATATTTGTTTTGGTTGCTATATTTAAATGGTTAATTCCATATTACAGAACTAGTTTTAGTTAGATTAGTTTTTTGGTTAATAAATATATATATTTATTAAGTTAATACTCATAAAAAAAAAAGATAACATGATAGATTATACTTATAAAAATAAGATAATATGAATAAATCACCAAGTATTTTTATATAGATTAATTTTTCATATACTATGATATAAAGTTCAAAACCTTAATTTTGAATAACTACTAACCTCATTTAACTATAACGTCAATATTTCTTTCTAGGGAAAGATTGCAACGCTTCAGGAGAAACTCGCTACTACAAATGGTTGATTCTTGATTCTGAAGACTTGTGTAAGTTTACATTGTTAGAATGGCTCATGGAGAGTGTTTTAGGAACCACTCTAGGGGGGGGGGGGGTATTTCTATAACCAAAACATATAGAAACAGGTTCCACAACCGGTTTCTAATATGGGCATTGAAACCTGTTTGCTAGTAAGAACCGGTGTCTACAACAGGTGTCTACATGCCTCTATTATAGAGTAAGGAAACCAGTTTTTATATAAGAACCGGTCTTGGTGAGAATTTCGTTTTAAAAAAAAAAATTTGATTTTCTAGTTTTTGCAAAAAAATATAAAATTTTCATAATTCCATAATATACAACTAAAGTAAAGTGCATAAATCTTGATACATGACAATATAACTAACTACAACATATCAAATCGTTTCAACTTGACTCAAACTTGTTTAACTAATTTAAGCTAGAAAGGAATGTAGTAGCAGCAAGCTCGCCCTTCAAGGCTCCAACAACAGCTTCATCAATTTCGATTGCAACTCCTTCCTGCACAAATGTTTAAATATGACATACTAACGACGCAGAATCTAAATAAAAGCACAAAACTCGAAAGTTATTCACAAACCTGCGCTTCCATGGTACTAGCACCGAGATGAAGTGTAACAGTGACTTTTTCATGATTAACCAAAATGTTATCCTTCGGTGGTGGTTCAAAATATGTGTGAACAGAGTTTTTAGTTAAAAACAGTACAACAACTTGCATCATGTGCAAGAAAGTTTAAGTCTGGATTTGGCAATCTTCTTTCCTTTTTCTTAACTGCTGTAGTTAGCAACAAATGGTTGTTCTTCATTCACTTTGGCACCAAACTAGTAGCATCTCCTACATAATAGAAGAAACAAGATAAGACCTCCAAATTAACTGCTTAAAATGTATATGTTCCCATGGAAATTGCAACACTGCATAAATTTTGACAAATGTCAAAGCCAAAATAAGATATCTACGCTTGGCTAACCCTATGGATTCCGCCCTATGATAGCCCCTTATGTGATTAATAGAGGGCATCAAAGAAATCTAACAATCAAGAAATCATCGTAGAATGAACACATGCATTTAAGATGATTTTCTGATATTTTCATCACTGTATCCAATTTCTATGGTCTGTGAAAAACAAAATGTGATAGCAGATTGCTCTGTGTACAATAGCAAAAATAAGACCAGAATATGGACAATGGGTACAGCCGTACAACCTTGTTATAAATGGCACAAAGCAATAGGAAACAGGGCAGCATATTCAACTCGGATTAATAACTACTTCCTTTTAGGCCTGCTCCCACTGGCCAGAAGGTCTGAAAATTGCTGGATTCAAAAAGAGGGTCTAGTGTAAACCCCGTTGACTGTTCGACCCATTTAGTTATGTAAAGGTTGCAAGTTCTACCCATTTAGTTATGTATATGTCAATTCGGGAATTGTTTTATCTACATTCGGTCAAATGGGTAAATCTAATAGTGAAAAGTTAATGAATCAATGGGGTCGGGCAGGAACAAAGTGTACTTATAAGGCATGAAACTCCTGAAGCATTCAGATCTCAAGTAATATACATAGAAATTCTGATGCTAGTTGCAACCACACCCGACCCTCAAAAATTGGAATTGTACTCAATACTGTAAAAATTTCTGGCTTACCGGGCTTCAGGTCACCAGGCCAAGGACCGGGCTCTGATGGCTAAATGAGGGTCTGTTACTCTGTTTAGGACTCCCGAGAATCAGGGCAGATTACATTTTGAACCAGAAGCACTACAATGGTGCTGATTATGTCAAGGTAAGCAATGAAAACTCTCAAGAAACTCACTGGTATATGAATTTAAGTATTTCATAGAATCTACTAATTTAGGTTAAGCATATTTAAGGCTGAAAACTACTGTTTCATTTGTATTTTATTAGAAACAAACTTTTAATATGTTATCTTTCAATTCTAGTAATTGCTATTGATAACCGCAGTTTATAAGACAATCTATTTTCTTAGTTTTATACATCTTATTGACTTATTAGCAGCCAAAAATCACCTCAAATGCATTAACAGGCAGCAAATGAACTCATGTAATAAGCAAATTAATAGCTTTTTCATTTAGTCAACTATCACAAACAAAACAAAACACAAAAACTTACTGCGGCTCTCGAAGCATGGTGGCTAACTAAAGAAACGTCCAGTAACAAGAGACATACATGACGTGGCACTCTGTGAAAAAGAACATTGATGAGCGTACTCAAATCAAATTCCATGTCAAAATTGATACAAATCTCGCTCACCTCATCTATTGGTTGAATATTATGATATAGTCTCTCCAAAATGGAGAAACACTTCTCATATTCATGAAAATGATAGAGGATGACTGCCTATTAACAAAAATCAGAGACATCAGTAAGTTAAAAACAAAAAATATATACATCACAGAAACAACAAATCGCATATTGATGTACTATGTTAAACATTATCACAGAAACATCAAAATCGTCAGCCGAAACGCTCTGTGCACTAGTTATGGACCCGTACTAAAAATTTGTCAGGTTTAGCCGCGTCCGCGTCCGAGGTTGTCCAGTAGGGCATTTCCGCGTCTTTCCCATAGTTCTTTTGCTTGTTTTGAGTCTTATGTGACCATCATCTGAAAAAAACATACAAATGGCAAAGTACGCAGGTCAAGTAGGTTGGGTGACCAACCAGAATAATACGGAGTAAAGTTTTTGTCCCTTTGTTTCAATATTATAGAAACTAATGATCAAATATGATTACAAATAATTATCTTCTTTGTTTAAGATTTAGCTTAGCATTTGATACATTTCATGTCACTTTGGCTTAGTTTGATAGGCTGACAATCAAACACAATGTCAAGCTGGGATTTTAAAAAACAAGTATCTGGGAGTTTCCATCAATGTGTTCAAAAAGATTCAAAGTCACAAACAAATGGTTAAAGAGATCCATGGATGCAATTAGGCCACAGCTCAGTTAGTTGAACTACTACAGCCTTTCAAAAATTTTTTGAGCTACTACATAATACCATCAGGAGTGATCGACCTTTCAAACTACCGTCCCTTGACTTTGCATCATAGACAATTCTTAATTTTGTCAAAACGAGAAAACTACAATTTTGAATTAAAAAAAAAAAAAAAAAAAAAAAAAAAAAAAAAAAAAAAAAAAGTCCATGAATGTTCATATTTTCTCCAAAATCGCCATTTAACTAGCTGTTGTGTTTTTTCGGCATATTCTCATGAATAATACTCTAGTGTGTATTTAGACAGACAGGCACAATGGTCAAAGAGTCGACAATCCTATCGGAATTTTCACTTAATATTCTTACAAATATATTGTCTTTTGTGCATGTTTACAATAGTGAAATATAGTTTGCATTGACAACCCGAGCACATAAGTCTCCTATGAGATAGCACGAAAAGAAAACTAGTGCCTTGAATGAACCAATGGTCCAACATCTTGAAATTTATGTTCACCTTATTAGTTCCAATCTACCTCGAGGCAACATTGAACGCTCTAATATATGAATTCTAATCAAATATCAGAACCGGTATTTGTGATCCATCCTTTCTCATGGCTATAACGTGTATCTCCCTAAGCTTATTGGAATAATTATGATCATGAATCTAAAAGCACTGCAACAAGATTATGGGCGAAAGCAATTACAGCATGCTTACATGTCATAGCACATTGCGGGAAAAGAAGATACAAATTTGCATAGGTAAACATCCTAATGTCATAATTTTCATGTACTTGATGTTAAACGAGATGAAGCCATACTCAGTAAATAAATAGTTGTTGCTTATTGACTTAACCCATACCTGAACAGATAATAGCTGCAGAATTTTGTTGAGAGCCCGCATCCGATGAGTTGCATAAGTGCTATGCGCAGGAAGCAAGTTCACTTTCTTAATCTCTTCATGAACTGCAGCCTTCTTCTCCTCGTTTCCCAATTGTTTTCCACCATTATTCACCACCTGAGTCATATGAACATCACTCTGCGTATTATGAACATCATTGAACGAACCATTGCCTTCCAGAAGATTAAACTGTTCCATTGCTAAATCAACAACTAAGCTGCATACATAAAATAATAGTATCATTAAATTTGATGTTACGGGGCATTTGGGATTGCTTATTTCAAATAGTTTATCTATTTAAAGAATAAGCAGATACCAACTTCAATACAATTAACACAAATTGACTCAAAATCACCATATATCAAACAATAATTCCTACTACAGCTGTATCAACTTATATTGTGCGAGCTTTTGTAGATGGGTCCCGCAGATGGTTATGAGCTTTTGTCAACAGATATTAACCTTAAAATAAGTAACGATTGCGTATCAAAGTTAAATTAAGAAGAAGGAAAATACCATTTGATGTGCTCAAACTCAGATAAATGACCCTAACATCAACAAATGGGCTTAACAGCATTAACTAATATACAAATCAAAGTCTATACAATTACAAAATCTATGTTTACGAGTAACGATAACATGCGATATAATCAGTTTATTACATTATAAGCATCATCTAACTTAAAAAGTAAACACTATCCAATTGACATCCTATAATTAGGTTCAAAACACTAATCAAAGGCTATAGAATTACAAAAGCTAGGTTTACGAGTATCGATAACAGGTGACATCAGTTTAATACATTATCATCATCACTACCACTAACTTAAAAGGCAAACTGTATCCAATTATGTATTACGACATCTCATATATACAAAATCACTAATCAAAGTCTACACAATAACGAAAGGTACCGATAACACGCGACATAAGTGCATTATCTATTAATAACAGAATCGTCACATAATTTATTAAAAAAAAAAAAAAAAAAAAAAAAAAAGGTGTTATATATACCGGTAAAGTTATTGAGCTTAATATTGGCCTGAGAGCGGTCAGAGAAAAGGTGAGAGCTCTCAGGATCGAGAGCGATGGCCTGAGAGTAGTAGTCAACGGCGAGTTCGAAGTGGTCTTCGATGAATGCTTCCTTTGCTTTTGCTGCCAGATCAGCCATTGAATGGAGAAGAAGCAGAAAGTTCTGGAATTATAATAACTTGATGAAAACAAAGGAGTGAATGATTGGGTATTGTGGTGAGGAGGGGGGGTTTTATATATAGTTGGGGGTGATGTGGTATAGTGGCAGTCAAAATTGGGGGGAGAAGTTGTGGATCGTGGGCTTTATATATAGTAGTTTTTTTTTTTTTTTTTTATTATTATTATTATTATTATTATTATTATTATTATTATTATTATTATTATTATTATTTAATAAAAGATGAAATTATATAGTGACTTATTTAGTTGGAGAAAAGAAATTATTGCATAATATATACTATTTATTTAGTTTATTCGGCTATGTCTTGAGTTTGTAGTGCCTGCAAAAATAACAAATGTATAAAAATACATTAGTTGTTGACTATAAAATAAGTATATTAGCTTAAATTTAATTTTAACTTAAGTAAATTATTTTATTACCTGACTCGTCATTCTTCGTGTCCTTCTTGATGATCTGATCTTAAATAAACAGTATCATCAAGAATTTCATCTAAACACTGAATACCACTAGAAAATGGAGGTAGCTCGTCAAACTGATTATAGTCATCCTCGTCCACAATATCATCAACACCAACTAGATGTCGTTTACCATGCATGACAACGTGCCATCTCTTGTCTTTTAAGTCCTCGACAAAAAATATTTGGGTGGCTTGGTTTGCTAGAATGAATGGGTCAGATATGTAGCTGTTTGTGGAAAGATTGACACATGTGAAACCATCCCTATCAACTTTAACACCTCCTATGTCATTGACCTATTTACACTTGAATAGGGGTATAACAAACAAATTGTAATCCAATTCCCATATTTCTTCAATGACACCATAATACGAATTTTTTGAGCTTGTCATCCTCGATGAATCTGTCATTGTTGAAATAATTGAGATAGCATAAAAATTTCCAAAAATTTAGATATTGAGATAGTATTCCGTTCGGCATATTCAAAAGATCATTAAGACCGGTTTTATAGTAACCAACCGGTGTCTATAAGTGGAATATAATACAACCGGTTTCTTAAAAGAAACCGGTGTCTTTACTAATCTTCTAAGTCCGGTCTCTTCCGCAGAACCGGTTTTTCTTAATTTTTATATTAAAGAGAGTGGTTATTCTATGACAACCGGTTTTTTACACTTTCCCTAACCCATATTTTTTACAATAGGAACTGGTTATTATATAACCGGTTTCTATTAGGGGATGTTTATGTTCTTTTTTGTGGTAGTGAGACTTGTGTAAGTTTACATTGTTTGTTCTTATCATTATAGTTAGATATCGAATAAATATAGCTATTTTCTTACTTTTTATCGTTCAAGATCTTTTTAGCATAAAGCGTGGTCATTTCTTAATGGTTGTTTGCGAAATATGCAGGTACAAGAGTAAACATCAGTGTTCAGTAAAACAAATTCCCAAGAGGTCGCCCTTCTATGCATTTTTAGCTTATGTATGTGTTACTATTTTGCGAGTCCTTACCACATAAGTATCTATCTGTTGGATGTAAACAGATGTTGGGGTCTATTTAAACCTCTAACATCTTTGCTTTCAGACCTTTTGGTAATTAGATTGTAATGAAAGATAATTAGGATTGATAACGCTCATTTTGAACATGTTTTAGTTGCGTCATTTCTATATTTATGCATTGTATTTGGTTGTATTTGTGAACATATTATGCTAAAAAGGTACAAAAGATGTATTTTAGTTCAGGTACGATCAAGTTCAAGGAAAAGGCTAAAAGATGAAGAAAAGTTGTTAAATCAAGAGCTTATGCATAAATATTGGATTCGTCTCACAATAAAAGCTTTGAGGCGGATTGTTAAGGATAAAGAATCAAGATTGTAGTGATTTTCAAGCTCAAGAAAAGATCATGAAATGATGAAATGAATAATGAAGGTCATAACCCAAACCCAAGGTTCCTATCTCAAACCCAAGGTTGCGTAGTCATTTCCAGACCAAAGGTTTAGTGTTCAAACCCAAGGCCCAGCAGACATCCAGACCACAGGTCCTAGGTCCCGACCCTGGGTCCAGCCATTTAAAGTCTTCTATAGTTGCATTAAAGAGAAGAGTTAAAGTGTCATCAATCCAAAGTCTGATCATCTACTTACATTTAACTCATCTTACCCTCAAATTTATGACACTTTGAGCCCAAGAATAATGCTTGGTGACCAAGGAGAGTTATCCTATATATATGTATGCTTGGAAACAACAAAAGAACCAATCTATTATCATCTATTTTTCTACAAAGAAATCTGTCACCATAATCTCAAAAGGGGCGAAAAGGAGAGGAAACGCAGGAAGAGGGGAAGCTTACATTAACCAATCATCAATACAAATTATTCAAGGATCATTGTTGATCATTTCACAAGTGTTCTTCATTTCTTGTAATCATCATTACAACTTTTGTAAGACTTATTAATCATGTTTTCTAGTGATAAATTTCTTATGGTTATTACTTTGTTTTCCATGAGTGGCTAAGTGCCTTGTGCACTTGCCTAGATGATGTTTGTTACATGATTTTTGGTTGATTATGACTTAATGGTTCTAATGTAAAGAAAAGCTAATACTAAGAACGAATTGTGCTATTAAGAGTTTTCTCCACCAAAGAGTTGTCAAGTTTGGTTAATTTCTAATAATGTATTGGGATGAAAAGGATATTGTTAGCTAATTAGTTGTAAACCTTTGTCTATGAGGGTTTTACCTTATGTATTGACCATTTCATAAGAAACTTGGTTAAACTTGGAAAACTAAATAGTGTGGTTGTCAATTACTTGTGAAACGAAAGCGAATCGAGTAATTGAGTTGTGTTAGTCTTGGATTGATCAATTCTTAATTATTGTTTTTATAATCTTAAAATCTTGACGAGGATTGAAAGTGTTGGAAACAATAGAGTTAGTACACCCACTAATCGAATTAGAACACCATCTAATTGGTTGATCATAATCAAATGGAACCATTGTCATAATCATGTCAAAAGGAATTGTGCAAACTAGTCTATGCAAGTGTAGTCTTTAAATTACTGAATTTATATCATCTTTATTTGCTTGCGAATTAGAATTGATAAGTTGGCTTGGCTTTATTTACAAAAATTCACATCATACAAACAAAACAAATCCTAGTGAACGACCTCGGCTTACCTTAATAATCTCTTACTACACACGGACGAGTATACTTGCTCGTATGTGTTTCGTTTGAATCATTGGTAAATCGTGTTATAAATTTAAAACTTGTACTCATAACGGGTATATCCCTTGAAACACATCAAGGATAGATGTTAACAACATTGGTGCAACACATCTAGTGTTGGTAATAAGGCTCAAGACTCTGAATTATGAAGAGATATATGTATGCTAACATTTATTATGCAATTTGGTATACATCAATTTTAATGCGACTTTTTCAAGGAAATATACCATTATCAAAGTCAAGTTACAGGGTCTAATGAATAATACTCTCATTTTTTGAACCCAAATAGTTTGACCATCATATATATGTGAAGAAAAATCTCAAATGAATAATAATCAGCAAATTGATCAAGCACCACAAATATTGGAGGTCGTACATAATTGACAATTGTTCCTTGTTCATGTGCTAAAAACAAATGGTCATGCTTCATATAAAATGACCTTGCACTATATTGAACGGGCTGCTAATATGGACATTTCTTTTCCCGTGTTGTTTTAAGACGTTGCGTCTCAGTCAATTAACGTCGCCTGTTATCCAAGTATAAAAAAATATAATAATACAAAACTTATAAAGATTTATCGGGTAACCATTGTTTCCTAGTAATTCATCAGGTTTGAGACTACCGTCAGAGACTCAAACCGGGAAAATTCCTTCTCTTTGGAGAGGTTGACGTGACCATTAAAGTTATAAGCAGTTTAACCAATGCAACAGTCAACTGTGCAGTCAACAATGCAACAACTCAAAGCAAAAGTGATCAAGACAACAGAGGTGCTAATCAAGAACAGGGGAATTACATATCACCACATTGTGTAAAACATCAAAGCTACTTGTCTAAATGTAATAGTATGTAACTTAGTTGTAATAGCTTAGCCTAGAAGTAGCAGTTTAGACAGTCTTTGTATCAAGTAGTATAAATAACAAACCATGTACTACATTTCATTTGATTGAATAAAATCCATTTTCCCTTTTATCAAATTCTCTCAATTCTGCAATATGGCATCGGAGCTGACCACAATGGTCCTCTGCAACAACCATCATAACTAACCACCATAACCACCTGTTGACCATCGTAACCAACTTTGACCAACCACCATAACTGTTTTTCCCTCCAAAATTTTCCCACCATTAACAACCACTAAAACCTGCAAAACACCATCAAATTCATCCAAATCACCATCAAGATTCATCAAAATCAACACAACATTCATTTTAACACATCAAAACACAAAATTCACAATCAAAAACCCCAAAAATAGATCACCCTGGTTTCCTCAACTTTTGATGCAAGAACTGAAACAAGTGCTGCTAATGACACAAACTCAGTCAATCACCCTCTCTTTCTCCATCAAAAACCCCAAAAATAATCACCCTGGCCTTATCCTCATATCCAAGAAACTCAAAGGTTCAGAAAACTATAGCTCATGGAAAAGATCCATGTTGATTGCGTTGAATGCAAAGAACAAGCTCAAAATAGTCACCAATGAATATCAAGAACCAAACACTGAATCACCAAAAAGAGCCTTGTGGGAGAGAAACAATAACATGATCATCTCTTGGATCTTGAATACTGTTACAGATCAGATCGGCAACAATTTGAGTTTTTTTCACTCAGCATCAGCCCTATGGAAGGGGTTACAAGAGCACTACTCTCAGTTGGATGGCCATAGGATCTATCAGTTAACAAATGAGATTACTCAATTAAAGCATGTCAAGTGCTCTATTGAAGTGTATTATCAGAAGCTTAAAGGCCTATGGGATGAAATTGATGCATTAGAGGCACCCTACATGTGTACATGCAACTGTGTTTGTGCCAATGGCAGGCTTAATGGGGCAAGAGAAAGTAGGAAGAGGTTACTACAGTTTCTTATGGGTTTAGATGAAAGTTACTCTAATGTGAGAGGGCACATTCTATTGATGCAGCCTATGCCAAATGCAATCAAGGCTTATGCTATGTTGAGACAAGAGGAAAAGCACAGGGAATCAAACACACCCAAGTACTTGACACCTACCATTATGAACATTTTCACACAACCCAAACCATCAGACACCAACAATTCAAATCCAAAAACCAGGCAAACCAGAACTTACATTGTCCCAAACACCAGAAAAAGTGCCTTCAAACCAGGGCTTATTTGTGGTAACTAGAAGGGCAAAAAAATCGGTTTTAATCGGTTTTCGGTTTTTGGAAAACCAGTTATTAAAAAACCGGTTTTAATCGGTTTTTTGGAAAATCGGTTTTAATCGGTTTTCGGTTTTTCGAATTCGGTTTTTTTTCGGTTATAAATGTTCGGAATCGGTTTTTTTCGGTTATCAATTTTCGGAATCGGTTTTTTACCAGTTCGGTTCTTTTCGGTTATAAATGTTCGGATTCGGTTTTTTTTTTCGGTTATTTACCGGTTAGTTTTTTTCCGGAATTTTACATACATGTTCGAACATTTTTTTTTCGGTTTAATTAAACAACACAATTATACAACTAAAAATACAATCATAACTTTTATTTAAACAATACAATTATACAACTAAAAAAATACAATCATAACTTTTATTTAAACAATACAATTATACAACTAAAAATATATAAATACTAATACATTTTGAGCTTCGGCATGGCCATCACCCGAAAACATATTAGTGTACTCAAGTATATCGAGCTTCGGCATTGCCATCACCCGTTATACTCAAGTCATTAAATTATCCAAAAAATCTTCTACATCCACTTCTTCAACATCAAATTCTTCGAACTCACCTTCATCTAATTCGGTAGTCGGAGGTGATATCCCTAATTCAACTTCTTCTCTTTCTATAGTTTCTTCAACGTCTTGTAATATCGGACCTTCCAACGATGATTCATGTTGTATCCTATCTACCCCGTCCAAATAATCTTTCAAACATACACATACTTCCACGGATTCGGGGGTTAGTCTTGACCTTCTTTCCGATATAATTCGACCGCTAGTAGAAAAGGCCGATTCGGAAGCTACCGATGAAGCTTGTACCGCTAATAAGTCACGAGCCATAGCGGATAAAATTGGAAATTGAATTTCCCTTTCTTTCCACCAAGCCAAAATGTCAAAGTTTGCAAACTCATGGGGACTTAAAGTTATTAAAAAGTTTGTAGCCATATATTGTCCCAATTCGCTTGTCGGGGCCGATGTTCGTTGACGCTTTGTAGCGTCTTCACATAAACTATTATAAAGGTTTATATTAATGTCTCTTGCTTGTCGAGACGACCCGGCCCGCATTTGGTCAACAATTGGGTTTTGTTGTTGACCATATTTTGTTGCATAAATTCCAAATAATTGTTTAAAACTATCGTTAAATTTGAAAATTTAGGTACTTATATAGTCGGGGTCGTCTTCGTTTAACTCTAAATTTTCCATTATTCTTGTTATTAAAAGTTCTACGCCTCTAACATTTAAACATGGATTAAGTACGGCGGAACAAGTAAAAACCAAAGGTAAACTAGCCCAATATTTTATAAATTTCTTTTTTATAACTTTAACCATTTTTCTAAACATACCGCAAGGTGAGTTTTTTAATTCGTCTAATTTTTCCGTCATAGCATAAATTTGGTTTAAAACTATTGAGCTAGTTGGGTAATAAACACCCGATAATATAGTTGTTGCCTCTTTAAAAACTTGTAAAAAAATAGTTAAATCATTTAGTCGATCCCAATCTTGGTCGTCTATCGGAACAGACTTATTTCTAGTAACAAGTATATCATTAAAAGCGGTTAAAGTTTGACGTTGTCGTAATATATTTTCAAACATCATGCAAGTAGAATTCCACCTAGTATTATTATCAAAGCAAGTTCCTAGGGGTTGTTCAGCACATTGTCTATGAAAACGGTGATAGCTCATTTGTCTTTCGTTGCTCGCACTATATATAGTTGTTAATAAACTCCTAAATTTCATTTTTAAACTATCACATATTTTTAATGCCGCTTGCACGGATAAATTTATAACATGAGCAACACAACGAGAATGAAAAAAAAGCACCATCTAAAACGGGTTTAATACGTAATTTTAACAAATCCATAGCTCTAGTATTATTATATGCATTATCTAGTGAAATCGTAAAAACTTTATCATCTAAATTATATTCAATTAAAGTGTCATGCAAAATTTTTCTTAAATTAGATCCCGTATGAGGATAACCAAATAGTTTAAAAGCAATTGTCCGTTTCATTAACAACCAAGATTCGGGATTAAACCAATGAGCTGTAACGGCGAGATAAGAATTTGCCGTACCATGTGGTGCGGTCCAAGTATCCGTAGTTATAGAAACACCATATTTGTATTCACGAAAACCATTAATAATATCTTTTTTAGCCGTTTCCCATAATTTAAAAGCATCACTTCTAAGAGTAGTACGACTTACATGTTCATAACGCGGTTGTAGCCTCGTTTTGATGATCTCCGTAAGCTTGACGTTGTCGAAGCGGTTGAATGGAAGCGCTTGTTGAATGACAAACTTCGTAAAACCAAGTCGAAGCGCTTCACTATCATATATAAAAACCCGACCATCCGCACCAATAGTACCATCGGACGAAGCTCGGACCGCATTACATTTTTCTTTATGATTCCTAAGTGTAGTGTTAGACGTTGGAGTATAAAAGTTCCCACATTTCTTGCAACGCGCCTTTTCCGCATTATCGATCATAATACACAAATCGTAATTACACCAAACATCACCTTTCCGGTTAGTTGGCTTAACTTTCACGACATCTTCATTTGTGTAGTGTTTTTTTGCATTGCTAGTAGAAACGGAGGGAGTAGTGGAAGCTTGTTGTGATACGTTTTCCATTATATGTGAGCGTTTTTGAGAGATTTTGAGTGTTTTTGATGTGTTTTCAACCACAACCCATTACATGTATTTATACTACCATTACATAGCCTAAAATCATCCAAAAAAAAAACACACACACACACACAAAAAATCAAAACAAACGGCTAGTGACCGTTATTTTTTTAAAAAAAACCGGTTAAAACCGGTTAAAATCGGTTTTGTATGCAACGGCTAGTTTGACCCAACTTTGACCGGTTTTTTAAACCGGTTAAAACCGGGGTTTTTTTTTTTCGAAAATGAACGCGGGCTTTAAAAAAAAATTAAAAAAACAAAAAACGGTTTTAACCGGTTTTAAAACCGAAAAAAACCGGTATTTTCAAAAAACTGAAAACCGGTCCAACTAGTTCGGTTTTAAAAAAACCGGTTTTTTAAAAAACTAGTTTCGGTTTTATATATCGGTTTTTAAAAAAACCAGTTTTGATTTGCACCTCTAGTGGTAACTGCCAAAAAGAAGGGCACTACAAGAGTAAATGCTACCAGTTGGTTGGGTATCCTATAGGTCACCCATTGCATGGAAAGTTCAAACCAAACAGCAATGGATCAAACAGGACAAGCAATTTCAGGCAAAATAGGACAGTTAACATGGTTTCTGGGCAAATGGCTAATCATGGGTCTGATGGGGCATCCACAAGTGAGGGCATCACTAATGGAGCACAAATGGATGACGCAGTCTCAGCCAAAATGGATCTCTTACAGAATCAGCTGAACCAGGTTATGATGATGATCCAAAATTCACAAGGTAAGTGTGATCTAAAACTCTTAGGTACAAGGAAATACTTATATATTGCTTCTTGTGTATCATTATTTAGAGATGCTTGGGTAGTGGATAGTGGTGCCATTGACCACATTTGTATCACCTTAACCCTCATGTTTAATGTCATTAAGTGCACTATTCCTATCATAGTCACCTTACCTAATGGTCACACAATCACAGTCAACATGGTTGGTTCAGTAAGGGTGAAAACAGACCTTATTCTCCACAATGTCCTTTACATTTCCTCCTTTGCTTACAACTTACTCTTAGTTAGCCAAATCACCAAAACCACAAATTATTTTGTGCTGTTTAATCATTCAACCTGTATCTTTCAGGGCAACAATCAGAAGATTGCCCATGGAATCCAATCTGATGGACTCTACATCATCAAGCTAGACACCACTCCTACCTTACCTGCTACAACACATCATCCATCTCCTACTGTGTTCTCTCATACCAGCAACTTGCATTTATGGCATGCTAGGATAGGACATCCATCCACTTCTGTACTTAAGCAAATAAAATAGTTACCTACTTTTAGTATTGATGTATCAAAGTTAGATTGTACCATTTGTCCTATTGGTAAACAAACATCATTACCTTTTCCTTCAAGTGCATCACATGCTTCTGGTTTATTTGATCTAATTCATGCTGATACATGGGGTCCATACAGAGACACCACATTTATTTCTTAACTCTGGTTGATGATCATTTAAGAACAACATGAACCTTTCTCATTCCAAAGAAACAACATGTACCCTCAACAGTCAATTTTTTTTTATCATTATGTCAGAAGACAGTTTAACACCAAAATTAAAGTATTCAGAAGTGCTGGTACATGATTTATTTCTTAACTCTGGTTGATGATCATTTAAGAACAACATGAACCTTTCTCATTCCAAAGAAACAACATGTACCCTCAACAGTCAAAATTTTTTTATCATTATGTCAGAAGACAGTTTAACACCAAAATTAAAGTATTCAGAAGTGACAATGGTACATAATTTACTAATAATGCAGTTACCACTTTCTTTCAAAACAAAGGCATTATCCATCAAACATCTTGCCCAAACACCCCTCAGCAAAATGGAAGAGCTGAAAGAAAGCACAAACATTTGCTTGCAGTTGCAAGATCAATTCATTTCCAAGCCAAATTTCCCACTCATCTATGGGGTTACTGTCTTATGGCAACTACCTATCTCATTAACAGACTTCCAACTCGAGTTTTGAACTATAAATCCCCTTATGAAGTCTTATACCAAACAGCCCCTGACCTTCAACACCTCAAAGTTATTGGATGTCAAGCCTATGCTACCACACACACACGAGACAAACTTGACTAAAGAGTAATTCCATCCATCCTACTTGGCTATCCTCAACACCAAAAAGGCTACCTTCTTTTAGCACAGGACATTAAGAAACTTTTTTTAAGTAGACATGTAACCTTTCATGAACACATTTTTCCTTTCCACACTACGACACCTTACTTTGCACCTCAGCCTCACACCCTTCCATATAACACCATATTTTACCCACCACCCATCACCTCAGAACAACCCACAACTCCCTCACCATCCCAACCATCTGCACCCGTACACACCAACCTAAACCAAACACCCCCACAATCATCACCATCGCCTTCTATTGAAACAACTACTACAACTTCACCAATCCCTACTGAACCACTCACCTCCACTGCACCCTCAACTGCACCTCCAACTTCCCCTCAATCACTAAAACTCTACTATCCAAACTCAAGCAAAGTGTTATAGGTCAGCAGATTCTGGACAAGATAGATTACTTTTTAAACTAGTGGACCAAAATCTTTACACCTGGTAAGCCACAAGGACAAAAAATGTAGTTAACTCTTAAAATTATGTAGTAAATGATGAATAATTGTACTCCGTACGTGTGTATGATATAGTTGACTAATTATGTACAGTTGTGCATGTATGCATGAGTGTACATTTGTAAAATTTCTTGAAATGAAATTAGTACATAGTTTTATAAAAAGTTAGACGAATAACCGTACAAAATAACGAGATTTTATAATGGCATATAAGTTTTTAAATTGATAAGTAGCTTTCTCTCCTATATATATATATATATATATATATATATATATATATATATATATATATATATATATATATATATATATATATATATATATATAATTGCAAGTTTGCATAGTGATATTAAATGTTTAGAAATATTTAAAAAGTCAAACTGAAAAAAATAAATAAATAAATAAATAAAAAAAAAAACTATTAGTGGCCATTTGCACTCTAATTTTCACTCAAAATAATTAATTTGTTTTTAAATTCATCTTTCCCAAATATCTCTCTCCTCTTCCTCCATTTTCTCTTTCTCTTTTCTTCTTCTTCCCTCTTCTTTCTTTTCATTTTCACTTCTTTCTAACTCAGTTTCATCGCAAGGTGATGCCATACATTTTTCTAAGATAGATTTCTAAGGTGGTTCCCGGGCACCACCTATCACAAGGGTAGGTCCGCCTCTGTTCTGATAGATAGTTTATGAAAACTAGACGAGTACTCGTGCATAGCAACATGATTTTATAGTGACAGTTAGTTGTAGTAATAAATAAAAAGTCTATGGGTTATAAACGAAAAATAACCAGGTTCGACCCGGCCGGTTCCACCGGTGAAACCGGTCCAGGTAGAAAAAAGGGGTCAAATTAAACCGTTTTTTATATTTTCAAAACCCAATTAGACCCGTCGGGTTTGAAGTGACTCGAATCAACCCGGTTTTTGAGATATGTATATACTTTTTTTGTATCATTCCAAATATATATAAATTTAATTTTTGTGGAAGACCGGGTTGACCCGGTGACCCGATCGGGTCGTTTAGAGACCCGGTTTTCAAAACATTGATTAAACACTAACACTATTTAAACCGAATGAAAATAAGATGGATTATAAACGAAAATACAAATAAAAGTTTATGATTTTCATAAATAGTTTACTTATTTTTTTCACTTAGGGTTTTTCCTTTATAATAAAAATATTTTTAGAGAAATAGGGTGTAATAATAACATTGAAATATAATGTACCTTCATGTTCAACATATCAGGGGTGGAGGCAGGAATTTTTATTAGGGGAGGCTCAGATATTTTGAGATAGTAATAATGTACTTTTAATGTTTTTTCTTTGCGAACCAATGATCGAACCGACAAACATGTTTGACCTCAAATGATGGACTTGCATAATTAGAAGTATGTCTTTATCTTTATCAAAGTTTATAAAACTTGAAGCGATTGTCAAACATTGGGGGACTCAGCCATATATCTAAGGTGGTTCTTCTATTTAGTCGAGCCAAAACAACAAATAGTTAACCGACTAGTATATTGGTTCGGATTGGGTAATTTTTACATTTTTGTATTTTTATATAATAGTTGAAAGTTATTTACGACTAATAGAGTCACAACTTTTGTAAAACAATTCCTTTATTAAATCATCAATACGAACTAAATGTTTCTTTAAGAAAGAAAAAGAACAAGATATGAAACGTTTGAAATATATATTAAAAAAAAAAAAAAAACTACTTTAGTTTACTAATAAAATGGTACAATAACTTCTCAACTTTTTACATATGTACCATACTCTCTTTTTACTTTAAAACTATTAACTACTCCACCCATTTGTCTTCTTCTATCACCCATTCCAATAAAAAATGTTTTAACTAATCTAAGAGTGCGTTTGATTTTTAGATCGGGTTGGATTTGGATTCGGATTTGGATTTGGAATAGTTTGAAAGAAAATGATGAAAGAGAAAATTATAATGATTATAAATTAAAATTATATTTATAAATGTTATTGAATATAAAAACATTATTTTAAATAAAGAAAAAGGAAATAAAGCCATAGTACAGTAACTTGTGTGGTCTTAAGTTTGAGAGAGAGTGTAGTTCTCTAAATTTGTAAGTGAGGAATAGATCTAAGGGTATTGTTTCATTGATTGTAATCAACAAAATAAACCAAACAACGTTTTTTGTGAAATAATTCCATTCCTCAAATCAAAAGGCATATAAGAAAACGGCCCTAAAGGTCATCTTCTTCATAACATACGTCCATTCTTCATCAGATACGTCCGATCACCATTGCTAACAGATTTGAGTCTTATAGCAGGTGCCAAATTAGAAACTTGATGAAACATGGCCTGAAGTAGTCTTATAGAAGGTGCCAAATTAGAAACTTGATGAAACATGGCCTAAAGTTCAGACTATAACCTGGAGAAGTTGGTCCAGTTGGGGGTGGCTGAGCACCCGCCTGCCACCCTATTGCCTCCGCCTCTGCAACATATACAAATCTTGACAATTGCAATAATGACGATAACAATGATTGTTATATTTAAGATGAAAATGTGCGGTATATTTGTTTTGCAGTCTTGTAGAAGACCTAATATTTTTCTCCATTTTTGCACTTAAGGAGAGAAATGTCGCTCGTTTATGTAAGTATTAAACGCGAATCTTTGGATTATACAATTGGGATTAGGCTATCTTAACGCAGAGGCTGTCTTTATACATATACATGATGATAATTTTCCTTCAGCCAACTTTCTATGTCAATTAAATTATCCTTCTAAATCGCAACTAATCCAATATATTTTTTGGTTGTAAAATTTTCACACCGCTAAATCGCATATATTTTGCAATATCTCGGAAATATTACGAACTAGACATCATCAACCAACATCTTGTTTGATGAACTCACCCAGGCTTGTCACAGTGGTAACCTGCGACGAATATGCCACATCAGCTTTTTCTCTCCGACGACCTGACGACGATCAAATTGCCACAGTGGCGACCAAGTTAATTTTTGTTTTTTTTTTAATTCAAATATTTTAAATATATATCTATACGTGTACTATACATGCATGCAACTATACGTGTGATACATGCATCATCTTTGATAAACCAACATACGTGTAAACCATACATGCATCATTTTTTTTTAATACATGCAACTATGCGTGTAAGCCATGCGTTCTCTCTTCTCATATCTAAACATGCTTTCTCTCTTCTCATACACACTTTCTGTGTCTTTTTTCATATAAATCAACAACTTTGATAAACCATGCATCATCTTTGGACGTTTGTGTGTGTATTGAATTCGGTCGGATAAACGACCCAATTGTGGTTTTGGCCAACCAACGACCGATCGAGACAAACTTACTACAGTGGCCACGACCGATCGTGACCGACGTCGACCAATCCAAGTCGACCGACCACTGTGACAAGCCTTACATGCCACCACCCAATAGGACAATAGGACAAAAGCCTTAAGTATTTACTCCGTAATTTTTTTATGTCAATGTTTATCATGAATTACAATGTGCTTTGTATTAACATGAAATTATTATGGGGTCCCGCTCAATTGTGCTTTCAATTAAAGTATACATGATATATGTGCTTATAGTATTACATACAAACGTATTTATAAGTTTACAATGATAGTGCTTTGCAATTTTGCATTAGTTACCCACTTTCGTGTATTTCATTACTTCTGCTTTCATCCACTCTCCTTAATTAACCCGTGCATTTTACCATATGATATCAAATGATCAAATTTGTTGCTATTTTTTTATTTTTTTTAAACGACAATTTTAGCTATCTCATAATACTAACATTACAAATCTAGCTCACATGTCATAAGCAGGACTTGAACCCACAACCATTTGGTTAGGGAGCTTCGCACACACCATAAGGTATCATTGGGACACAAGTATTTCCGTAATCTTTTGTCAACGTTGATATACTTAGAAGTGCCCAAACTACAAAATATGACAATGGATGATAATATAATATTACAAGTTGGGTAATGTAACACAGGTCTATAATTTAAGTTTCTAACAATGTACATTTACCAAATTTGTTCACACTCCACAATTGATCTCATACGCAAAAAATCCTACAAAGCTTATATGTACGAAGTGAAATTAATACTTTTGAACTTAGCCTGTTTCGCTTTAGCTTGAAGTTGGTTTTTGGGACCATTCAACCAGCAAATTTGAATTTGGGACTATTAAAGTGTACGTTGTAGGGACGAGAAAAGTAGAAACTAAAATACAAAGTAATTTGAATAATAACTTGATTACATATAAATTTCAATAAAATAATTCATTCAAGTTTTTAAAAATATGTGTTTAACATTAGTATCAATGGTTGTTATGGACCTAGAATTGTTAAAATAAAAAACTCATATAAATATATTACAATAGCCATACTAAAATTTCTAGATCTACTAATAGAATTTACGAAAAGTGGTCGGTCGGTGGAGGTTGCCTATATATACATAATACATAGTATTACATACAGGCATCAGTTGGTACTACTCTTTGTCTAAACTAAATAACCTCTTTCTTCCTTCACATCCTTTTGTAACCCAAACTCCCTTTGATAAAACAGAAACATAATGTCTTCAGTCAATCATGACGACTTTGCTCACTTAAAAATCCCCCTTGAAAATATAGTATCAGCCACCAATAACTTTGCTATAGAAAATTTCTGGGGAGAAGATGATTTTGGAAATCATTACAGGGGACAGCTCTTGTGGTCCGGTGAGTTGATTGATATCTCTGCTCGGAGGTGGTTAAATAAAGAAAGGGATGAAGAAAAAGAACAAGAGTTTTGGATGGAGATTTCCATGCTTTCTAGCCTCGAGCACAAAAATCTGGTTTCATTAGTTGGGTTTTGTGATGAAAATGGTGAGACGATCATCATTATCAGGCGTGAGACCTACGGAAGTCTTGACAACTATTTAAGTTACTCGATGTATTTTTACATGGGTGCGAAGATTGGAGATATGTGTCGGCCTTGCACATGCATTGAGCTACATTCATTATGACGAGCACCGTGATTTTAGCGTTATACATCGAAACATTGACAGTGATATAATTATATTAAATGATAATTGGGAACCCAAGTTATGTGAATTTAGACTTTCCATGAAGATCAAAGCATCTGAAAGGTACAATTCTAATGATGATAACAATGATAGTTTAAAATTTGGAATGAAGACCTTGGAAAGAGTTTGCTTCCGTGTAAACAAGGTCTACGATCAATTAAATACAACATACATTGAAACTTTTAACATGTCTAGGGAATAACTTGGTTCTCTTGTGAATATCATATAGGTATCCACAATTGAAACTTTAAAAAAATAAATAATAATGGGGCTTAATAATGACTAAGGAGACTTTATAAGATATTAAGTGTCTCGATACTCATTTCATATTCTTCCATGAATTACAAAAGAAGTGGTAGGTCTTAACAATTGATATCAAAAACAAATTAACATCTAACTAATGACACCTGCGAGATGACTAATTAATAATATTCCATTGCTAGCTGACAAATATTTTAATATTCATTAAGTAATTAACAACATATCTGTTCACATGTTTTTGTATTGCCTCCGACTTTTTCTCTTTCTGACATTCATACGCAACCCATCCTAGTCTTTGACTAAATGTAACAGAGCCTTAGCCAACGTGCTGCTGTAATTGAGTGTAGTTCTGGTAAAATTTTGAAATGAAAGATCTACGACAAAATCTCACTTCACGAGCTTGTACGTTGTGGTATGTAATTTATGTTGATAGCTCAATCCAAGAAAATTCTAGTTATTTGCTCAAAAAGAAATCATTGATCATTTCTCAAGTTTTTGGTAAATGTAATACTCTCTCGGTCTCATAGTAAGTGTTCACCTTAGTATTTTGGTGTGTCTCATAATAAGCGTCTAATACTAAATTTCAACCAATCCACAAACTTCTAAGAAGTAAATGTGAAATTTTATTGGATAAAAGCGAAAAGGTTCAATTTTTTTCTAAATGTGTTTGAACACTTATTACACGACGGAGATCGTTTGGATTTGTTATTACAAAGACTATACACTTGGAGAATAGGTGCTAAGTGCTATAATTCACCAAAAGGGGTTTTGGGTTCCAATCATGACAACGTCAACCTTCTGAGGCTACCATATGAAACAAAACAATCTATAATACCGTAGTACGAGCTAGTGGTTTAGTTCGATAGAGTTGTTGGGTTTCCTAAAGCCTCGGGTTTGCTTTCCGCTAGAATTTTTCTGATTATTAGAAAAATTATAATTAGAAACACTTTCAAAAAATTATTAAATGATAAGAAATAGGTATGAATCGAGCTTTGAGGCATATTCTCATTGGCTATTAACTAGCATAATTAGTACATCTAATCCCAACTTTATTGTCAACGTTTAAACGGTAAAGATAACAAGTATTATAAAGATTAATAGAATAAGCTAACATGCAATAGTTATCATTGGATGCCTTGCATCTTATAATTTATTAGGGTTGAATGTTGATCGTGTCTTATAGTCTTTCTATTTTTAAATGTAATCGTAGAACATGATTATCATATATACATCATGCATGGTTGATCGTGTCTTATAGTCTTTCTATTTTTAAATGTCATAATCGATCTCCAGCTCATTTTGCAATTAGACAAGATGTACCACCATCCATCCCATGATTTTATTAAGTGATTCTTCTGGTATATAGTTTAAAATTTGGAATGAAGACCTTGGAAAGAGTTTGCTTCCGTGTAAAAGATCTAAAAATCACCATTTTTCATGCATGAGAGCAAAGTTGCTCGTTTATGCGATTAGAACCAGGGAAAAGAGAGGAATTAAAACATGGAGGTTGGCTTTATTATACATATAAAAGATGATAAGTTTTCTTCATTGACTTTCTGTCTCGCTATCCTTTTATATTGCAACTAATCCATTATCATTTTCTTCAGATAGGCGATTTTTCACACACCTAAATCACATATCTCACGCTATATCACAAATGTTTTTAACGAAACATAAACCCACGCGCCTCTTGGTTGATTGATGGGCTCACTCACATACCACAAGAAAAAATTATAAATAGCTCATATTTCGATATTGACAATAAGAATTGTAAGTACGATATGTTCTTTACTACACTTGGGATATTCATCCTGAATAATCGAGGTGTGCTGAGATGATTGCCTTGACATATGGGTTAAGAAATTATCACATGCGAACACGTAGGTAGGAATTGTTATTTGATGTTTTAAAGTTTGCAATGAGTTCTACTATATGACGTGTTTTTAAAAGTCAAATGTTAAAAAATGACTTGACTTTAGATCGTCTATAAATTGCACGTACCATGCAACCTCAATCCCATGCATACATACATTTTACTACAACTAAAAATGACGACAATCACCATTTTTACTCTTTTTCTTGTCTTGCTCTCTACACAAACTGCACTATCCTCTACAACAACTTCTGTTACAGATCGTTTCGTTCGTTGCCTAAACGATCACTCTGATCCTTCATTTCCAATTACCGGGCTACTCTACACGCCCAACAACTCCTCATTTCCCTCCGTTTTGCAAACTTACATCCGAAACCTTCGCTTCAATGAATCCACAACCCCAAAACCAATCTTAATCATCACCGCGTTACATGTTTCTCACATTCAAGCAGCCATCATTTGTGGTAAAGCAAACGGCTTGCTAATGAAAACAAGAAGTGGAGGACATGACTATGAAGGCCTTTCTTATGTTACAAACACCAACCAACCCTTTTTTGTTGTTGACATGTTTAACTTACGGTCTATAAACGTGAGTTTAGAACATGAAACTGCATGGGTGCAAGCTGGTGCCACTCTCGGTGAAGTCTATTATCGAATAGCCGCGAAAAGCAACAAACTTGGCTTTCCTGCGGGAGTGTGTCCGACTGTTGGTGCTGGTGGCCATTTTAGTGGTGGTGGATATGGTAATATGATGAGAAAATACGGGCTTTCAGTTGATAATATCGTTGATGCTGAGTTAATCGATGTGAATGGTAAGCTTTTGAATCGAAAGTCTATGGGTAAAGATTTGTTTTGGGCTATTACGGGTGGTGGCGGTGTTAGCTTTGGTGTAGTTTTGTCTTACAAGATTAAACTAGTTCGTGTTCCTGAAGTTGTTACAGTTTTTAACATACATAGAACATATGAACAAAACCTTACCACTATTGCCCAAAAGTGGGTACAAGTTGCTAATAAGCTTGATAAGGATCTTTTTCTTAGAATGAGATTCGATGTTGTAAATGCTACTAATGGTGAAAAGACAATCCGTGCTGTGTTTCCAACGTTGTACTTAGGAAACTCGACAAATCTTGTTGCAATCTTGAACAAAGATTTTCCCGAGTTAGGGTTACTAACGTCGGATTGTATTGAAATGAGTTGGATCGATTCTGTAGTTTACTACACGGAGTCGTTCCCTCTTGGAACTCCAACCAACGTGCTTTTAAGCCGTACACCTCAAAGGCTAAACCCATTCAAGATCAAATCTGATTACTTGCAAAAACCTATTTCTAAACAAGGGTTTGAGTTTATATTTGAGAGAATGAAAGAACTTGAAAACCAAATGTTGGCTTTTAATCCTTATGGTGGTCGAATGAGTGAGATTTCCAAATTTGCAAAGCCTTTCCCTCATAGATCCGGGAATATAGCAAAGATTCAGTATGAAGTGAACTGGGACGAACTTGGAGTTGAAGCTGCGAACCGATATTTGAATTTCACAAGGTTGATGTATGAGTACATGACTCCCTTTGTGTCCAAGAATCCAAGAGAAGCATTTTTTAACTATAGGGATTTGGATATTGGTATAAATAGTCATGGGAAGGATAGTTATGTTGAAGGTATGGTCTATGGGCACAAGTATTTTAAAGAGACTAATTACAAGAGGTTGACAAGAATCAAGACTAGAGTTGATCCTCAAAACTTCTTTAGAAATGAGCAAAGTATTCCAACTTTGTCAATGTGAAGAACTATAAATTAAGTAAATAGACCTCCTAGTAGTATATATCTTGCTTTGGGGAATAATACATATTCTTTAAATACATTTAAATAATGAATTTAGTTTTCTTTTTCAATTTGTACGCGCGAGTTGTATATTTTGTAATAAATAAATAAATAAATCATTTCTATGGTTTCATCTAAAGGCTTTGGATCATGGTTGTCAGGATCTCGATCCTGATCTTAGGATCTTACGATTTTACGATACTACAAAGCAAAAACGATCCGGATCCTATGTAGGATCTTAGCAAGCTTAAGATCTTATAGGATCCCGATATTGACCATAGGATCTTAAGATCTAATCCGATCCGATCTTACTTTTCTCGAACGACAAACTAAAAATCTGCAAAGTTATGGATTATGTATTATAGAATTTAAAAAATAACATGTTAATTTTCTTGAACATTCCGTATTCATACTTTAGGACAACATTTCCATGAAATTTCATATAATTTTGTGTTTATATTATATAATAATTTGTGGATTTGAATAAAATTACAAAAAATATTAAGAAAATGACACTATAATAGGATCTTAGGATCTCGATCCGATCTTACGATCTCGATCTTGCAAAACTGAAAACGATCCCAAGTAGGATCCCATCGTGAAAACCTTGATTTTGATATTTGTTTTGGTTGCTTTATTTAAAAGGTTAATTCCATATTACAGAACTAGTTTTAGTTAGATTAGTTTTTTGGTTAATAAATATATATATTTATTAAGTTAATACTCATATAAAAAAAAAAAAAAAAAGATACCAAGATAGATTATACTTATAAAAATAAGATAATATGAATAAATCACCAAGTATTTTTATATAGATTAATTTTTCATATACTATGACATAAAGTTCAAAACCTTAATTTTGAATAAATCATCATAGTTAGATATTTCTTTAAAACGACGTAATGTCAATGTTCTTTAAAACCATTACAACATCGTCTATAGTACGGTGTAACTGCTAACCTCATTTAACTATAACGTCAATATTTCTTTCTAGGGAAAGATTGCAATGCTTCAGGAGAAACTCGCTACTACAAATGGTTGATTCTTAATTCTGAAGACTTGTGTAAGTTTACATTGTTTGTTCTTATCATTATAGCTAGATATTGAATAAATATAGCTGTTTTCTTACTTTTTATCGTTCAAGATCTTTTTAGCATAAAGCGTGGTCATTTTCTTAATGGTTGTTTGCGAAATGGGCAGGTACAAGAGTAAACATCAGTGTTCAGTAAAACAAATTCCCAAGATGTCATCCTTCTATGCATTTTTAGCTTATGTATGTGTTACTATTTTGCGAGTCCTTACCACATAAGTATCTATCTGTTGGATGTAAACAGATGTTGGGGTCTATTTAAACCTCTAACATCTTTGCTTTCAGACCTTTTGGTAATTAGGTTGTAACGAAAGATAATTAGGATAGATGTTAACAACATTGGTGCAACACATCTAGTGTTGGTAATAAGGCTTATGACTCTGAATTATGAAGAGATATATGTATGCTAACATTTATTATGCAATTTGGTATACATCAATTTTAATGCTACATTTTCAAGGAAATATACCATTATCAAAGTCAAGATACAGGGCCTAATGAATAATACTCACATTTTGAAACCAAATAGTTTGACCATCATATATATGTGAAGAAAAATCTCAATAAATAAAAGAGTAAATTACACCGTTAGTCCCTAAACTTTTCCCAGATTTCATACGACATCCAAAAACGCGAATCGTTGCCTTTTTGGTCCACGATCTCGAAAATATTACACCGCTGGTCCAATTTTCTGACGGTCGTTAGTTTTGCTCGTTATCTCAGTCCTCACGTGCACTGCACATGAGGGCAATTTTGTCCGAATCTTTGTTTTTGGTTTTTTGTTCTATGATTTCCACTATAGCAACTTCATTTTTTTTTTTTTTTTTTTTTTTTTTTGTCATTTCATGAATTTTTTTATTCTTTACTTTTTGTCCTTTAATTGTTTATTTATTTTGTCATTTCACTTTTTACATTATTTATCATCTTCAACCTCAAATTTAAATGCATTGATCTTCATCTTCTTCCTCAAATTTGTTCTTCATTTTTGATTTTTTTTATAAATATGTTGATGAATATTTTAAGTTTTTTTATATCAAATAAAACACACAAATATATTTTGATTCATCTTCTCGCGAGGGCAAATGTTACGACTGTAGCAAGATTATTAGTTACTTGGTAATAAGAACAAAATAATGTAACTGGAAATAAAAATCCAACCACAACTACACTATCTTATTTCTAAGCCACTATATTTCCATTCACATAATCACATCCATTTCGCTTCACTCATTCACGCATCTTGTTTTTTTGATGCACCTGCATAAAAGAAAATTTTATAAACATTAGGTATTAACATAAAGTGTAAATATTGATTGTTGTTAAAAACAAAGTGTATATGATTTTAACATCCCGTTTATGCATATGTATAACATAACAACATTTTACCAACTATAACGATTATCAAAATACATTTTTTTGGAATTATTAGTACATCACATTCATAGTTTTGCACTTAATGGTAAAAGTATAAAGAATAATAGCATTTACCTAACATCAACACCCATTGACCTCCTCGGCTTGTCATTCTTTCTCGATCATTTCCTAAACAAAAATTTAACAAAAAAATATTTAGTAAAAACAAAGATTCGGACAAAATTGCCCTCATGTGCAGTGCACGTGAGGACTGAGATAACGTGCAAAACTAACGACCGTCAGAAAATTGGACCAGCGGCATAATATTTTCGAGATCGTGGACCAAAAAGGCAACGATTCGCGTTTTTGGATTTCGTATGAAATCTGGGAAAAGTTTAGGGACTAACGGTGTAATTTACTCTAAATAAAAATCAGCAAATTGATCAAGCACCACAAATATTGGAGGTCGTACAGAGTTGACAGTTGTTCCTTGTTCATGTGCTAAAAGAAAAATGTTCATGCTTCATATAAAATGACCTTGCACTATTTTGAACGGGCCGCTAATTCGACATTGCTTCCCCCCCGCCCCATTCTTTTTTTTAAGACAGAGCGTTTGAGTCAATTAGCGTCGCCAGTTATCCAACTATATGAAAAATATATATAATAACACAAAAATTATAAAGATTTCTCGGGTAACCATTATTCCGACTAATTCATCAGGTTTGAGACTGCCGTCACACAGACTCAAACCGGGCAAAATCCTTCTCTTCGAAGAGTTTGACGTGAGCATGTTAGGATTGATTGCACCAATTCAAGTTAGATTTGTTATAAGTTAAGTCACCTCAGCCTTACAACTTATATTCCCTCCGTCACATTTTATAAGTCCATGTTTGAAAAGTCAAAGTCTTTTTTCTCAGAGTTTGACCGTAATTATTTTTTTTCGTGTTATATAATACTTAATGAAAAGTATACCAATAAAAATACATTTAAAACACAAATCAATTTATATATTTTGTATCAAGTATTATATAACACGAAAAAAATAATTACGGTCAAACTCTGAATAAAAAGACTTTGACTTTTCAAACATGGACTTATAAAATGGGTCGGAGGGATATTTTTTACTCGCTCAGTCCCAAAATTATAGTCACCGTTTGACTTTTTTGGTCTTTATTTTTCAACGTTGACCTTAAGTATTTTTTTTATATTACATAATACTTGATGCAAAATATATTAATAGATTGAGTTTTAAATGTGTTTTTCATTCGTATAATTTTCATCATGTATTATATAACACAAACAAAAATATTTAAAGTCAAAGCTGAGAAAAAAAGATTGAAAAAGTTAAACGGAGACTATAATTTTATGACGGAGGGAGTAGTTAGTTTGATTAAAGCCAAATTCACCTAACTTTGGCGATATTTTAAAAAAAGAAGTTGATTGATAAATGTTTTTGTCCATTTCTGATGTGAGCATATGTTCCATGTTTATAGCCTATGCAAATTATATTTTCGTTAACAACACCTTTCTATTATCATACACTTGTAGATTGTAATACGTATACTGTTATTATTCGATATTGATGTTTGAAAACAATGTGTTTGTCAAAACTTGTTTTTTCAAAACATTGTGGAATATGAAATCTTCAACTTGCACGTTAAAGTTGAATAGTGGCTATGTTTGCTTTTATAATTTATAAGAAGGATGATAAATAGAAATTGTGGCTATGTTTACTTTTCTTAGTCGTCAACAATTAAAATAGAAATTGTAATTTGAAAAAATTACATGTTTGGTCCATGTGGTTTGCTAAGATTTCATGTTTAGTCCTTAAGTCGTTTTAATTACACCAAAGATATTTATTTTTGAAACCTTGCACTCATTTAGTCCCTATTTTGGATGGGCATTTAGTTTGACCGTTAAGTGTTTAAATAATATTTGCCCGTTACTCCCTCCGTTAATATTTTTTGCACCGTTAGTCCTTATTTTCTAAAATGAATTAAAAAATGCATCATAGCTCGAACTCGGGTCTTGTTGCCCAAAAACCAATGTCCCAACCACTGGACTAAGCGTCCAATGGTGTAATTATATCAAAATAAATTCTATTTAACCTTTTTTTTGCTCAAACTCGTTTTTATCCGTCTGTTTTTATACGTTTTCGTTTGTTTTTTTACGTTTTCGTCATTTTTTTACGTTTTCGTCCGTTTTCTTACGTTTTCGACCATTTTTTACATTTTTGTCCGTTTTTTACGTTCTCCTACGTTTTTTTTACGTTTTCGTCCATTTTTTACGTTCTTGTCTTTTTTTTACGTTTTCTTCCGTTTTTGTCAGTTTTTTTTACATTTTTCTTCATTTTTATCCGTTTTCGTCCGTTTTTATATGTTTTCTTCCCTATTTTTACGTTTTCGTCCGTTTTTATACGTCTTCGTCCTTTTTTTTTACATTTTCGTCCATTTTTAAACGTTTTCAACCATTTTTATCTGTTCTTGTCTACTTTTTTAAGTTTTTGTCCGTATTTTTATGTTTTTGTCCATTTTTTACGTTTTCGTCCATTTTTTCGTTTTTCTCCGTCTTTATACGTTTTTGTCTTTTTTTTTACGTTTTCGTCCCTTTTTATTCGTTTTCGTCTGGTTTTTTTAGTTTTCGTTTGTTTCATACGTTTTTGTTCGTTTTTATACGTTAAAAAAATGAACGAAAACGTATAATCTAAGCGTATAAAACCAAAAAAGTAAAAAAAAAACAGACGAAAACGTATAAAAACGAACGAAAATGTATAACATTGGACAAAAACGTAAAGAAACAGACGAAAACATTTAAAAACAGGCGAAAACATTTAAAAACGGATGAAAACATAAAAAACGGATAAAAACATATAAAACGGACGAAAACGTAAAAAAACAAACGAAAGCGTTTAAAAACAAACCAAAACGTATAAAAAGCGGACGAACAAAAACGTAAAAAAAGGGAAAAAAACAGACGAGAACAGATAAAAATGGTTGAAAACGTATAAAAACGTTAAAAAATGGACGAAAACGTAAAAAAATGGAGGAGAACTTAAAAAAAGGACAAAAACGTGGTCGAAAACGTAAAAACCGGACGAGAACATAAAATACGGAAAAATGTAAAAAAATGAACGAAAACGTATAAAAATAGACGAAAACGGATAAAAACGAGTTTGAGCAAAAAAAAAAAAAGGTTAAATAGAATTTATTTTGATTTATTTACACCACTGGACGCTTAGTCCAATAGTTGGAGCGTTGATTTTTGGGCAACAAGACCCGAGTTTGAGCCATGATGCCCTTTTTAATTCATTTTAGAAAATGAGGACTAACGATGCAAAAAATATTAACGGAGGGACTAACGGGAAAATATTGTTTAAACACTTAACGGTTAAACTTACGGCCCATCCAAAATAGGGATTAAATTAGTGCAAAGTTTCAAAAATAGGTATCTCTGGTGTAATTAAAACGACTTAGAGACTAAACATGAAATCTGAGCAAACACAAGGACCAAACGTGTAATTTTTTCTTGTAATTTGCATATACAGTTTCCGATTACCATATGCATAATGAACTTTGCATGTATGTTAAAGTTGAATAGTGGCTATGTTTACTTTTCTTAGTCGTCAACAACTAAAATAGAAATTGTAATTTGCATATACAGTTTCGGATTACCATATGCATAACGAACTTTAAATTATTGCATCATTGGTGTATGTTGAGATATGTGTCCGGACGACATGTGCCGGACCGAAGAATCTCCATCAGTCCGAAGGGAATTACCGGAAGGCGGATGCTACTCTTGTCTGAAGGGCATATGCCGAAGACCGTAAAGGTATACACCCCTCTTTATGCAGGTACATCCTTTTACCCAGCAGTCTGATGTAAGAACCATACTACGTCGCCTAACCCGGATTTCACGGGATTGTGTCTCCCACGTGACCTGACAACTAGCACCTAAACTAGGTGTAGCCCGACGCGTTCCTTCCCGAAACAGAACAGGTATCGAGGTTACCAGTGTGGTACCTACCCCTTTCTCTCTCTATATATACTACTCCCTCATTTCATTTAAGATATTTCATAACACACACACAATACACCACAACACATCATAATAAATCCTCTACATACGAGGTACTAACTTGACCTTCGGAGGGTGGTTCCCGGGGCTTCGGCCTCGAGACCCCTTCTAACGGGTTCTTTTATGTTTGTAGCACACTTTCAAGCTCGGGACAAAGGCGGAAGGCACGTCATAGCCGTCAAGATCTACCTGACACAAATATGCTTCAACAAATTGGCGTCATCCGTTGGACCCGTTATTCAATCTACCAATAGTTAAGAATGACGGGCCACATTTTCTATCCACTTACGGGCGTTCGGTATAAACGTCCGGCATGGATGTCAAGTTTAGACGGGCGGTATGATTTCCTTCGGTCAAGCCGATCGAATATACTGTCTCGTTCGGCTATACTTGTGACGGGTTTCAACCGTTAGGTGTGAAAAACAAAATGGTGGCGGGTTTATAACCTTGCACCCAGTTTCTCCATTTATAGTCATATCTTCTCCCAACATCAGTCGGTTTATAACGCACGTAAAAAAGGAATCACCATTCGTTTGGGTATTGCTCGCGTTATATCGTTCGTTTGGGTATTGCTTGGTGATGGTTCTTCTATTCCATATCTTAAACCGAGATCTGTAAGTTCTTTTTTATTAAGCTTGTAGTTTCATTCCTTTGGCTGCCATAAGAAATGGACACTAGACGGATTCATCGTTACAGTTTTCAAGAAAACAATTTTAGTTAGAGTAGGCACTATTTGCTTTTTCATCATATAAAGATTTCGCCTATCAATGGTGGGTGGGAAAGCTACACCTAAGACTCGACTTATCAAAAATTATTTATTATAAATTTATAATAATATGTTGATATTGTCAAAAGCAGGTAGCCGCAGCTATAGTTCCTTTGGGAATGTCAACACACCATTTAATGTTGATATAAACCATAACAATCTTGCACCTCGTATATGTATTTTGTATGTGATACTATCGCGTTCCTCAGACTACTTTAGTCCAAGTTGAAATAATAATTTTGGTACAAAAAAAAAAAAGGTAATACAAATGTTAGTGCCTTTATTACAGCTGTACAGGCGGATATTTTAAAAGTTTATTCTTGTGTTGGTGACACCGACTCTACATTGCTTTTTACTACTTGCTAAACAATACAGTAATAACATAAAAAAAAAAAAAAAAAAAAAAAAAAAAAAAAAAAAAAAATAGACGCGAGCCTCAGGCCCTCAGGGGGCCGAAATCCAAATTTGCTTACGTGTATACACATGTGTATTAAAGATATATAAGAAGGTCCAAAGAAAAAATTTATTTATTTTCACTAATCTCGCAAATATGTCTCAAAGAGGTATACATATTTGTTACAAATAGTTTAAAATTTTATTTCTTCCGGTCAGATATATGTCTGTTGAAAATATCGATGAATGTTTTTGTGAGGATACTTTGGTCAAAAGATGTCTATGTTTGTACATGTTTTGCATAAGAAAAGGAAAATAATGAATAGACTTTGGTGTCTATTCAAAAGTAAAAATGACACACCTATGTCTTAATTGCTACAAAAGAAAAAAAGTACATAAGCAATGTGCTAGCCTATTCTAGTGATATGTTACAGGGTACATAGTCTAAAGAAAAGTGACAGGTGTTGTCAACTTTTACGAAAAAGAAAACGTTTTGCTTGATAGCTAATTTCTCGTTCGGCTTTCAACTGGTTCTACAAAACTTTATTATTTATAATTCTTTAATCACCATCCCATCTCTTGTGTCGTTCGCTGGGTGGTGCATCATATCATCCTTTTACGACTGATCATTCGGTAGGGCGTTGTTTATTCGACAAAAGTTATAACATGTAAAAAACATACAACCAACTTCAAATCCGGAGAAACAACACACACCTAAGTATGAAACGAATATTCGTGAAATAAAATATTTTGTGAAAGAAAAAAACGTTATTTATATTTTACGATCTTTGCTATATTTTGTTAATGACAATTATAAAGTTTATCTTTAGCAAAGCATAATTATAAATTAAAGTCTTTTACATTTATAGTAATAAGCTTTTAAAACTCATCATAACATGCTACATGATCACTAGGAAATACATATGACATACATATATACATTTACATGTTTACATTTTTATTCTTAAAATAGAAATTAGTACATGACATCATTGCATACATCATTTGGATATCTTTAGGAAATCTTGAAGATTTAGTAAATATCTTGGAAAGATCTTCAAGCAAAGAATTGGATTGTGTAAGATCTTGGCTAGATTTGGAAAGATATGTAAATATTTGCTGTCAGGTTCTGGCGGAACCAAACAGCATAAAGGACGGACCCCAGAATTTAGGTCCGCCAAATCCGTGAACTGTTTGATCAGTTTACCTATAAGTAGCAAGCTGATCATTCATGTTCTCTCATCACTCACATAGCATAAACTACATTATACATTCTTTCATACATTACTAACTCATTCATTCATTCATTCATTTTATTTGTAGTGATCTTTCTTTTGTAGCAAAGAGATCAAGCATCACAAGCATCAACATACTGTTGCAAGACTTGTTAGTTTAGATACTGTGTGATTTTGTAGTTTATCACACATCATTGTTATACCAAACATTCAGTAGTGATCGGTTGGTGTTTTAGTCCTCAAAACACATAGAGTGTCGGGAGTGGTTGTACCCTTGTAAAGAACTCGGTATCTAGCTTAGTACCAAAAAAAGTGTAAGCGACGTCAGGTTGGTTCTACCTCGAACTAGAACTCGATATTTAGCTTTGTACCGGATAAAGTATAAGCGACGTTTATAAAGGTTTTCTCCGCCAAGAAGGGAGCTTGTTTCTTAGTGAATAAAAACTCTCGAGTTAGAGGCTCGAGGAGTGGAGTAGGGCAAGGAAGAGAGTCCTTGTAGACCGAACCGCTATAAACATCCGTGTTTTGGTTTGATTGTTTCTTTCCTTACTTGCTTTACTTATATTGCTTGATTGTTTACATTAAGTTGAAATCAAGTCAAGTATTCAAAGCAAATTAATTTTAAAATCGGTAAAAACTATTCAACCCCCTTCTAGTTTTCCACAATTGGCATCAGAGCTACGTTACTCAAGACTTTCAAAATATATTGTATTTTAAAACTTGAAACGATCAATGGATTTTGAAAACTAGAAAGAAGGGCAATCTATGCAAAGACCACCACTATTTGAAGCAAATAGTTTTATATATTGGAAAAATCGCTTTGAAACTTATGTGAAGTCAAATGATATAGATCTATGGTACATCATTGTAGAAGGTAACCATAAACCCATAATTAAGGATATATCAAGCGGTCGGGATGAGGATATTTCTCTTACTCGTCACAGTGATGAGCAAGGGAACTCACAAGTAAAGGATAACAATCCTTAATTATCACTCATCAAGGGAACTCACAAGTAAAGGATAACAAAATTGATCTTCTTGTTCAACAATATGAACAATTTGTTATCCCTGAAGATGAGACCATTGATAGTACATTTGCTAGGTTTAATACTATTGTTACTTCTCTTAAAGCACTTGACGATTCTTTTTCTAGTAAGAACTTTGTCAGGAAATTTCTTAGAGCATCCGAAGTTGAGAGCAAAGGTGACGGCCATTGAAGAATCCAAGGATCTTTCAAGCATGCCACTTGACGAGCTCATAGGAAATCTCAAAGTTCATGAGATGGTGATGGAAAAAGATTCAGAGATAGTCAAAGGCAAAAAGGAAAAAATCATGTCCATTGCCTTAAAAGCTAGGATAGAGTCAAGTGATGATGAAGAGTCTAGTTCAGGTAGCGAAGACGAAGAGTATGCCATGGCCGTAAGAGATTTCAAGAAGTTCTTCAGAAGACGAGGAAAGTTTGTTAGATAACCTCGAGAAGAAAAGAAATCATTCCGGAAAGACCGTGATGATAAGAAAGGCAAACTAGATAGGAAGTGCTTTAGGTGCGGGGATACTAGTCATCTAATAGGAGAATGTCCGAAACCGCCCAAGAACAAGACTCAAAGAGCCTTTGTTAGTGGTGCTTGGAGTGACAATGAAGATGATGACGAAGAGCTCAAGAAAGACGAAGTTGCTCTTATGGCTCATGACTCTAATGAGGTACAATCTGACTCATCTTACTCCTTTATTGATGATGACACCTTAGAAATAGAATATAACAAACTGTGTGAAATTATACTAAAAATCATGAACAAAAATAAGTTCTTAAAAACCAAAAAGGAATTTTTAGAAAACGAAGTTCAATTGTTAAAAGAAAAAGCTTTACGATTAGAAAAGGGTAAAGCCATTAAAGAAACGTGTGCTTCATGTCAAGAACTTAAACTAGAATTAGAAACACTTAAGACCACACAGGAAGAACTTATCAAACAAAACTCAAAGTTTAAAAGGTTTGATAAAAATATCAGTTGTGTAGATGAGATAATGAAAGTTCAAAAGTTACCTCATGATAAAACTGGATTATCGAAAGTTCAATGGTCCCTGTGGTTTATCAAAAATTTCACCTATCGTCCCTCAAACTTAAAAGTTGCATATATCGTCCCTATCACCTCCAAAGAATAACACTCGTGGTTCTTAAAAGGACCACGAGTGTTATTCTTTGGAACTTAAAAAAATTTCACATATCGTCCCTAAAAGGACCACGAGTGTTATTCTTTGGAGGCGATAGGGACGATATATGCAACTTTTAAGTTTGAGGGATGATAGGTGAAATTTTTGACAAACCACAGGGACCAATTATGTAATTTACTCTAATTGCAAGTTGAGACCTAAATATTTTCAACGATTTTGAACACGTTTTCTATCCAATCTAAAGGACTATTGCGTATTTATTTAGAGGACCATTGCGTATTTATTTAGAACTTTGAAAAATACACGTGTATACTCCCACCAATAACTCAAACATTCAGAAAATTTCAACTGATGATTGAGTATATTACTGTATCATTATTTAACGTACTAGCTAGGGATTGTTATTTGATGTTTTAAAGTTTGCAATGAGTTCTAGTATATGACGTGTTTTTAAAAGTCAAATATTAAAAAATGACTTGACTTTAGATTGTCTATAAATTGCACGTACCATGCAACCTTAATCCCATGCATACATACATTTTACTACAAACTAAAAATGACGACAATCACCATTTTTACTCTTTTTCTTGTCTTGCTCTCTATACAAACTGCACTATCCTCTACAACAACTTATGTTACAGATCGTTTCGTTCGTTGTCTAAACGATCACTCTGATCCTTCATTTCCAATTACCGGGCTACTCTACACGCCCAACAACTCCTCATTTCCCTCCGTTTTGCAAACTTACATCCGAAACCTTCGCTTCAATGAATCCACAACCCCAAAACCAATCCTAATCATCACCGCGCTACATGTTTCTCACATTCAAGCAGCCGTCGTTTGTGGTAAAGCAAACGGCTTGCTAATGAAAACAAGAAGTGGAGGACATGACTATGAAGGCCTTTCTTATGTTACAAACTGTTGGAATATGTGAACTATTAAAATCATAAACACATAAACATCACAAAGCACGCAGCGGAATAGATCTACAAGAACATGTAATTAATTAAATTAAATAAGATACGTACCTTTTGATTCCTAGCAAGAACAAGGAATCTCTTGAACAAGAACAAATTTATAAACCCTAATAGGATTTATGTATGGATCGATCACACCAAGATCACAAGCTAAAGGAAGCTTGTCACTCGTTCTTGTACACACGTAATTATAGCGTTTCAATGAGAAAAGCTAGTTTCTTGATCACCAACAACCAAACACTTAATAGCTTAATTAGACTCGACCAAATCCTAGTGGATTTAGAAAGAGGGTCGATCTTAGAAGCTAGAGGGAAGAGAGGAGAAGAAGTTTGGCTAAGTTAGGGATTCAAGATTAGGTGAAAACTAAAACACAAGTGAATGGTATTTATAGTTTTTCCCTTTCTTGGTGCCCACTCCAACCGATCGGCACAACACCCCTAAAGGGTTGTTTTGGCCGACTTCCATACTCCCCAAGGATTCTAGATCCTTCTTTCCTATTTTTCATGTTTAGTCCTTTAACCGTCGTTAGTTAAAACTCCGTTAAGTACTAACCGTCGTTAAGTGTTTTAACCGGTGAAATGAATAAATAAATAAATACATTAAATATATAATTATTTAATTATTCATCATTGAAACTTTCACGCTAATGTGTGCAATCCCGAGTCTCGGGTTCGAAACCGGACATGTATATATTAATATTTAAACACAAAACCTAACAGCTCCCACTTGGATAAATATTAATATAACAATGACATGGGTCAGCCTAGCTTAACCTTCCCAATGCCCCCAGCTCGATCCGAGTTGTGGTTCTCCTGGTAGAAACCACGTGTGATGAAATTAATCATCATACTTATCCTTTTGTTACTAATACCGTGTTAATTTGGATATGGATCTTTGTCATTCCACAATTAACTTAGTTTCTCGTTTATACATAATTGAACAAGATTACCAAAACATCTGAACGTCTTCCAGATAGACTTTGGGCGTGCGCACGCAAACATCTTGTCAACCATACGAGTGGCCAAGCAGTATTAAACTTCAACACAAAGTTGAAGGAACAAATCCCTTATTGACTGCGAGCATAACCCTTGAACTTCGCATCATTTCTGAAAATAGCCCTTATAACTACCTTTTACGGTTAGCGTTAGACCACCTTACAGAAAATAAGCTACATCCTCGGCAATTATCTGTCATCTCAAGTCTAAGGATAAATATTCATGACATACTTAATGACTATGATCCATAAAGTATAATCATGTATTTGGGATAAGTCCTATATTCAATTTATCCAATATTGAATATCATGTGATATTGGTGTCTCAACCTTACAGTTCATTCTACCAATCATCACATTTGTCTTAGTTCAATAATATTCCCATATTATTAATTGACAACGGACTATTTAGAATAAATTAATTATTCACGGATTTAAACATGCAAATACAGGACACAAATATTAATAATGATAATAAACGTTATCCGCACTTTATTTCATTAGAATAATAATTGTTTACACGTCCCTATCGAAATACTAATCCAACAGATTTACATGAAACTATCTGCTAAACGAAGACCAATACCCTGAGCATGCCGATTAAACGTATCTTTAGGTAATGCCTTCGTGAAAGGATCAGCCAGATTGTCATCTGTGTGAACTTTGAGTACTTTGATTTCACCCAGTTCGACTTGTTCACGAACATAGTGCATCTTTCTTTTAAAGTGTCTGGCGCCTTTCATAACTCCAGGTTCATTGGCGAATGTGATTGCAGCAGAGTTGTCACAATACACATTTATAGGTAATTCAATAGACGGCATCACTCCAAGATCCGTAATGAAATTCCTTATCCAAACAGCTTCTTGTGCAGCATCCGATGCAGCATTGTACTCAGCTTCTGTAGCAGACATGGCCGTTGTGCTCTGCTTTTTACTCTTCCAGTCAACTGCTCCTCCATTTATGACAAAGACATAACCCGTTTGCGACTTCGTATCATCTTTATCAGTTTGCCAGGACGCATCGCAGAAACCTGTGACATTCAGTTCTGCATCTGGATTTCCCCCGAAAACTAAAAACATATCTTTGGTATTCCTTAAATACTTAAGAATGTTTTTAACAGCATGCCAGTGATCTCTCCCTGGATTTTGCTGATATCGACTCGTCAAATTTTGAGCGAATGCCACATCAGGCCTTGTGCATCTAACAGCATACATGATAGATCCCACAGCCGAAGCATACGGAACTTTCTGCATGTATGCCACCTCTTCAGGTGTAGAAGCACACACTTCACTACTTAAGCCATGATCAACTTGCATGGGCAAATATCCCTTCTTGGAATTTTGCATATTGAATCTCTTCAATATTTTATCCATGTAAGCACTTTGGCTTAATCCGATTAACCGTTTAGATCTGTCTCGATAGATCTTGATTCCAAGGATGTACGCTGCTTCTCCTAAATCCTTCATAGCAAAGCAATTACCAAGATATTCCTTAACTTCATTAAGGCTTGGTATGTGATTTCCCATGATTAATATGTCATCGACATATAGGACAAGAAAAGTAGTGTTACTCCCACTAACTTTGTGGTATACACATGGCTCATTGAAATTTTGAGTAAATCCAAACTTCTTGATTTCCTCATCAAATTTCTTATTCCATTGCCTGGATGCTTGCTTCAATCCATAAATGGATCTTTGAAGTTTGCATACACGCTCAGGAAATTCTGGATTTACAAAACCTTCAGGTTGCGCCATATAGATGTCTTCATCTAGGCGACCATTCAGAAACGCGGTTTTGACATCCATTTGCCAAATCTCATAGTCATAGTAGGCAGCTATGGCTATAAGAATCCTAATAGCTCTAATATCGGCTACAGGAGAAAAAGTCTCCTCATAGTCAACACCATATGTTTGAGTGAAGCCCTTGGCCACCAAACGAGCTTTATAGGTGTGTACTTTGCCATCCATATCAGTCTTTTTCTTGAAGAGCCACTTACACCCAACTACCTTAGCATTGGGTGGAAGATCCACTTCAGTCCAGACTTGATTATCTTTCATGGATTGCATTTCCCCATCCATGGCTGCTTGCCATTTGTCCTTTTCAGGATTGTTAATGACAGCCTTATAACTAGTTGGTTCATCAATGTGATCCAATAGAAAAGTTTCCTCATCGTCTATGCTTAAACATAGGCGTTCAGGAGCCTTTATAGATCTTGA
This sequence comes from Artemisia tridentata subsp. tridentata, assembly GCA_021014915.2. Classification (NCBI taxonomy): domain Eukaryota; kingdom Viridiplantae; phylum Streptophyta; class Magnoliopsida; order Asterales; family Asteraceae; genus Artemisia; species Artemisia tridentata. Next base: position 11,417,172 of record CP139505.1, on the reverse strand, counting down.
AGATCTACGGATGGGTACCACTTCTACTTCAGGTGGAGGACCTAAACTATCTGGTTCCACAGGAAGTGTGTTAGTGCTTTCAGAAGGTGAAGTATCTTCATGATCATTTTCAAGATCATATGTCCTCCCACTGATTTCTTGAGATATTAAATTATCTTCAAGAAAATCACCGTACCTAGCCACGATGACCTTATTTTCAGGTGGGAAGTAAAAGTAGTAACCCTTTGTTTCCTTAGGGTATCCTACGAAGATACACTTAACAGATCTTTGTTGGAGTTTATCAGGTGAGTCACGTTTAACAAACGCCTCACAACCCCAGACCTTTAAGTAAGAAAAATTGGGAGCTTTTCCAGTCCATACTTCATATGGAGTCTTATCAACCTTCTTAGTTGGAATCCTATTCAACACGTGAACAGCCGTTTCAAGAGCATAATCCCAAAAGGATAAGGGAAGAGTTGTAAGATTAAACATGGATCGTACCATATCTAACAAAGTACGATTTCTCCTTTCAGATACACCATTTTGTTGTGGCGTATAAGGAGAAGTGAGTTGTTGCACAATGCCACACTCACCCAGATAATCCTTAAACTCTTGGCTTAAGTATTCACCACCACGATCGGATCGAAGTGCCTTAATCTTCTTTCCGAGTTGTAATTCTACTTCATTTTTAAAGACCTTGAATGTCTCAAAGACTTCATGTTTATGTTTAAGTAAATAAACATAACCATAACGACTATAGTCATCCGTGAAGGTCAAGAAGTAGACAGCACCACGTTTAGACACATGTCTAAGTGGACCACACACATCCGTGTGTATCAATCCAAGTAGATCCGAAGCCTTCTCCATATTGCTATGGAAAGGTTTCTTTGTCATCTTTCCAGATATGCAAGATTCGCATTTATCAACTGAATCATCATTGATATTTTTCAAAAGCCCATCGTGTTGCAGCTTTTCCATGCGATTCTTGCCTATGTGGGCAAGACGGCAGTGCCATAAATAAGACGAGTCCAAGTTAGACTTGACTCTCTTATTCCCGATGCTATACATAGAATTATTTTTATTGGATACATGGTTTTCCATGTCAATTTCAAACACACCATTTAATGAAATAGCATTAAAGTAAAAAACAGAATTTAGAGAAACAGAAATTCCATTATCATTAAAAGTATGCTTAAAACCCAAATCCAATAACAAGGAAACTGAAACGACACCTCTAACAATAGAAGGTGCGTAATGACAATTATTCAAAACTAAAATTAAACCAGATGGTAAAACTAGCTCAAAAGTCCCTATGGCTTCTACTGCTGCACGTATTCCATTTCCCACGTACAAGTAGCATTCTCCATAGTTCAGCTTCTTTGCTCCTCTAAGCCCCTGCGATGTATTACAAATGTGAGTACCACATCCTGTATCATATATCCAGGCATTTTGCTTACGAGGAAAAGAAAATAATTTAACCATAAAAATACCTGAAGTGCTGGCGCCCTGCCCAGCCTTGGCATTCTTATTCTTGCGACACTCTTCTAGCAACAATGGACAGTCACGCTTCCAGTGTCCAGGAGTATTGCAGTGGTGACAAGCAGCCGCATCCTTCTTGGGATAATCCTTCTTGGGAGGAGGATTCTGCTTCTTTGGCTTTTGCTGATAGGTCACAATCTGCTTGCCCTTGTCAGCTTTGCCTTTTCCTTTCTTGTTCACATGTTTCGGTTTACCGGGCTTAGCTACTCTACCACCTTTTATTGCCATAACAGCAGGTGTAGGAGCTTTCTTTGGGAGGGACTTCTCATGCTCAATAAGCATTGCATGCAATTCAGAAAATGTCTTCCCCTTGCAATGCATGTTAAAGTTGCGCACAAAATCACCATACAATTCCTCATTGAGGGATCTGTTGATGAGGCCAACTTTAACGTCTTCCACAAACCCACAACCAAGTTCATCTAGTTGGTCAAGATAACTTTTCACTTTAAGTGCATGATCACTTACGGGTGTTGTGGCATCCTGCTTACACTTGCCCAAGTTGTCAAGTATATCATACAATTCAGCCATTGGTGATTTCTGAAACATACGTGTCAGTTCATCAATCATGTTTTTCGGGCTATATTGCTCAAACTGTTTTACCAGTTGATCATCCATCCCCGATAGCATGAGACAGGCCGCATCATTGTGCCTGTCATAGGTTTCATTGTACTTTCTAAGTATTTCATTAGAAGAGTTTGCAGGAGGAGCTTCTTGAAGAACCTCAGTAAGACATTCATAACGTTTGGCAATCCTAAGAACAAGCCTTAGATTGCGATACCAAGCGTTAAAATTCTTAGTCCCAGTCAGTTTTTCCTTTTCAAGCATCATCTTGAAACAGGAAGTCATGTTTGACGAGTTTCCGGGTTGGGCCATTTCTACAGAAAAAGTCCAAAAGTTAGTACTTTCGATAATAAACATTTCAAGAAAATTAAGCACCCATTGGTTTAAAACCATTTAATTTTCTATGAAAACTAGGATCCTAATTGACGCCGTTTCATTACATCAGCTTTGGCTGCTAGTAATAAAAGTGCTCAATAAGGTACGGGATCACCCAATTGCCAATGTCAAATTGCAATTCCTAGAAATCTTGGGACTTACATTTATATTGCCAACATCAGTTGCAAAATGTAAGCATGTTTCATCCCCAATTCTTTATGTCTTGGCGCCGTTTCATTACATCAGCTTTGGCTGCTAGTAATGAAAGTGCCCAATTAAGTTAACCAACTTAAGAAACTGTAAATTTGACGTCAGTTTATTGCATTCAGCTTTGGCTGCTAGCAATAAAGTACTCAATTTTACCCTTAGATGACCACCCTTTGAACATCAACATTCAGCTTTGGCTGCTAGTGATGTAGGATGAAACCTTAGGTGTTTCTTTTTGTAGTTGGGTGACATATAACTTAAATTATAGGGTAATAAATTTTGATGTGTGAAATCAAAAAAAATATGTACAAAGATGTCATGCATTCATCTTTGTATCATATATGTTTGCAAAACAAAACCATTTACTCATTCGTAGCTCAAATTATCAAATCTTTTAATTGAGGCGTTGAATAAATTACAACATTGCCTTAAGATGCTTCGTATTAGTTGTGGTGTACTTGGTAAGTCTAAAATTGACGCACAGGCGGGCGTAGGGACGACAGCCGCCGAAGCTGGTTAAAACCGTGCCCCTTTAAGGTCACAATTTAATGCGAACCAACTAGAACCCACTTTTTAGTTTGTCAATTTTAGGTCCGCCGCTTCGACCACTTAATACAGTCGCAATCAATCAACTAAAAGAATATAATTTTCTTGCTAAAAACAATTAATGTAGTAAATCTATTATTGCTAGTCTCGCCTGGGAGCAAATTACCGTGCGAAGCGAACCACTGTCGGCACATAAGACTTGGCAATAATTGAACTTACTACAAAGGTTTCATAGTTATTAGTCTTATTTATTTTTATTATGAAAAATTACCCTCTTTTGTAGTTTTCAATCCATCATAATATAAAACACAAAAGATCAAGTAATTCAAAAAAATAAATAAACACATAATAACAAATATATGATCATCTACGATATCATATAGCCACATGCAAACCTTTTTCCAATAAATCCTATTATTAATTCTATGTGTAATTTAAATGTATGTAACTAACAAAACTCCCATTGGTTTTCGAGCGCATTGTACCCAATGGACCACAGCACCAAATAAATTTGGCCGCGTAAGTTTTAGTTAGTTAGATACCACATTGCACATAACCTTTTAATTAATATATTGAGGTCTTCCCCAATTTTAGATTTATTTAAAACATGTAGCAAACAAATTCAAACAAAACATACAAATCACACCATGACAAATATGCAAGATTTGTCAAGGATACCATATTGTTCACATAATCATGCAACACATATTATTATGACAATATCTCATGTACGTATCTAATTAATTAGCAACATCACATACGGTACTTACTAATTAATTCCTAAAAATTTTCATGCAATCCTAGGGTTTCTCAAGTTTTAATAAAACAATTAAAACCCTAATTTTAATTAATAAATTTCGAACCATATTAGGGTTTTATATTCAAAAAACAAACCCTAATTTATTAATTAATGCATGTAATCTCTACAAGATCCAATTTTTAGGTTTAAGTAATTAATTACAAGTTCTAAACGAGGCTCATGATGCCACTGTTGGAATATGTGAACTATTAAAATCATAAACACATAAACATCACAAAGCACGCAGCGGAATAGATCTACAAGAACATGTAATTAATTAAATTAAATAAGACACGTACCTTTTGATTCCTAGCAAGAACAAGGAATCTCTTGAACAAGAACAAATTTATAAACCCTAATAGGATTTATGTATGGATCGATCACACCAAGATCACAAGCTAAAGGAAGCTTGTCACTCGTTCTTGTACACACGTAATTATAGCGTTTCAATGAGAAAAGCTAGTTTCTTGATCACCAACAACCAAACACTTAATAGCTTTATTAGACTCGACCAAATCCTAGTGGATTTAGAAAGAGGGTCGATCTTAGAAGCTAGAGGGAAGAGAGGAGAAGAAGTTTGGCTAAGTTAGGGATTCAAGATTAGGTGAAAACTAAAACACAAGTGAATGGTATTTATAGTTTTTCCCTTTCTTGGTGCCCACTCCAACCGATCGGCACAACACCCCTAAAGGGTTGTTTTGGCCGACTTCCATACTCCCCAAGGATTCTAGATCCTTCTTTCCTATTTTTCATGTTTAGTCCTTTAACCGTCGTTAGTTAAAACTCCGTTAAGTACTAACCGTCGTTAAGTGTTTTAACCGGTGAAATGAATAAATAAATAAATACATTAAATATATAATTATTTAATTATTCATCATTGAAACTTTCACGCTAATGTGTGCAATCCCGAGTCTCGGGTTCGAAACCGGACATGTATATATTAATATTTAAACACAAAACCTAACACAAACACCAACCAACCCTTTTTTGTTGTTGATATGTTTAACTTACGGTCTATAAACGTGAGTTTAGAACATGAAACTGCATGGGTGCAAGCTGGTGCCACTCTCGGTGAAATCTATTATCGAATAGCCGAGAAAAGCAACAAACTTGGCTTTCCTGCGGGAGTGTGTCCGACTGTTGGTGCTGGTGGCCATTTTAGTGGTGGTGGATATGGTAATATGATGAGAAAATATGGGCTTTCAGTTGATAATATCGTTGATGCTGAGTTAATCGATGTGAATGGTAAGCTTTTGAATCGAAAGTCTATGGGTGAAGATTTGTTTTGGGCTATTACGGGTGGTGGCGGTGTTAGCTTTGGTGTAGTTTTGTCCTACAAGATTAAACTAGTTCGTGTTCCTGAAGTTGTTACAGTTTTTAACATACAAAGAACATATGAACAAAACCTTACCACTATTGCCCAAAAGTGGGTACAAGTTGCTGATAAGCTTGATAATGATCTTTTTCTTAGAATGACATTTGACGTTGTAAATGATACTAATGGTGAAAAGACAGTCCGTGCTGTGTTTCCAACGTTGTACTTAGGAAACTCGACAAATCTTGTTGCAATCTTGAACAAAGATTTTCCTGAGTTAGGGTTACTAAAATCGGATTGTATTGAAATGAGTTGGATCGAGTCTGTAGTTTACTACACCGAGTCGTTCCCTCTTGGAACTCCAACCAACGTGCTTTTAAGCCGTACACCTCAAAGCCTAAACCCATTAAAGATCAAATCTGATTACTTGCAAAAACCTATTTCTAAACAAGGGTTTGAGTTTATATTTGAGAGGATGAAAGAACTTGAAAACCAAATGTTGGCTTTTAATCCTTATGGTGGTCGAATGAGTGAGATTTCCGAATTTGCAAAGCCTTTCCCACATCGATCCGGGAATATAGCAAAAATTCAGTATGAAGTGAACTGGGACGAACTTGGAGCTGATGCTGCGAACCGATATCTGAATTTCACAAGGTTGATGTATGAGTACATGACCCCCTTTGTGTCCAAGAATCCAAGAGAAGCATTTTTGAACTATAGGGATTTGGATATTGGTATAAATAGTCATGGGAAGGATAGTTATGTTGAAGGTATGGTTTATGGGCACAAGTATTTTAAAGAGACTAATTACAAGAGGTTGACAAGAATCAAGACTAGAGTTGATCCTCAAAACTTCTTTAGAAATGAGCAAAGTATTCCAACTTTGTCAATGTGAAGAACTATAAATTAAGTAAATAGACTGTTGGACTATAGTCTTCGATATCAAACAGTTAAATGAAGCATATAATAGATAGTATAAGTTAGTATGTTTATCAATAAGCAGTTAGGCAGTAAGTTACAGGAAATATAAGTTAGTTATTTTATGGTTATATCTGAACCATCATGTCGGTTCAGTCAAGGGGTCACAAACCTTCAACATGTATAAATAGGGATGTCTTTCATCAATGAAAATAAAATCATTTTACTGCCTCTTTCAGTTCTTTTTCTTCTGTCAATTCGACATACCAGAACAGATTATTATTGTTGTTGTTCATGGCTAAATTCAACATAGACCTCCCTAATAGTATATACCTTGCTTTGGGGAAGAATACATATTCTTTAAATACATTTAAATAATGAATTTAGTTTTCTTTTTCAATTTGTACGCGCGAGTTGTATATTTGTAATACATAAATAAATAAATCTTTTCTATGGTTTCATCTAGGGGGTGAGCATGGGGGTTGGGGCGGTTCTTGGCTAAAACCAAACCTCGAATCAAAAATTCGGTTTTAACTTTTTTAAAACCAAACCTCGCACCAAAAATTTGTTCGGATATCCGGAATTCGAGTTGATGGTTTTATGTTAGACTCATTATTTTAGCTAACTTCTTTAAATTCGGATATCTGAAATTTCGGATAACAGTTTTATATATATCCGAATATCCAAATATCTATAATTTTCGAAAAAACTTTTATATGAATTCAAAAACTGACATTTCATAAAACCCAACCTTTCAAATAAATTTAGATCAATTTTTCGGATATCCGAATACGGAACTCGTTTAATAGTGGTGAGGTAGAAGAAGGGGGTGTTTGTGTTAAATATAGTTTGTTGAGTGTTAATAATGATTTAATAGGTATGAAAAATCAAGTAGGGAAGAACATTTGTTTGGATTTGTTTAATTTAGGGGAAAGATGATGAACAATGGTTTTCTGGGTTTGATGTTCTTGAGTGGGCAAGAAGACGAGTGTAATGACAATAATACCCTCGGGTATTTAATCAAGTGAGGCCACATAACGGGAGTACTAACGACCGTTAGCTCTTAGTGGCATAAAATGAACGCCACATCAGCTTTGCACTACAAAAAAACGTGGGCTTAGAGACGATAATCTCGTCCCTATTTTAAACAAGTCGTCGTCCCAAAGTCAAAATGGTACGAAATCTTGTCCCAAATATGTAGTCTCTTTTTTGTTGTCACAAAAATATTTGGGACGACATTATGTTTGAAGATTATGGACGACAAAAAGCTGGGCCCACCAACAATTCAACGCTGCAAGAAACAAAAAGGGACGACAACACTTTTGCAAATAGGGACGAGATTATCTGTTGGGAACACATTTTATATGTAATCAAGTCTTGGTCATTAATATGTACAAGGTTGCTTAGTTATAAGTAGGGGTGGCAATTCGGGTCGGGTTCGGGTTGGCGGGTTCGGGTTGTCAGGTTGGCGGATCAGAAAACCCCAACCCGAACCTGACCCATTTAAATTATCGGGTCAGCTACGTCAACCCTAACCTGTTTATACGTAACCCAAACCTGACCCATTTAACCCGTATATATACTTAGGTTGACGGGTTAAATAGGTTACACGGGTTGAATATGTTAAACGGGTTTCGGGTTGACCCATTTAACCCGTTTTATATAAAAAAGTTAGCACATTACGCTAGTTAAACGGGTTAAACGGGTTAGTGGGTCGACCCGTTTAACCCATTTAACCCGTATAATTAAATATAAATAATTTTTAATTTAAGAAAAAAAATCTTAAACGGGTTGGCGGGTCGACCCGTTTATTTTATTCCCAACCCGAACCTGACCTGTTTAATAAACGGGTTAGATATGTCAACCCAAACCTGAATCTAAATCTATTTAGCTCAACCCGAACCTGTTAATTTTCGCGTCGGTTTCAGGTCGGGTTTCGTGTCGGGTCAGAAATTGCCACCCCTAGTTATAAGTGCTTTAACTTAGGATCAAACTCACGGCCCTATTAGAAGCCCTATGGGCCATGAGATTTAGTGCATTGTTTCTAGAAGTTCAAGGCAAAGTGTTGCCCTAACACTTGCCTATAAATACTCATGTTATGTATCCCTTGTAGTTGTTGGTTTTATTCACAATTGTACCGAAGCTTTGTTACTCTTACGTGTGAAATATAGCCGACCACTCTCTTCTCTTCTTCTCTCATTCTCTTATCTTATACGTGTTATTGTGCTTGTGTTAAGCTTAATTTCGGACCTAACAAGTGTTATCATTCGCTAGAAGATAGTTGATTTGTGTGTTTTTGAGTAGTTCGTAGCTTATTCATAGTTAAGGTTTGGTTTTGTAGTGAATTTGTGACAAAAATCTCATTTCTATCACTTTTTCTTCACACTTGTAAAGTGTTAAGATCATTATAGTGATTAGAAGTTTGATTTAGAGTCAAAAGTTTAGATCTTTTTCGAATAACACTAGATTTACACTCGGTTTCATTAGTTGCATCTCATCGAAATTCCACAAATTTCGTTTAAAACATTAAAGCTTGAAACTTTCTTATTCTTTAAGTGTTTTTAAACGTTTTGATCCAAAGAAATTCAGTTTAAACATCGTTTTTGATTGGTAAAAAGTGTTTTGTTTGATCTGTGTTTTTATCGGAATTGGAACAGTTAGGGTTTATCGGATTTGACGACTTTGACTTCGACTTTGATCCAAAGAAATTCAGTAGATTCCTTGCTTGTACAAGCTTGTGAAAATACTTCGACTTTGAGGAAAATCTCCTATCTTGTATAAGGTAGTGAGAAAATTATCGGAATTGCAATTCAGATACGTTATCGAAATTGCCAAGTTCTATCGCAATTCAGATAAGTTATCGGAATCGCAAATTTCTGTCGCAATTGCAAAGTCCATCGCAATTCCCAGATCCAACGAAATTGACTAACTCATCGGAATTCAGCTACTTTTCTCGGAATTAGATAAATCCATCGGAATTGGAAATTTCATCGGAATTCAGATAATCCATCGCAATTCAGTGACCTCGTCGCAATTGGCAATTGTGAACAGTGTTTCATCGGAATTGAATGTGAACAGTGTCTTTTCGGAATTGAACGGTAAAACATCTAAATTCACACTTAACTAAAACCAAACTTTATAATTCACAACGCACTTCCTAATTGTCTACAAGATCCACAAATATACAAGTTACTTCTACAAGAATGTCTCAACCACCAAACTACAATTATTTTTACAATCAACAACAGCAGTATCATCAGCAACAACAATATCCTCAACAACCACAGTATCCTCAACAACAACTCTTTATGTAACAACATCAATTTTTCCCTCAATGATCCTCGGTGCTAAAACGTATATATAAATATTATGCAACGACGGATACACGTGAATAAATACAAATCACCCCTTTGTGAAAAAGGATACTTGCAAAAACTCACGTTCGTGTGTAGTGTGAAACCAGGTAAGTGATTACCCGGATCGTTTCCCAACGAGGCTGGAATGGGCAAATTGTTTAAAGCTTTGGATTAGAATGACTGATGAATTAGATATTTTGGATTTTGCTTTTTTATATCTAATTAACAAATGAGAAATAAATATACAAAAGAAAATTAAACTATTTTTTAACTAATTATTATTAATTATTTATTTTTTAATTACTTTTTAAACTATTTTAATTTATAATAAATACTAAATGAACAAAGAAAAATCTAAAACTTTTTCTATAAATATTATGAGGTGAAAAGAAGCTAAGAAAATTATAAAAATGAAAAGTGCTTAATTAAAAATTTAAAAATATAAAATCTATTAAATAGAAACTATCACTTATTTTATATTTTATTTTTCTTAAGGTCTAAAGATATGATTATATTTTTCCTAGAATCTACTTAATAAAAAAAAAATTGAAAATTAAAATTATATTTTTCTGATTATTATTCTATTTATTATGATTTAATTACTATTATAAACTAATTAAAATGATTAAAAATAGTAAATGACTTAGGAAAAATCTGAAAAATTCAGGATAAGTCTAAATTAATATTCTTAATATAGGAAAATTAAAATCAAATGTTTACTAAACCCTAATAAGCAGTTGGGCTGAAAAGCAGTTTGGCAAATAAGCTAAAAATAAGCTAATAAGCTCAAGAATTTACCAAAAGCTCAGGACAAGTTTAAACAACTTATTGAAACATAAAACAACTAATTAAGCATAAACAAGTACAAGAGATAAGCCAATTAAGCACTTTGGGCAATTCACTTATTATGCAGAAAATATCAGTTGAGACCCCAATTTGCAGAGCACTTTAAGCACTTCAAATAAGCTAATTTGTGGAACTTTAAGGGGGCAAAATCTTGCTAGTACTACTGGCTATTCTAAAAACCTAAAAGCAGATCCAGAAGAGCTTATCTAGGGCTTAAAAAATAAGCTTGAAAAGCAGCTAACCACACAAGTGTATACTGATCTCTCAGTATATGCTTGTGTGATAGGGGGCTTTTGAGCTGAGTTTAAAGCTTGAATAAGCTAAGCTAAAGTGCTGGCTTTTGGAGATAATCAAAGATGACCTAGCAACCTATCCAGAAACCAAAAATCAGGGAGAGAGTAAAACAAATAAGCACTTAAACTTGGGCTAGAAAATGTGTGCAGACTGCTGTTATGGGTTTGTCATGTGCAGACCTGCACAAAATTGCACAGACCTAAGGAGACTTAACCAACTATTGTGACTACACTAAATGGACTAAGGGGAATTCAAAAATGCCAAGGTTGAGGTCAGAATAAGCTTCTAGCTTGTATTGGCTTAATTGGTCCTTATATGGTCTGAATTTTGCACAGATGATACAAAATTGCCAATTCTATCTATGAGGCTAAAAAGGACTTGAAATCTGCTTAATATGGTCAAGAATAAGCTGATCAAAGTTGGACAAAAGGTAAATGTACAGTACACTATGGTTTGACCAGTTGACTAGCTTAAACCAAACAGCCCTTATTGGTGTTCTGTGGTGGATTTGCAAATGGAAATCTGATTTTTAGCTAAGAATCCTACTGAACTGAGTTTAACTAAGTTATTTATGAACTAAAGAGTAATTAACAACTGGAAATAAGCTATTAATAAGCTGTTACCACTTTTAACTATTTTTGGCTTTTTTAATGATTTTTAAGCAAAATGAAGCAAAAGCTGTTTAAGACTTATAAAACTGATGAAAAACAATTGTTAACTATCAATAAGCAGGAAACTAAAGGAATAAGCTATATTTAAGCAGTGCAACAGTAGTATAGGAAATTAAGTGAAAATATGAAAAAAAAGCTTACAACTGATATGGCTATGGTAACAAAGAACTAAAGATCAGAACACATCTAGCTTGTCAAAAACAAGCTAGAAACCCAGAAAAAGCCTTCCTGAATAGCTTTTACCTTCAGAATAGCTTATTGGAGCTTATGTTGACTTTCTTTGACTTTCTTCATAATTTGAGATTTAAGCAGATTATTTCTAAAATAAGCTTACACAAAGCTATGAAAAGCTTTCATAAGCTTATAGGAAGGTTGTTTGAAGCTTTTGATGATAACTTAAAAGGACTTAGAGCTAATTCGATTTAACAGATGACTTGAAATCTATTTATAACTAAAATTCAATACAAAGTGACTTGAAATTGGAACATTATAACTGAAATGGACTTGCATTAACAACTGAATTTGGAAATTACAATATTACAACTACTGAATATGAAATACGATTTATGCTACATTAACTACTTAGCCATTAAGGCTTACATTGCTATCTATTTATACTAATAAAATATGGGAACCTTTTGTCTTCAACCTCTGATCAATTCTGCACCCTTGGATGGCTTGAAATGATCTCAGCCTTCAAAGCTAAATTTGGCGCCAAAAAGGAGATAGTGGAAAAATCCACTATCTCTGATAATCTTGAAAAAGGGGAAGAAGCATTAAATGCCCCTTAACTTGTTAGGTGGTGTGCTTAAGGAGGAGGGGGTGGTGGCAGAGAAATACGGTGGGCAGAGGTGGTATGGTTTAGGCGGGATGGTGGTATTGAAGGAGATAAGAGTTTGACTGAGTCAAACTCTGGGTTTGTTAACTCAGATAAAAAGTGGGCCGGGTTATTTGTTTTTTGAATTGGGCTTAGTTAATAGGATTGGGTTGGGTTTTATAATAAGTGGGTTGGGTAATTTAATTTAGCAGTTGGGTTTTTATTTAGGATTGGGAATTGGATTTTTGGTAAACCTTAGGGACTAAAATTGTAACTTCTGAAAATCCAGTGACCAATCATGTACACTGCTGAAAATAAATTCCAAGGACCATAACTGATAATTTTCCATTTTTTAAAACCAAGGACTAATTTTGACAACTTTTGAAACTTCAGGGACTGAAAATGACAATTTTGTGAACTTTGCATGTTTTTCACTTGTTTTCAATCTTTTTGTTCCTGAATCATATAAAAACACATTCTATGATATTTTCTGTATTTTGAAGCATTTCTGAGTGTTTTTAAATGTTTTTGCAGTTCAGATGGGAATAAAATGATGAGTATTTAGACACTCATCACTTAACAACACATCCCTCAACAACAACCATATCAAGAACAACCAATGTAGTCCTACCCACTTCCAGCAAAACAACCACACTGGTTTGATCAGATATGTGAAGTCATAAGTAGTCAACAATCAAGACATGAGGCTGGATCCTTAGACACACCTCCTATGCCTACTCCGGGTAACTATGTGCAATGGGCAAGTCGATTCTTACGGTTCATTGAACTCAAGAAACCGCATGGCAAATACATGAAAATGGCTATCATTGAAGGACCATTTCAAGTGCCAACCACAACGGTTCCTAGAGATCCAAATGCCATTCCTCCAAGAGAAGCAATTGTGACCCCTATTCCTGATGCTCAGCTTACAGCAGAACAAGTACTTCATAAAGAAGCCAATGTACTTGCAATATCTTACATCCTTCAAGGAATTCCTAATCCAATCTTCAGAAGTATTGATGCACAGAAGACTGCTAAGGACATGTGGGAACATGTTCATCTCCTCATGGAAGGCACTAAATTGAACCAAGAAGATATGGAATCAAAACTCTATCTTGAATACACAATGTTCATGATTGAAGTAGGAGAATCACTAGAGTCTTATTACCATAGGTTCACCAACATCATAAACGACTTGGACAAACACAACATTATTCTACCTAGGATTGCAGTAAACACAAAGTTCCTCAGTTGTCTTGGTCCTGACTGGCAGAAATATGTCACCTTTGTTCGTCAAGCAAAGAATCTACACAACGCATCTTATGGGTTGTTGTATGATTATTTGAAGCATCATCAGTGATAAGTTGACAAAGATAGAGCTGCTCGAGGTAGTTATTCACCGTCAACAACTCCTAACTCATTAGCACTGATAGCTCAATATCATTTTGCTCCACAGTCAAATCAGGCTTTTGTCCAACAACAACATCACTTTGCTTATCCTCATCAAACCTCATCGAATCAACTCATTCCATATGAATCAACACCGCAATCAACTGAAAATCAAATTGTTCCTTATGACAACACAGATACCATGCTTTACTCCAATGCCAACAGTGATGAAGATGATGCATTCAATTCATTGAATGAAGGATTTGCATTAATTGCTCGTGCTTTCAGCAAGTTCTCCAACAAATCCAACAACCGTCTTCGTACTTCATCCAACACTCGTAATCAAGCTGTTGTCCAATATGGAAGAGTTGAGATTCAGAACCGAGCTTATGGAAGAAATGGATCGGGAGGTTACATGGGAAACTCAGGAACCGGTCAGAGTTTTAATGCAACAGGTGGCAGTAGGAACAATGCTGGTACTCCACAAAGAAGGGCTGAGATTGTAGAAACCGGGAATCAAGAGATTTCAAATACAATGGTCAGATGTTACAACTGTAATGGAAAGGGTCATTTGGCTAGTGCATGCCCCAAACCGAGAACAAGAGGCAGTGAGTATCACAAGCAAGCACTACTTCTTGCTCTTAAGGATGAATCTGGGGGCACTCTTACTGAAAAAGAGAACAACTTCATAGCTAATGCATACTCTGATGATGACATGGAAGACTTGGAAGCTAATGCAGCCGTGATGTTGATGGCCGACATGCAGGAATTGCACATGAGTGAAACAGGCCCAGTATATGATACTGATGGTCTGTCTCAGGTACCTGATTCAACATGTCTAATACATGAAATTGTATCACCATCTGCATCTGCATCAAATGAATAGCAAGTTGTTCAAGATGATGCATTCTTATCTCCTCAAGAAGATGACCAAATGAACATAGTTGTTACATTTGATGAAGATCAAATTAACCCAGTTGTTACATTTGATGATCCAATTGATGATGATAACAATGATCACTTTCAACAAAATGATCTTTTGCTTGGTCCAGATCCAGAACTCATGACCTTGCTATTGACCACCCAAACCCAGTTGGACTCACAAAAATCTCTGATTGATAAATGTAATGAGATAAATAGAAACTTAAAAGCAAAAGTTGCATTATTGACTAAGGGTCTTGAGCGCTATAAAATACAACTTACAAACTATGAAACAATAGAAAAACGTGAAAAAAGTTTTGGAGTTGCATTCCAAAAATCTTATGTGAAAGAACAAAAGTTAGAATATCAGATACGAGAATTAACTGTTTCCAAAAATGACTTGATTTCTCAAATAGAACAAGAAAAATTAGATTTCAAACAACAGATTGAACACCTACACTCTGAACTTTAAAAAACAAAAACAGAGTTGTCAACTTGTCAAGATAGTTTTTCTGAACACAAACAAGTATCTAAGAAACGGATTGATTCCTATCTTGAGGAAATCGTAGAGTTGGAATGTAAACTAAAAGAGTTTCAAAAAGTAGTTTATAAAACTGGTGAGTCGGTAACAACAATTCAGAAATTTACTCTAAAGCAAAATCCCCAAGTGTAACGCCCCGTGACCAAACATGACTAAAAACGTGAAAATTTTTCGCAAAAAGTGCATCCCGAACTGACCCTCACTAAGGTCTAGATTGTGGAACCAAAACGGTGATCCTTGTCAAAACTATGGATCCATGATAAGGTTTAATTTTACGAACCAAAAGGGGGATCCAAGACTGAAATCTTGATCCACACTAAGGACTACAATTTCGAACCTAAAGGGGGATCCAAGACTGAAATCTTGATCCACACTAAGGACTACAATTTCGAACCAAAAGGGGGATCCAAGACTGAAATCTTGATCCACACTAAGGACTACAATTTTGAACCAAAAAGGGGGATCGAAGACTGAAAATTTATTCTTTAAAATTTGACGGGTTATGCATAAACTCATTTTGAACCATTGACACCCCAAACCACTTAAACCACTTCATTGACTCACCATACCTAACCAACATACATAATTTAACATACCAAACTTGTTCCACCCACTCATGACCCGTTCACATCTCAAAATGGGTAAAAACCCGCTTATGCCAAACACCCCTTAAAACTCATTTTCACTACCCACTTTTTACTCAATACACATAACCACAACATATCCATTTGAAGGCATACATTACTTGACATTTCTAATATATTGACAAGGTGTTGGTACAAAGTATTGACCCATAGCTTCCCAAAATGGGTAAGATTGGCTAGTTGCCAAACATCCCTCTAATTACCACCTTAACTACAAACCATAAAGACTTCATGACATATATACGTACTTGACCCATGACTTAAACATGAACAAGGACCATGAATGACCCAAGACTGTTAATTGACAAAATGATCACATAGGTTGAAATATACCAAAACACGAAATGACACTTCGGGGCTTCCAACTTCAACACGCTTGGTCCAAAAGGTTATGGTCTTCTAGTTACCTTCTAACTACGCTACCCTTCCTTCCAAAGTTACCAACTAAGCTAAATCCTTACCTTACTTCCTCCACTTGTACCTACAAAACCATCATTAACTATAACCGTAAGCGAAACGCTTAGTAAGTATATAGAGCATAACTATCAATACATTATGAGATTGGTGATTAACACCAATCTTAACATTACCATGGAGCATAACAATATATCATTACTCACCTTGATCAAGCAAGTAATTATATAACATTTTCATATCAAGCATTGGATCCAAGCTATCTAACATTAACAAGCTCCATAACAAAACACATTAACACAACATAACATTAGCATAAACATCATTAACAAGTTATACTATATACTTACCTTTATCCTTAATAGCTCTCTACTTGGACTTGATGAGGCTCTACAATTGCTTCTTGATTGAAGAGATAACAATTAAGGTATCTCTAATGCCTTTGATTACTTCTTGATACCCAAAATGAGCTAGATGATCACTTGAAGTCTTCCCTCCCTTTTTCTTGCTAAAAGTCGACCCACCTAGAACACCCTAAAAGTTTCCAGACTTTTCTAAGGATAAGGGATTTTAATCATGTGTTGGATTAACTTTGGTCAATTGGAAAGGTTAGTCCCTCTAAGTCTCATTTCACTTACTTAACCCACAACACTTATTATTCTTTAAATATTAGCACTAAGGATTATATACATAAATATTTCTTAGACTATAAGGCATAATACGTTACCTTTCTGGGGTTCGGGTGTAATACCAAGGATATGGCTTTGCTATTGGGGATGACAAACCACGTTTTCTACATAAAGCACTCAAGGAAAATCCGAAGTTGTATAGTGCAGAACATCTTTTTGATGACTCTATTATGCGTGTTGTTGTACATAATTGTGAAGAAGAAATGGAACAGGAAGAAGAGAGTCGATCTAAAATGAGCAATGTCAAGTTTAATAAACCATTTGATTACTCAAAAGTACCTCATATTACCGACACCTTCGTTCCTCAACAAGATAAAACAGAACAATCATGGTTTTTAATGCAAATGAATGAATCTTCTTCTGAGGTTGATCATGTCAAACCAGTGGCACAAGTAAATGGTTCTTTACCAAATTCGGGTGTAATTGCACCATTACCAAAAAGATGTCTTGTACTTAGATATTTTGATACATTCATGGAAGAAATAAAATTTTTGGAACAAGCAATTGAACGTAATTCTGAAATAAAAGTTTCCACTTTTCTTTCTCCTTATGAAAAAGAAAAGAGAGAAATTTTTCAAAAATAATTTTTACCATATGTTCAACATTTGCGTCTTTGTGCTACACACTGGGAACAGGAACTTCAATCAGAAGTAACATCCATGATGAACACTTTCAATGCAACTGAAAAAGCTATCTCAAAACAAAAACGTAGAAACAAAGTTTTACAAAAAGAAGCAGATCGAATCTTGGAAGATGTTCTATGTTTTGATATTATCTCTGTGTTCATGAATTCAATTTATGTGTCTTGCAATAAAATGGTTGTTGATAATCATTCTGCTGATACTGAAATGTTGAGACTTGAAATTGTAAACTTAAAAAGAGAAAATGAGAGAATCAGCAAAATCAATGATGATGTGCAAAGTAAATTGTCAAAAGAAAATTTTCAACTCAATCAAAAGCTGCAATGGTGTCAGACTCAGAGTCTTGTTTTTGAGTTAAAATTACAAAGTCAACAGGAATCAATGTCATTTCAAAACAGTCACGCTTCCAAAGTTCAGAATCTTGAAAAGGAAAATGCTGTTTTAAAAGGTCAAATTTTCGAATATGAAAAGGACATTGATGAAGTTTGTCAAAATCGGAATGACACTGTTCGCTTAAATCGAGAATTGGATTCCAAAATTCAACAAAAGAATCACATCATCATTGAACTAAAAGAGAAAATTAAATTACTTGAAAAAGGAAAATTTGTTCACACAAATGTGATTGCACCAGGAATGTATAAAATAGATAAAACACCTAGGAAAGCATCCCCTCAGACTACTAATGTGAATGCCTCGACTTCTACCGGAATAGTCACCCCTCCTAGCGTTAGCAGATCCAGGCCTAAGAGCAACAAAAAGAAGACTAGTATCTGGCAACGTAAGAGCGGCACACTAAAAGACCAAGAAGTAGAAGACTACCTTAGGAGTTTGAATAAAAAGCATGTTGCGTCTGATGTAGAATCAAACTTAAAAAGTTGTAATTCTAATCTTGATGTAACAAATGCTAAGACTTTGAATGTTATGAATGTTTTGAATGTTGATGCTTCTTGTGTGTTTTGTCATACAAGCATATTATCTGGTGATCATAAAAAGTGTGTTGCAAAATCTCTTTTGTCTCGTAATATGAAACGTACATATGGCATTTCCTCTAGGCCCAATACTGCTTCTAATTCTATATTAGGAAAACCGCCAATTGTAGTTTCTAGGAATGTCGTAGACAAAACCATAGTTACCCCTAAGACAATCCAATCACCGAGTGCATTCACTAAAAAGAAAGCTGAATCTAGTTGGACATGGCAACATTGGCTACAAAGGAAACCTAGTTTTACTTGGTTACCTAAAATGTTTAATAACTATGCTACTAACCCAACGGGTTCCACCGTTACCATCTCTCCATCTGCGTTGTCTTCATGTGATGCAGGTGATTCAAATTGTTCTTTGAATTGTTGATAGCGGCTGTTCCCGACATATGAAAGGTAACCTCAAACTTTTAGTAAACTTTGTTGCAAAGTTCATAGGAACTGTCAGATTCGAGAATGATCATTTTGCTGCTATAATGGGCTATGGAGACTATGTCAATGTCAACATCGAGATTATCCGTGTATATTATGTCGAAGGCCTTGGACACAACCTTTTCTCAGTAGGGCAATTTTGTGATGGTGATTTGGAAGTCACTTTTAGGGAGAAAACTTGCTTCGTTCGTGATTTACAAGGAAACGACCTCATGACGGGCAAACGCGGAACGAGTCTCTACACCATTTCTATGTCTGACATAACCGCTTCTTCTCTCATATGTTTACTCTCCAAAGCACACTCTACAAAATCCTCGTTATGGCACAAACGGCTGTCTCATTTGAATTTCAAGACCATGACAGATCTTGCTCTTTATAAACTAGTCAACGGTCTTCCAAGGTTTCGGTATGCAAAACATCACCTATGTCCAGCATGTGAACAAGGGAAAAGTACTCGTGCTCATTTTCCTTCTAAAACCAAACACAGTACTGATCATGTTCTTCAACTACTCCATATGGATTTGTGTGGCCCGATGCATGTTCAAACAATCAACGGGAAACGCTACATTTTGGTAATCATCGATGATTTTTCCAGATGGACTTGGGTCTACCTTCTACGAACCAAAGATCAAGCTCCTCCTATGATCATCACCTTTCTCACTAAAATTTAGGTTCAGCTTCGCAATACAGTTAGAAAAGTCAGAACAGACAATGGAACCGAATTCAAGAATCAAACTCTTCGTGAGTATTTTGAGAAAGTAGGAATTGAACATCAAACATCTATTGCCAAAAGTCCAGAACAGAATGGGGTTTTCGAAAGACGCAACAAGACGTTAGTGGAAGCTGCAAGGACGATGTTAATCAACGCTCAATTACCTGATTACCTATGGGCTGAAGCTGTCTCAACCGCTTGTTATACTTAAAACCGTTGTATGATCAACAAAAGGCATCACAAGACTCCATATGAGCTTGTTCACAAACGTAAACCAAAAATAAATTACTTTCATGTATTTGGTGCCCTTTGTTACCCAAAATAATGATCGTGATGAATTTGGAAAACTGAAAGCCAAAGCTGACATTGGAATCTTTGTTGGATACTGTGAGAACTCTAAAGGTTTTCGTATCTGGAACTATCGCACTAGAGAAATTCAAGAGACAATACATGCTAATTTTGATGAACTCACAGAAATGGCTTCTGAGCAAAACAACTTAGGACCCACAACTAACCGTCTCAATTTTCTCGATCAATCAGCTGCACCACTCTCCCTCAACTGTAAGGATTTGGAAACTTTGTTTGCTCCAATTTTCGATGATTCTTTTTCAAATCGTGCACCAAATGTATCTACAAGTTCCACTGCACAACCTGATCATATTCTAGTACCTGATACACCTGCTACTACAACAACAACAGTTGCTGCAGATGCACCTCCAACTGAATCACCATCAACAAAAGAACAAACTGCTTCCAATACTGAGAATGCAGCTGAAGATCTCCCACAACAAGAAGTACCCACACCTGCAAATTATGACGGAAATGCATTCTTTAATCCATTTGCTCCGACTCCAACCGTTCCCGATATTGTTGAGTCGTCAACAAGCAACTAGGATCCGTCTAATATGCACAATAACTTTCAACATTACCCTTCAACCCACAAATGGACAAGAGATCATCCTTTAGTAAATGTGATTGGTAATCCAGACAATCCAGTCATGACACGGAAAAGACTTCACACAGATGGTGAAACATGCATTTATGCACTTACCGTCTGTCAAGCAGAACCAAAGAGTATTAAAGAAGCCTTGACTTATGACAATTGGATTGAATCAATGCAAGAAGAACTTGGTCAATTCAAACGTCTTAAAGTTTAGGAACTGGTAGAAAGACCTGATGGAGTCTATGTTGTCGGACTTAAATGGATTTGGAAAAATGAACTGGATGCTGATGGAACAGTTATTCATAAAAAATCTTGTCTGGTTGCTAAAGGCTTTAGCCAAGAAGAAGGTATTGACTTTGAAGAATCCTTTGCACCGGTGGCTAGAATTGAAGCTGTCCACATGTTTCTGGCGTATGCTGCCTATAAGAACATCACCGTTTATCAAATGGACGTGAAGACTGCATTCCTGAATGGGCAACTCCATGAAGAAGTGTATGTCACACAACCAGAGGGCTTCATCGATCCAGAACATCCAAACCATGTGTACAGACTCAAGAAACCCCTCTAAGGCCTTAAACAAGCCCCGAGGGCATGGTACGATAAACTGTCCGCATTCTTAATTGCTAATCTGTAGGAATTAACCTTCTTGATTGTGTGGATCTATTCGGGTGGTCTTGGATCTTGAAAGATCAAGAAACCCATTTGAGTTAGTTGGTAGAGAGAAGTTAGAGAGAGGTGGGAGACTCTTTGTGAAAATCTGGATATTAGATTAATTGTGACAAGAGTTCCACCCTTCCCTTGTGTGGGAAGGGTTATATATATAGTCCTAATATTTGTGCCCCTAGTGGGCTGTGGAGTGAGCTGACAGTGGGGAAAGCCCCGACCCACTCCACGAATATATATTACTACACTAATAATACTGATAATACTAATACTACTAAACAAATATATATAAGCCTACGAGCTATATAAATGCTAATTAGATACTCGGGGTGACCGAACCTTCATATGAATATTTATATTCCTAACAATCTCCCCCTAAGGGAGGTCACCCCGGAAATAATAACTTGAATTCTAGCATTTTATCTTTTGATCTTGACTTCATAGCTCGTAGTCTTCGATTCTTCAACGTCTTGTATCTTTGTGCCTTTAGCAGTGATGATTTGATGACTGATTGATTGTCTTGGATGATCTTTGAGTATTCTTCGACTTTATCATCCAACATTTGTTTCCAAGTCATCTTTCAGCAGTATGTTTCCATGTGATGTGATATTCTTCGAGCCGACATGCTCACACTATTTGGTGTCATGATCTTTAGCATCAGAGTTTGCAGAAGCCGTGTTAAAGGTCTTTTAGGTTGATCATGACTTTGTTGAGTTACAATGATGATGTAGTGTGAACATGTGGTAGAGGATTGGCATCTTTACTGCAACCAGCTACAACCGCATTCAGCTGCAACTTCAATCAGCTACAACCGCAAACAGCTGCAACAGCAATCAGCATCAACCGCCAGAAGTTCCTGCATACGACAGTTAGCAATAAAACGTCCGGTACTTACAAGTTCGGACTTCGAGATTGTTAACAGCATAGTGTGAAAACTCTCTCTAATCCTTACCAAGACCGTTCCTAATCGAAAACCCACAGAGGGCTTTTTAAGATCGAACCGTAGCACATCAGCGATTAGGTGAGTCGCTGGAGATCACTCCACGACTGTAGACCGTTTGAGACTGCCGCGACCACTAAGCGTAATCCATAAAGAATTACCGAAGTGACCTGCTTTCAGGGCTGCTTGATGTTGACCCTGGCAGGAATTTCCATTCAATCATTGAGAATTACATTTGTAAATTCTCTCATAAATGTTCTGGCAGATTGCTAAGATCTGCGTAGGACTCATAAGTTTACAACTGGTGTCCTTAATGTTGAACACCCAGTGTAGAAATAATTCATGTCCCTATGAGATCTTATTATGCATCTCGTGGCTCTAGACTCGATAGTGCGTTTTGATTTAGTGAGCGGAGGCTGGAGAGGACTGCCACCTTTTCAATATCATCTAACTCGGAGTGAGAGAGACGATAGGAATGTATTGAACTCCGTGACAATTGAAACAAGAATCCTTTGAGGGACCTTGAGTGGCTAGGGAGGGTTGTGCAGCGTATCACTGGGTCCATGATACTTTGTCTTCAATGCCAGCAATCAACTAAGTGATTCTGACAGCATATGTATTGACCCGGTTTCTGCCTAAGTTGTAAGGAGGGCTATTTCTTTTCACCCTTTATCTTTACAATTCTTTTTCATTCTTCAACCCCTTCAGTGCATACCGAGACTTCATAACTAACACCTTGTTGGGTTTATTCCAGTGTTAGCTCCATCTCAGTCGGCACTCTTCCCTTAATCACACTTTTCTCCTTTTTAATCATACCTAAGGACTTCTACACTAACTAGTGGATTGTCCCTGGGTAGATCCCTCCGGCTCTGGCGGGATCGTGGGAACTTGAGCCTAACCTAACCATCCTTATAACTCCATACATTCATTAAAATGGTCGGTCTTTGGTGTACTTCCACGATTGCCATAAACCAAATCTTTGAAAAATCTCTCAAAGTGTTCATGATTCTGAAACACATTTTTGCAAACACTTGAGAGTTTTATATTTTTCAAATGCTCCCCCTCAACATGTGCTCGGTTGATTGTTTTATAAATTTGCACATGTTAGGCAGAGCTCGCACTTTTTGAATTGATTGATTTTCCAAGAACATGATCATCGCGAGACACGCTTACATCACTAGTAAACTAGCTTGAAATTATTACCCGTCCAGATCACATTCAAGGAAAGTCGCTCGAAATCGGTACATTCTACTCAGACACGTCCTTTGCGAGACACGCTTACATCACCAGATAAACTGGCTTGAAATTATTACCCGTCCAGGACATGTCCTTTCGACTACTGACTTTAGCTATCGTCAATTCATTGGTGAAGTCTGAGTCTTGCTCACAAGATGCATGCCAAATCCTTTGCTCCCCCTCAATAAGTGCATTGGTATACAACAGAGTTTAGCACTTACTGGAGAGCTTACTTTCACATCCAAAACATTTTGCTCCCCCTCAATATGTGCCTTGGTATACAAAAGAGTTTAGCACATATGGGAGAGCTTACTTTTATGTCCAAAACATCACATTTTCATCAGGTTTCATATTTAAATCACATTCTCTCCCCCGATCAAAAATTTCAAACCTTTTGAGATTTGTGATCCCAATTGATTTAAATAATTTAGAAAAACATGGGAGAAAATGTGGTCAGGTTTAACATGTTCTGATGATGAAACATACTTTGCTCCCCCTTAATCTAAGAGGGAGATTCACTGCTCATTTTGCACAAGTTGATTATTATGACACAAGTGATATTGACCTTTTTGCTCAAATGATGTAATCACCCACTTTTCTGAGTGATACAGTGGTCAACATCGATTATCCATCCACCAACAAATCTTCTCAAGTATTGTCGATCCCCTCTTGGCGAGATCCGAGTAAGTACTTCTTTGTTGAAATGATGGTGGTGGAGGTGAAGGTGTTGTTGTTGTTGTTGTTGCCGATGTTGTTGTCGTGGTGAATTCCGAGCCAATCAATAGAGTTTGAACGTCTGATCAAATGGTTAGAATGGGAACTGGTACATTCATTTTGGCTATGGAATCTGCATAAGAATATCAACACAGATATGCATGCATACAGATACACTATTCCTAGATAGCTACCCTTCAGCAGCTTGCCACATTATAATACCAAGTTCATCTTATAATCAAACCCCAATCAGGAACTACGTCAAACCACTATCTAGCATGAAGAGCAAATAGCAATCATGAACATGGCAATTCACACGAATTTCTATATTCAATTCAGGATCTTAGGAACATGATTCTAACATGATAGCAATCTACCTAAGTGAATCCTGAGAGCATATGCACAATATCAACAACAATTAAGCAGCAGAGACAAACAACATTTGAAACTCATTCACTTAGTTCATACAAATGTCAGAGGAGTATTCAAAAACATCAAACACAACTGGTTTTCTAACTTCTTTTAGGTTTTGAGTCTTAAAGCATTTTGGGGATTATACGAGGATTCCAAAGTAACACAAATGAACCTTCTAAATACATAAAGCTAGGAAACTATAAGCAAATTGCACATAATGTCCTAAACTTTCTAGCAACTAACACACTTGGTCATTTGATATATTTAAGCAAGATCCTCTTCAACTAATTCCCCATTAACTACAAAACCTTTTCTAACAAGTATGTTTCAACCAATAAATCCGTTTGATGATATAAAATTTGAATTCACTCTCCCCCTCAATCAATGACCCGTATTCTAGTTGAACCTCAACTAAAATCACGCTCAACCCCACAACTCATCAAACAAGAACTGTCGTGAGGTTTTGTAGTCGTTGATTGAGTGACAAATTTTATGCATAATCCAAGTTTAAACAAATTTCATACAACACATATTCACCAAGTGTCTCACAAATAATTTTCAGAAGAATCATAGAATGAAAACTATTTGTTATACTAAGAAGATTTCTCTTCTTTTACAAGAAATGATGCACTGAAACGTACATCAAATCAGGAAACATGGATATGAAGTAATCCATGCCCAGGTGAACATCACCCAGTTGGAGGAACAGCCGTCTTTTTGGCGACGTGCTTTCCCCAATATGAAGCGCGGGTTGCTATCTAAAGTAATAGCAAGCCATTTAGACATGTTTTAACAGTCCATTTTAACTTCTGCTCGAGCTTCATTTAAAGACCCGTGCCATTATTGAATGACATTTCTAAGTCCGTAAATGTTATCGATAAACAGAAGACATGCCTAGGTGAAACTATTTTTGGTATTTTCTATTTTTCAATTTTTATGGTTTTTCTGGTTTTACGTTTCTCTATTTACAATTTGCAGGATTTCTATATATCTATTTACAAGATGGTATAATGTATGAATAAGTATATATGTACAAGGATACGAACCAGAAACCATTACTCCTCAGCATTCTGAATCTTCTCCGCATTCATCACTTGAGTTGCTGAAGAGCAATGTGAGCACTTTCAATCAGGGAATGATTCTGGCTCAACACTCTCCCCTAATTAGTGCTCTCCCCCAATCTGACAACCTCTGACGATCACCCATAATAGGAAGAAGACTTTGGATGAACGCCCGAAATATGAAGAAGTCTTTTGATAACCAAATGCATGCCGTCTTTAATCTTCTAACACTCCCGTCCTAGAGTGACTCCGTCAAAAACCTTAGGCAACTTTTCGGTAGTTTAAGTTGAGTCTCAACTGAAATCTAGCTTAGCCTCACAACTCATCAAACAAGAACTGTCATGAGGTTAAGTTAACATCAAGTTGGACCTAACCTTACACTACGGAACAACTTGAACCTAACTTAACTCCACAACTCATCAAACAAGAACTGTCATGGGATTAAGTTAAATATCAGGTTGTAAGAAAAGAGCTCAACATTCTTGAATGTAGAGAAGACTGAAGACTCGACCTTCTTCAAGATTGCCCAATGTGGAGGAACATAATACCAATCAACTTTATCTCACCAAATGCCTTCCAGTAACCTTACATATATCCCATCAGCCCGCAGCATACACATGAGAAGATAACTCCCAACAGAGAATGAAGAGTAGACTGACGACTCGACCTTCTTCAGTCTTTAGTATAACACCAAAGTAACAAGTTGAACCACTGATCATCTATAGTATGTATCCATCCTTGGATATTAAGCCCTGATCACGTGAACCTGTTGTGCGTCCTTGATGTACACATTCTCTCTCCCCTGATGGTTACGATTAATCAGCCCATGACGTAACAGTGAAACGTAAATACCAAGGTAACAAGTTGAACCACTGATCATCTCTGCGGTTATCAATACCGGAATATATGATTAAGCCCGATCACATGAACCTGTTGTGCGTCCTTGGTGTACACATTTCTCTCCCCCATGATGTTTACGATTAATCGGAATCATCATCATGATGTGTACATGTAGCCTGATGACGTGTACTTGAAGCATTGACTGGAAACCCATTGTTGCTGATTATACCAACCCGTGAGACTTTGTCGATTAGCATTCCCTGACCATGTTCTTCAACACCTTGATAGACGGAAGAAGTAGTGTTGGAGAAACATGGTTTGCACGACTCCTGAACTGACGTATTCAGGAGTCGTATGACCATTTCTCAATCATCAACCAACATGTAGATTAATATTCACCCTTTCCCCCCCTCAAAAATTGCATATGCCTGCCAACTGCAATTTTTGATGATTGAACTAGTGAATATGAATACCATCAACGGTAAGTAGCCCCACTTGACGGTTCTTGACGACTGACATGTTGTTTATTCACCCTTTCCCTTCCTCAAAAATTGCATATGCCTGTCAACTGCAATTTTTGGTTGAATACGTGAATAACAATATACTCCAATATGCGCTGATCCACTTGAAGACTGAATAAGCACGGAAAGAGCATGAATCTTGTTGATGAGAATGGCCATTAATAAGAAGACTCCTCTTCTTTTGAAGATAAAGTGCACTCAAGCGTACACTTTTCTTTTCTTAGAAGAATGAGGTCTGAACTGAGGTATTCAGACGTCATAATTTTGAAGAACGAGGCCTGCACTGAAGTGTACAGACGTCATTATGTTGAAGAGCGAGGCCTGCACTGACTTGTACAGACGTCATTTTGATGAAGAACGAGGCTTGAACTGCTGAGTTCAAACGTCATATGATGAAGAGCGAGGCTTGAACTGCTATGTTCAAACGTCATTATCTCTCTCTTTACTTCTTCTCTCATCTAACTCGTTACCAACCCCATTATCATTCTGTCGGCTTGATGTCGTGACCACTGATGGAGAAAAACCCAATATGATGAGCTTGATACTGAAGTAATATAACCCGAACTTGTGACTTAAACTTGTACTAATGCGTGACAAAGAGCGGTGTAGAGACTTCGTGCAACATCGAATCCCTAAGTACTCTATACTCTTCAACCAACCAACCATCAAGTATAAGACGTACATCACCTCTTGGATATCCACAACTGCGTGTGACACTGAGCACTACAACGTGACTCCTTAAAGTGATAATTATTTTGTAATAGGGAGAAAGAAAAAAATAACTAGATATCCAAGTCCTTGTCATTGTATTGAAAGCTCGAACAAGGATCTCGAAGAATGTTCATCCAACCTCCCCGATATCTTCAGATGCTAAGTACACTCACCCATGAAATTTCACTTCAGCCTCAAATAAATAATAATGAATTAACACCGTAGTCACTTCTTGTGGTTAATGCCCAAATCTAGCCCTTTATGATGCTTTAACTGAACTTTGATAATGGTTTTAACCCGATCATGGTTAAGAGCGCATAGTCCATCATCACGGGATTTTACAAATCTAAGATTTAAACCGAGAAATAAGTTCTTTCTCGGGATTTTACAAAATCAAGAAGAAACCGTGAGGCATTAACAGATTGAATGTGGCATGACTGATTTTGATTTAGGTGAACATCAGTTTGGGTAAAGAATATCTTGTGAGGATTACAGATCACATCACAACTTTTAAAACCTTTGGCCAACTAACCAACCTTGAACATAGATTAGTGACCACTCGATGAAGAGAACCCGATATACCAATACTGAAAACTGAAGTAGAAGACCCCAAATTTGTTACTTAAGCTTGCACTAATGTTGGAAGAACGGTGTAGAGAATTAATGCTCCAAGCAAATCTCTAAGAGCTCCATACCCAACCAAAGTATGAGACATCAACACCTCTTGCGATTATCGACAACGTCATTGACGTGTGACACTGAGTACTCCCATGACTCTTAAGTGATAGTTACCCCGACTGCTGGTAACTAGATAACCCAAGTCTTCAACTTAAATTTCAAGCACGAGCAAGTTATCATTGAAGGTCATGCATCCAACCAACCCCGACTTCAAGATAAAATAAGTAGACGCCTTCGTGAAATTCGACTTCAATCACAAATAAGGAATACCTGATTAACTTCGTGATCATCTTGTGTTGTTGACTAGCCAAAAAGAGAAGAAACATGCGCAAGTTCTTAGAAATGCCCATGACTCATAGTCAGTCCTATCAAACAAAGCTGTCTGCTCCAGCTACTTGGATGTGAAGTAGATGTCGTACTGTGTACAGGATTTTACGGTTCTTGAGATTTATCTGAGAAATAAATTCAAGAACTAACTGCACAACAGTAAGCTTCAAACTGCTGTAGACTGAACCACTGAATCCTGAATCGCTACGATCTGACCCGCTGTAACCGACACAGCTAAGATACAAATCGCTGGAGACTGAACCGATACGATCTGACCCGCTGTAACCGGAACCGCTAAAATTCACATCGCTGGAGACGGAACTTCTAGGAAACTCGCACTAATTCTCCCCCTCAAAAAGGACATGAAATGACCTTTTTGCCAAAGCTGAGAGTCCGTGACATTTGTGAATTTGACAGGCACAAAACATGGAAAGAGATAAATGAAACTACTGCAACGAAGATGGTGATTAAAACTCTCTTGTAGTAACCCCTTGCTTTCCTCATCATCAATGGTTTAGTAGATTAACAATTCATTGAAGCTCGTAATATGCCACAACCACTTGATGAAATGCATATGACCTTAAAGTGAGTAAAAGGTTATAACATGTCTCCAAACAAATCACCTCTTGTCTGAAAGCCTGACTACCTCTTGAGAAGATCTTGAACAACAATCTCATTAGAAGCTTGAGAAACAACAATCACTTGATGAAGCTTGATAACGAACACGCCTGCGACTTAAACTTGCACTAAATTATGATTTAGAACCTATATTGAGCACAACAACGTAACTCCTTTAAATATAGGTAGTGATACATACCCAACCTTCCATCCTTAATTGTATATATCCACTTCGTGAACATCCAAGTCTAATCACCTTAAATAGCAAATTGTGATTTAGAACCTATATTGAGCACTACAACGTAACTCCTTTAAATATAGGTAGTGATATATACCCACCCTTCCATCCTTTATTGTATATATTCACTTCTTGAACATCCAGGTCTAATCACCTTAAATACGCTTGAGCAAGGGTCAACAAACATCGTGCATCCATCCACCCCGAGATGTTTGTGACACTAAGTACACCAACCCGTGAGTTAACAAACCAACCAAGTTACCATAATTTCCCAATTCCTGCTGATCTTGAAGCACAAACTTATCCCGAAAAAGCAGTCAAACCCCGTAAGTTTCATTATGTCTACATCCAAGTCTAGCCTACTTGTCCAATATTAATTTCACGGGATTTTACAGCTCTTGAGATTCAAACCGAGAAATCGAATCTTTCGCGGGATTTTCTAAAATCAACAAGAGAAACCGTGAAATCAACCAGAATACCCAAGAGTAAGGTGCAATACCAATCTTCGAAATTCAAGTCACAGAAATCAAATCACAACTTGATCAGATCGCAACAAGTCGAGTCACAGATTGTCAAATTGCAACAAGTCAGATTGCAATCAACCAAGTCACAATTAGTCAAATCGCAAGAATCAACTCGCAACGTCCAATCGCAACTGGTCAAATCGCAATCAGTCAAGTCGCAACAAGTCAAGTAGCAACTTGTCAAGTTGCAAACAACCAAATCACAATTAGTCAAATGTAACTCAAATTGCAAAGATCAATTTGCAGGCTCACTCTAGTCGTAGGCACCAATAAGACAATGCAGCCAAATCCACAACTCTGTAATCACATTGACATTCAAGAACCCAAATACAAGTCGTGACGTTTTACACGAATCCGATAATGGCATCCCGTAGTTATATCCAGAAAACCAATCCCAGAATAATACCCAATTACGGGTAACGAAGCATAATTGTAACCGTGGTCCAGACTTATTACTCGAAGTACTTTGCCAAACAATGCCCACACAATTTGTACTTGGGATAACAATCCAACCATATTCACCAAGACTAAGAACTAAACCAACAAAATTACGCTCATGTGTAAATTATCCAAGGCACACAGAAAGATAATACATTGGCTAGTCCACGAGTAATTGGTCAAAAAATAGAGGAACATCCGTGTGTTATCAAAAGCCCAAAGATAATACATTGGCTAGTCCATGGATAAATTCGGTAGAAGCCCAATCCAATCTAATTAAAACCAAAAGCCCAAAGAACTCGTTTAACCTACTCATTCGGGTATTAATACTCACTTATACACACAACACAACACTAATCACAATCTTAAACTACATCCGCCCCCTCTGCAACCAGGAAATCCACAACCCCTCAAACCCTAATCCCTATGCTTAAATCTAATCCGCCTCCTTCTCACTCCTTCATCACAGCACTCAGCCACATTGCACAAACCCTAATCACAAAATCATTACTAACTAATCCGCCTCTCTCCTCATCCAAAGAATAAGCGATCAGTAAATTGCCCACAACACAACCTTTAACCTCTCATCATCTTCAAATATAGGCGACACCTCATATCTCCTTACGATGCTCAAATCGGATCAAGATATACTTCTTCAAGGGTAGGTGTTTATGATGTACTTTTTATTTAAATAACCGAATCAAAAAAATATTAAAGCATTTGATTGTTTTGATTTTTCTTTTAATGTTCGGATATTAACATGAGGCTTGGACCTCCACTTGATCTCAAAAAGTTGTATATTCTTTTATCTTGATCGACCGAAAGAAAAAGGAAATAACATTATTGTTATGTTCTTTTATCTTGTTCGTGTCGTATATTCAAATGAAGCGAAGCTTCAATATGATCAATGATGGTTTCTCATACTTTCGAGGGTTAGACCTTAGAGAGTCGCGATGTATCTTGAGTCCTACGAAAGAGGAACTGAGGTCTTGTAATTAGTCATCCCTTTATGAGGTTGATGTTGATATTTACTTTTTCTGAAAATGGTACGATTATGTAGATGTAGTTTACTTTGAATGAGTTTCGTTGATTATGATTATTTGCTTCGAGAGATTTCTGTTGAGGTGTATGTTTCGAGTGATTAGGATTGAATGAGATTAGTTGTTGAGCATTTCAAGTGGATTTGTTGGTTTCTGGTTCGAATTAGATTATGTTAAGGGTAGAACTTTTTGTTGTTGTCTGTGACATCAGTGGTTGACTAAGTAATAGTTGTTGTGTACATTGAGACAAACCGAGTTCATGACAAAGTAGACAAACACACAGACAAACCGCGTCGATGTTTAAATGGACAAACCGAGTTTGTGTTTAAATGGACAAACCGAGTTCATGATAGTATGGACAAACCGAGTTCGTGACTGTATGGACAAACCGAGTCCAGGGTTAAACAGACAAACCGAGTCTGTAAGCCAATAGACAAACCGCGTCTTTGACCAGTCAAACCTGTCACTTTCGTACTTTTTGTCCTCATTATCCATTTTTGGTAACAGTCCAAACTTTACTCCCAAGAAGACACAAACCGAGTTATAGAACACCACTTTTGACACAAACCGCTTCCAAGAAAAACATCATCTCCAAGAACAACTAAAAGGCCAAGTATCAAACAAGAACACCCATCTGCTGCTCCCAGAAGCAACAATCACCAAATATCACCACAAGTCACCAAACTGTTACTATGAACATAACGCCACAAACCCATCTAATCACAACAGCCAAATCTGGTGAGATGCAACCAAGAACTTGTATTTTCAGCCACAAATAAGCCACAACACCAACGTAGAAACCATGTAAATCACCAACGAATAAAACCGACAAGATACCAGATCTTGAGAAATGGTATTACGAACCAGAGAGTTTCATAAGATTAAGGTCATAATCATTAAAACATTTGAAGCCCAAATTGAAGGCCCATTTGAATATTAAGACCAAATTAACAAAACATGGATTCTTGCGGTTGTGAGAGTACCTATTCGAACAAAGAAGTGATAATAAAATGATGTGACTAAAACTGTTAAGACAAGATGATACTTTCAAATGATATCCAAATGATCTTTAAAACACAGTGGCCCACAACACGAACAAACAAAAAAAAATAGAGCAGTTAGTATGAAAGAATTCGAGCCAAAATAGAACACACCACATGGACAGTAGCAAAGCCATTTTAGTCAAACTATTTTGTTGAACACCACATGGACAGTAGCAAAAAAACATTATAGTGACCAAAACTATTTTTCAAAGATTCGAACCAAAAAAAATTTGTAAAACAGTAGCAGTTTATACACCATGATTCGAAACAAAAAAAATGAAACCAACACACAATCAATCGGATCTAACCATGGCTCTTGATACCAATTGTAGGAATTAACCTTCTTGATTGTGTGGATCTATTCGGGTGGTCTTGGATCTTGAAAGATCAAGAAACCCATTTGAGTTAGTTGGTAGAGAGAAGTTAGAGAGAGGTGGGAGACTCTTTGTGAAAATCTGGATATTAGATTAATTGTGACAAGAGTTCCACCCTTCCCTTGTGTGGGAAGGGTTATATATATAGTCCTAATATTTGTGCCCCTAGTGGGCTGTGGAGTGAGCTGACAGTGGGGAAAGCCCCGACCCACTCCACGAATATATATTACTACACTAATAATACTGATAATACTAATACTACTAAACAAATATATATAAGCCTACGAGCTATATAAATGCTAATTAGATGCTCGGGGTGACCGAACCTTCATATGAATATTTATATTCCTAACATAATCACTTTACCAAAGGATCTGTTGATCCTACACTGTTTATTCAAAAACACGGGGAGGACATCTTAATTGTTCAAATTTATGTTGATGATATCATTTTTGGTTCAACACATAAAAAGTACTCAAATGCTTTTGCTAAACTAATGAAACAAAATTTTGAGATGTCTATGATGGGTGAACTTATGTTCTTCTTAGGACTTTAAGTTCATCAATCCCCCCGTGGTATTTTTCTAAATCAGTCCGAATATGCTCTAGAGATTTTAAAGAAACATGGCATGACAAGTTGTGACACATATAATACTCCTATGTCTGCATCATCTCCAAAGCTGGATGCTGATTTACATGGGACATTAATTGACCCTACAAAATACCGAAGTATGATTGGGTCACTCATGTATCTAACAGCTAGCCGACCAGATATTGTTTTTGCTGTATATCTTTGCTCCCGCTATCAGTCTTGACCTACTGAAAGACACCTCTCTGAGGTTAAAAGAATCCTTCGATACATAAAGGGAACCATTCATTTGGGGATCTGGTATCCGAAGGATTCTGGCTTTGAACTAATTGTTTTTTCATATGCTGATCATGCAGGATGTCTAGATACACGTAAAAGTACATTTAGGGGAGTGTAATTTCTAGGAGTCAAACTTGTATCTTGGCAGTCAAAGAAGCAGGATTGTACCTAATTATCGTCTACAGAATCTGAATATGTAGCCATGTCAGCATGTTGTTCTCAAGTCATTTGGATGCGATCACAACTGATGGACTACGGTTACGTTTTCAACAAGATTCCCATGTACTGCGACTCCAAGAGTGCCATTGCCATCTCATGCAACACAGTTCAACATTCGAAGTCAAAACACATTGCACTTCGATATCACTTCATCAAGGAGCATGTGGAACAGGGTACTATTGAATTATATTTTGTGGGTACAGAATACCAATTGGAAGACTTATTCACCAAAGCCTTGCCCCATGCAAGATTTGTGGAATTAGTTCACCAAATTGGTATGAGGTGTTTGACTCCAGATGATTTAAACAACTTTCTTACAAACAACTAAGAAAGTCAAACACCAAAACTATCTTTGTAAATATTTTATCAAAAACTCCAAAAAGATTTTCACTTCTTAAAAAAATGCAAGTACAAAATTTCCATCAACACTTTGTTCATTTAAACACATTACTAATTCTTTTCGAACAAGTGTTGAGGGGGAGTATGAAATTCAAATTTTAAAATTTTCATTAAAATTTGTACTTGCATATTTTCTTAAAAATGTTGCTTTATAAAGTGGTGGTAATACTATCTGTGTGATACCCTCCTTGATCTTAAAAATGTTTTTCAAATACTCATAAGTCAAGGGGGAGTATTAAATTGTTATTGTCAAAATCACGTCAAGTCTAGTTAATAAGTTGTGAGTAAGGACTTTAATTAAAAATCATGTGGTTAAGGGACTTAATGTGTCAAAGTTGAAAAGTTAAAACAAAAGTAAAATTGCAATAAGTGCATCTGAAATGCAGTTATTACAATTCACCTAACTTCATTTACTCCTTTCACTACCTGAATTTACTTTTCACCAAACCTAATCCACGACTCAAAATCAATCTTCAAATCCGGTCAAGAATCTTCAAAACTGCGAGCGTTAATACAATGGTTGCATGATTTTAAGACATGGTTTTTAAGAATTTTATGATCCAACGGCTAAATCTTTCTAAATCGATTAAAATGGGTTTAGGGTTTATGTCGAATAGGGTTTATATGATTTTGAGTGTTTGAGACGAAATTGAATGGTGGGAAATGGTCAGAATTGAGTCCTAATCATGTTATGAGTATTTAATTACACCCAGAAACTCGAATTGATGAGTGTTCATAATTAAGGTTTATGCGTTAAATTTGGGAAAAATCATACGAGTGTGTTTTAGCCTAATTAATTGGTCGGGATATTGTTCTCATAAGTCGTATAACATGATTTGATCATTGAATCAAACCCAGAATCACATTTGAATGAATTTAGATGTGTAGGGTTTAAGATGAACTCGAACAAGTTCAATCTTTCTGATTCATGGCTAAAAAGTGTTAATATATGGACCAATGAACTCTGAAACATCATAGGAATCTATTGGAATCAATCAAACAAACTTCTAACATGTTTTAGTAAATTTCGATGATTCTAAGTAATAGGGTTTGTCGGAATTGCTTTCAAATTTGATATAAAGTGTTTAGATGTGTATAGATGAACTTAATGAGCATATTATAACTTGTGATATGATTTAAATTGGACAGGAAAACCAAAATTCGACAAAGAATCAAGAAAATGTTTGTCTACAGTGTTTGTCGCAATTTCTTGTATAAGAAATTGTCGAAATTTCAATATCCGTCGAAATTGGATAAGTCTTGTCGGAATTGTAAAATCCATTGGAATTGGATAAATTTGTCGCAATTGCACAAAAATTGTCGAAATTCAAAATTTTCATCGCAATTGGGCAAAATTATCACAATTCCAAATTTCCATCGCAATTGGACATGACCTATCGCAATTCAGATTTTTTCAATTGGAATTGATCAAATGTCATCGAAATTCAAAAGTCATCAGAATTGGATCAAAAATCTATCGGAATTTATAAAAACTGTCGGAATTGGCCAAAACTGTCGCAATTGTAAAAAATCTGTCGCAATTCATTATAATTGTCGAAATTCATAGAAGTCACAAGTTTTCGAAATTGTTCAATGGACAATAAAAGCAAATCAACTTTAACTAATAATCAACACAATGTCCAAAGATGAAAATTGCTATACTCATAATACTTAAACATGTAAAATCAAATTAAGCAACAAAACGGTCACATGAATGATAACAAGATTAACAATTTGCTAACTTTCATGTATCCTACAAATTTGTTTTGATTGATGTTTCAGATATCTCAAATGGCTGCACAACAACCACTCCTAATGCTCACCAAGGCTGACATTCTTCCACAAGACTACGATGTGAAAATTGGCAAGAACAATACTAGAGTTGAATTTCACAAGATAAAGTGTGCGGAACCAACTTGTCAGATAGCTATAGAGATTCTCAAGCTAAATAAGTGCGGGAGCATGCTGGTCAAGTCAGCTTCTATTCCCGAACTCTACATTCATCAAATGTGGCACACTATGAAGCTGGATTGGGGAGAAGAATCTTTCACATGCAAGCTGGACCGAAAGGAAGTAACTGTAGATATCAACTATCTCCGCAAGGCTTTACTCTTGCCAGAAGCTCCTGAACCTGCCAAGATATTCCATCCAACACCCTCTGAAGAAGAAGTTCTTAACTTCCTGATGGAGATTGGCTACGATGTACAACCTGACAAGCCAATGAAAAGATTCTCAAAGGTTGAAGCCAAGCTCATCCCACAACCTTGGAGAACAATATATTACATCTTAGCCCGATCAGTCTCAGGAAGGGAAAGTGATCATGAGAACCCCCGTCTGTCTCATCTTCAAATCTTCTGGGGAATTGTAAATCAGAAGCAGATTGACTATGCTCAACTTATCTGGGAGGTTATAGTCTACCAAATTCAAAGTCACTACATCAAACCTCTAACCAAAATCCCGTTTGTTCGATACACCAAGATTATCATCTGTCATCTACTTGACGACAACACTGACATCCCTCAGTGTCTTGAAGACCAAGAAAAGCACTTATTTGCTATGGACAAGACCATCAGCTCAGTCTACATCTCTAAAGGAAGCACACGTCGACAAGGGATGAGACTACCTGAAGCTCTTCTGACAGACAAGATAAAACAAACAAAAGCATACAAAAGCTATGATAGAGCATTCAATGAGGGACATGTCGGTTTTTGCAAATACGATGATGAGCCTGCTACAGCTAGGACTCGATCAAAGGAAGGAAGCAAGTCAGGCAGCACTTCTAGCACATCTAAGAAGATCAAACCAGCTGCTCCTAAATACACAAAGAGGAGAGTTCCAGTTAAGATTTCTAAGCCTGAACCAGAAGAAGAAAAGATTGTTGAAGAAGAGGGATCCAGTTCTGAAGAACCAACAATCTACAAGGAAGAAATAGCTACAAAGATTGCTTTAGAAGAAAGTCGTATGTCCTTTAAAGCTGATGAAAAAGGCGAAGGAAGATGATGCTTGAAGAACAAATGAGATTAGATGAGGAAATCGCCAAAGAACTTGAAGAAGCCCAGACCCTCCTCGATCCGGTTAATCAACCCAGTGGGTCTGGAGTTGTAAAAGAAGTTACTCCACCTCAGTCAGATCCGGTTAATCAACCCGGTAATGATGAGGAAAAGAATGAAGATGAACAGGCCAAATACTTTGACATGGATGAGGATGAAGAGACAGAAAAGGTGTTTAGTGATGAGGAAGAGATCAATAAAGCTACTGCAGAGCTGGAATTGGAAAAGAAAATGGAGGAAGAAGAAAGGTTGGCTGAGGAAAAGGAAGCCGACCGATATATTCAAACACCACCAACCACTCCTCCACATTCTCCACCAATTGCCCATGAAACACCTCTAGTATCTCAACAAGCTTCTCCACCCAAAGTTCAACAACCTCCAGAATCATCCGCACACACTTCACCACCACCAACAAAAGCAACAACAAGCAAGACAAGCAAGAAATCAAATAAGATGACTAGGCTCAAAATGGATGATATAATCTCCCAAGCTTCAAAAAGGGTGAAACAGGCCGCAAAGCTGGAACGTGCCAAGAAAGATGATGTTAGACCCATTTCTCGAGTACTTGGACCCCACCCTAGATGAAAATGGATTAAGGACTTTACGTGATTGGCCAGTCAACGAATGTTGCGTAGTGGTCAAACCTGATAGTCAAAGTGATAGTCAAAGAATGTATTATAAGGTTATGAAAGTATTGTGTGGCACAACAAGAGGGAAATAGACTTTAAGGGCTTAAGTTGTCTTATGCCAAATGTGTTATAGTAAGTATTGTGGCCTATGTGGAAGAAAAGAGACTCAAGGGGCCATTCTTGCCATTAGCCTAAACTTGTGCAAGTAAATATCCTGGATGGGGAGTCTTCTAGTTATTTCCACACTTTTCCACCATTTTCTTGTATGCATTTGTGTGGTTCGGTTATTAGAGAAAAGGAGGGAAGAATATGAAGTTGATGGCTAATCCATGAAGAGTTTAAGGTTCCAAAGTAAGGGTTAATTCCTAGCAATGAATCTTCCTCAAGTAAGTACT
Source organism: Artemisia tridentata subsp. tridentata (assembly GCA_021014915.2). Taxonomy (NCBI): domain Eukaryota; kingdom Viridiplantae; phylum Streptophyta; class Magnoliopsida; order Asterales; family Asteraceae; genus Artemisia; species Artemisia tridentata. The sequence goes on along the minus strand of CP139505.1, from coordinate 11,378,704 downwards.
CCCCCGTCCTCGATTCTAATGAGGTTAAGATGTATGAATTAAGAGGGATTTCATCATATGATCAAGGTATGATCATATGATGATGTAAAAAGAAAGATGAGTATGTTTAATGGGTTATGTTAACCCTTGTTTATGTTATTGATTATTAGGTTATTAGGCCTTGGTAAATTGTAAAGGATGATGATGATGGTTAGAGGTTGAGGATGATGGGATATTGATTTTATGCTTAGCTTTGGAAGCTAAGGTAAGTAACTTGTACTAAAACATGTGTTATATGTGTATTATCCATATATGTGTTATGAATGCGATAAGGTTTAGTACTTGGATTGAGTAATGGATGAAGGTTAGGAAAGTGGTGACTAGTTATGAGCTAGTCAAGCAAGTACATGACTAATTGCTAGTGAGACTTGTTGTAGCTTATGTGATGAAGGTTTATGTGGTAAATTGAATGTTATGGTATGGAAGCAAAGTAAGTGATCATGATGCTTATGTGCTAATATGTGTATGATATGTGTTTTATGTCAGGTTACTTACTAAGCGAAAGCTTATGGTTTAGTTGTCTAACCCTTTTGTAGGTATGTATGCTATCATGGAAGGCTTGGACTAAGGATAAAGGTTTGGTTATGTGATATTAGAAGATTGGTAAGAAAGTAGAGCTTAGGTAGATACCGAGCTCAAGTGTAAAGTTTGTACCCCCGTGAGTCAAGTAATGTTTTGTAATGAGTAGACAAGCATCAAATTGTGTGCCAAGAGTTGTATAATGAATTGGTAGTCATTTGGTATGTTAAAGTGTGTTTGAAGTATTTATAGTCAAAGTAAAAAGGGGCGTTTGGATTAAGTATGAATGTACCCATTTTGGGTTGTAAACGGGTCAAGTGTCTATGGAACATGTTTAGTATGTTAAAGTAATGATGTTGGTTAAGTTTGGTGTAATACGGATGTGGTATGGGTTGTATATCGCGAAAACAGGCTAAAAACGGAAATTAATGGGCATTGCACACCCCCAACCGGCGGCTGGGATCTCAACCGGGGCGGTTGGGACTTTCTGTGAAGCCCAACCGGCGGCTGGGATCTCAACCGGGGCGGTTGGGACTTTCTGAGAAGCCCAACCGGCGGTTGGGAGGTATTTCCAGATTTTGGCGATTTTCGAAAAATCATATCTTTTAAACCGTAAGTCGTTACGGGTCGCGCCACCCGTCGTTTTGAAGGTAATTGAGTCTAGTTTCATTTAAAAATAGTCTCAAGGTCTGAATGTTTATGTATTTTTATAAATGGTCGAAAGAGTAACAGGATATCCGTAAAAGTCAAGCGTTTCCGCGCAAAAAGTCATAATTTTTTGTCTAAGCGGGCACGGGGTGTAACAGATGACCAGCTTCGTGACCAAGTCGAAACTTTAACTATTATGGTCACTGGCCTTGTCGGACAAGTGAACGAGCTTCAAAGCACCAAAGCTCGTGTCGATGAGTTCTTTATAGACGACGTTCAAGAAAGGATGCTCACTGCGATCAAGGGCAACACTAAAGTGTACCTAAAAAAGTATTTGCCTAAGATTGCATCTAAGAAGTTGGAAGAGTATCTTGATCCGAACATCGAAGAAATAGTCAAGAATATTGTGGCTACAGTTCCACTTGTCTTTCAATCCCAACCGACGCAGCCTAAAGAACCAACTCTAGAAGAACTTCAACTTAAACTTTTTGAAAGATTAACAAGTATTACCTCACCAACTCCTGAGCAAATAGCCATCACTGAGGCTATAAAGGCGAATATTGAGAAGGAGTCGTGCAAAGCTGAGATCGAAAAAGGTAAACGTCCAAGAGAGGACGAAGACCCAGATCCAAACACACAAGCCAAGAAACAAAAGAGTGTCGGCGGATCTGCTCCTCAACCTAAAGAACCAATCGGACCTTCAGCAACCACTACAACCACTCAACCACCCAAGGCTTCAGGCTCCGACCTACAGCAATGGAGCATCAGTGTGAGTTCACTGCAGACGAAGAATATCAACCACACCAAGATCAACCAGACTCTCCTCCCAAGACTAAAGCAACAACGTCTAAACTTGGCAAGAAGACAACTTCGAAAAGACCAACTATAGTCTCATGGCTGGATGAAGACTCGTCAAAAGGGAATGAATGGTTCGATCAACTTGTTAGTGCTCAACCTCATGTAGACGATGACTCCATGATCGAAGGTCGCACGTTTGAGTTCACGCAAAAACTCAAACGTAACCAACGCAACAAGAAGCTCACAAAAGGAGAACTTCGTCGAATCAATAATGATGCCTTCAAATTGCTTAAAGATAGGTCTTCCAGTGCAGCTGAGCTAGAATATCACCTGGAAAACATTGCACAAGGAAGGTCTAGTGAGTTCAGCTGGACCAATCCGGATGTTCATGTGGTTGATAGCACTTCTCAACCCAACCAACCACACATTACGGATTGGACAAAGCCTCTGCCGGTGATTAGAGTTTCAAATCAACCTACTGTTCCTTATAAATTCTTCTTCAACAACGATCTCAAACTCCTTGTGCACGGCATCAAGTGTCAACCCAAATATGCTACTTCCATAACCTTGATTCCTGCAGCAAGCTATCCACAACCAGCCATCGAAGAAACTGCCACCAGACTCTTCGTTACTAACAGAGTGCAGTATGATCAAGATGCGCAATTAGGAATTTATCACTGGTTTGAGAAGAGGAGAACATGGTACAAAAGTAAACTCATGAAGAAGTCTCCAACACCAGTGATGAGTGATCTTAGGATACTTGCTGTGGTCAGTCTTGAAGCAGAAAAGAGACATGATTATACCTTTCTAACTCAAATCAAGGTTAGAAGACACGATCAGCAGATGTACACTTTTTCAGAAGCAGATTTCCCAGACTTGAACCTCAATGACCTTGAAGACATGTATCTCATCAAGGTTCAAGGGAAAATGCAACACTTCTCTACTCATCTTAACTATGCGTTCAGCACTTCAATACTACACTTCATCAGAAGGAAGATCATACAAGAACGTGTAGAAGACTTGCAGCTTGGGGTCGAGAGCTATCAAAGGAAGATTAATTTAACCGCACCAGTTCTATATCTTTCTGAGATCAACCAAGAGCCCCAGTATACCATGAATAAAGAACCAACTTTCGAGCTTGTTTACAAGAGTGATCTTACAATCAACTGCTTCATGGGATACAAAGAGGTTCACAAGTTCTGTGACCACACGCTCAAGAAGGTTTGTGATGGGTTGGTGATTCGAGTACAAGATCGGGAGTTATACAAGACTAGCAGGTGGACGGCTTCTCAATTAAGAGAAGGTCGTCAATTCATTATAAAGATCGAGAAAAGGCTCGTCCATAGAGATCAGATGAGGCGGCTTGAAAGTTATGTTGGAGGAAGACCATCGTTCCCGATCAGGAATTTCCAAAGATCTGGTCCAGTTTTCACTGTCTTCAGAAGCACGGAATGATGTAAGAGTTGGATTGTTCTTTATTGATTATACTTGCTTGTGTGATTGTTTAATTATGGCTTGTGCACAGATAACAGTGCACAACCCGTACTTGCAAAGAAAGGACCCTGAGGTATGTTTCAGTGCCTCAATCCTAATATAAGGAGCGAAAGCTTCTTACTTTTGAGCAGAATTAATCACAATCTTGAAATTTTTTTCAAAATTCTGCTCAAAAGAACAAGTACGCCCTTGTTAAGGGGGAGTACTTGAAACAAAATCTTTGTTCAAAACATACGTTCTTGTTGAAATTCTCGCATGAGCTCGACTCAGATTGTACCCTCGAATTGACGAATATCAAACGTCATTAATCGAAAAGACATGTCCTGGACGGGTAATACTTTCAAGCTGGTTTATCCATTGATGTAAACGTGTCTCACAAAGGACTTTTCTGAGTAGAGTGTACCGATTTTGAGAGATTCTTCTTTGAATATGACCTGGACGGGTAATAATTTCAAGCTAGGTTAACTAGTGATGTAAACGTGTCTCGCAACGGTCATATTCACTGAAAAATCAATCAATTCAAAAAGGTGCTAACTCCACCCGACATGTGCAAATTTATATTAAAAACTTATGAGCACATGTGAAAGGGGAGTATTTCTGAAAAATGCAAAACTCTCAAAGTGTTAACAATATATGTTTTACAATCATAAACACTTTGAGAGATTTTTCAAATGATTGGTTTTATGGCAACATAGGATAGTCATGTAACACCCCAACCCGGCAAGGGTAGAAGTGTCACGAAAATGGTGACATATCAAAGGCAAGCATAACATACGACTTACATAATACAAATGGTTTACAAAGTTACAAAGGAAAATATACCAAATCTACGTAGTCATACATAAATGAATACTAAAACTAAGGTATCGTCTTCATAAGCTAATCTCTCATCCCAAAGCAAACCCAAGCTCCTGGCTTCCTACTAAAACCTGCCGCAGGAAAAGAAATGCGGCTGAGCTTAAAAAGCCCAGTGAACAGATATATAATAAACGGAAATGAAAGTAACCAGAAATGAACAGAAGTAGCATAATGAATAAGATATAAGTAAAGGTATAAAGAGTAAAGGTTTAGGACAGTCATCCACCACGAGCCCAAACAAATCAAATCATATCATATCGTATCTTCATAATCATATAGAGGGGAGACCTCTCAGATAATCAGATAATATGAGGGGTGTCCTCATTCTTCAAATGGAGTAGCTAGCTCCCATATTTTGTGAAAGGAGTGGATTGCACCCAGCCCCAGTCACCATATCATATCATATCAAAACATATCATATCAGAACATATCTAGGATGCATCCATTCGCCCCCCAAACAAATCATATTGGCCATATCAAATCATATCATAGTGAGCTCATATCAAATCATAATGGGGACGGTGTAACCAAATCACTAGGGCTACACACTAGTCATGCCATTGGTGCATCAATGACACGGCCATGTTACCTTCATGGCTAGGAAACATATTTTGGCTCGTAGTATCAAACTGGGGTCAAGGTCAAGGGTTCATATCAAAACAAAGGTTCATATAGTCATAATCCGAATCTTAAAGTTCATATGTCAAAGGTTCATATGTCAAAGGTTCAAATGCCAAAGGTTCATATCATAGGTTCAAATCAGAAATCAAGAGGTCGAAGGCACCTTATTAAAAGGGCAGAATATCTGTACCTTAACGAATACGCAAGCAAAAGAAATGAAAGCAAATCAAGTAGGAGATCACTCCCTCTTCACCCGATCTACAAATAAGCACAAGTTCTCTTATAAGTTCATAGGACCGTAAGGTTTCATTCTTGTTCTCATTCCATATTAGGTGACTTTATGTTATATCATTCCCGTATGCTAATTCAAAGTATTATAGATGATCATATTCATAGTTCAAGATTCATAATGTCTTTTACAAAATTTTAGTGTTCATATAGTAGTTTTCATAATTTAGGGTTCATTAGGTGATTAGCATAAGTTTAAGGTATAATATGAAAATATCATCAAGTTACAGATTTTACAAGTTATAACCTTTGGTTTTAGCAAAATATCCATTTACACCCTTTAGGTTACACAATAAACACATCACACCCTTTAGTTTACAATTTTACCCTTTTATAACTTCTCACAGTTTTATATACGAAATTGTTAGGTTTTCTATAAATCATAAATCACATAAGCACTCAGTAATAAAATTCCCAAAAATTCCCAGAGATGCTCACATGTCTTAAGTATTTTACCAAATTTTTCCAGATTTTATTAAGTAGTATAACTAGAGATTAAAATTCACTTAAACCAACTCGTCCAGATTACTGACTGATTTTACTATATGAAAAGTTATTAGCTAGAACCTTTTAAGAAAAATTCAAAAAAATCTACAAAAATTCCAAGAAGTCATATACATCTTGAATATTACCCAGTTCAAAGGACTCCTCCTAACTCGACACGGTTTGAAAATTAAAAATCAAAAACCCGGACTGATTTTCCAGACTCATAAATCCGATCAGGCACATAATTTTCTAAAAATCAAAAAGTACCCTTCCAGGCCTCTAAAAATTACAAACTAAATTTTTCCAGGTAGCTATTTCAATGAAATTAGTTTTAGGATTTTAAAACACTCAAAAACTCGATTCCATCATAAAGTTACAGCCATTTAAAGTCGACCAAAAATCCAACTCAGAATCAGGCCTCACAGAAACATGTCCATCTTAGGGTTTTTACCATCCAAATCATTAGTTCTTCACTCCAAACGACTTTGGTTGAGTCCAAAACACATTTAGGTCATTCTATAACATATTTAACATGATCACATCGAATTATTTCAACACCAAAACTCAGCCGATTCATACATAACGATTTTTAGGGTTTGCTAGTTTTATGATTTTATGTGATTAGTTTTGTGATTAATTCGGCTAAAATCAAAAGAAGAACAAGAAACATTGATCGAATAAATAAGGTGATACAATACCCTCGTAGACCACGAAGAACACGAACAAGACGAGGATCAAAACACCACTCGAAAACTCTCTTTCTCCTCCTTCTTCTTGGCGTCGAACAACAGCCCAAAAGGAAGAAAGAACATGGTTTTTTTTTTTTTGTTAGTTTTTGATTTATAGAATTCGAATGGATCATTGTTGATGTTAGAGACTTACCTTGTGATGATTAAATACGAGTTAGAACAAGATTTGAAGCCTCCTTTCTTGATGTTTTGGATCGGCAGCCACAAGGAACAAGAGAGGGTCGATGGTTTTTAGCTTAGGGTTTTCTTTTTTTTTGAAAATTGGAAGATCGGTATTATTGATAAGTGGGAACCGAAAATTGTGTTTAGGTTAAATTAGGAAGGTAGCAAATCAAATTAAGGACATGACATAAATATGCAAATCATGAATTTGGACTTGTTTTTGGTTAAGGGGGGGCGGCACATCTTAGTCTTTTCTTCTTTTTTTTTTTAAAACAACTCATATAATGTAAAGTTTTATTTGTTATTAACTTAGGTTAAGTGTCACTTAGTAATATTCGTATGTTCTCAAAATTTTAAATTCGAGGGTATTTTTGTCATTTCATCTTATGTTAATTTGCGGGTTTTATGGCAACATAGGATAGTCATGGAGATATAAGGTGACTAAGGTTAGGAAACCGTCCTATGATCCGCCAGAGCCAGAGGGATCTACCCATGGACAATACCAATAGTTTAGAACTAGAAAGTCCTTAGGTATGATTAATAAAAAAGGAGTAAAGAAATGGAAGGAGAAAGAAGGGGTTGAAGAATTAAAAAGAAAAGTAAAAGAAATGGTGAAAAAAAAATAGCCCTCCATATGTTCAACCTTAGGGCAGAAATCAGGTTCAATTCATATGCTACTGGATGTCATTACAAGTGACACCGGTATTGAAGACTAAGTCGTCATGGACCCAGTGACGCACTGCACTAAACCTTCTAGCCACTCAAGTGTCTCTCAAAAGATACTTGTTTCATCTCTCACGGAGAACCCTTCATTATCTATCGACCTCTCATTCCGAGATGAGTTGATATTGAAAAGGAGGCACTCTGCTTCATAAATACTCATGTTATGCATCCCTTGTAGTTGTTGGTTTTATTCACAATTGTACCGAAGCTTTGTTACTCTTACGTGTGAAATATAGCCGACCACTCTCTTATCTTCTTCTCTCATTCTCTTATCTTATACGTGTTATTGTGCTTGTGTTAAGCTTAATTTAGGACTTAACATTATCGTCCCTAGTTTATTTATTTATTTATTATTATTTTTTACTTTCTTTACAATTTTTATGTAAATAAGAAATTGTTTTTAGAAAACATATAGGGACGACATATGAATACACTTAGGGATAATATTATCATCCCAAAAAAGTCTGCACATAAGAAGAAAAAAAACAGCAGCTGCATTTTCATGTTTTTCCGCGGAATTTTTTCGGGAAAAAATCTACCCAAACAAAACATATAATTGACCAAACACTATGATACAAAATTATTCAACTTCATTCGTCAAGTTCTTCATTCCAAAACAACCAAAATATGTAATAGTTTTCGCAAAAACGATACAATTAATTAAGCTAATAGTAATATGATAATGCAAATAACCAAACAATGTTAATACAAATAAGATACTACTCTCATCCGATTCAGATGATCATCACTATAGTCATCATCACGTGACATCCAAGATTCATTACTTGGTAAACGTCTTCGTTAATGCCCGATTTTCATTCTCTTTAAACGCCTTCTTAACGCCCGATTTTTTGTGGGGCCACGTTGGCCTAAACCTATACAAATACACAATGCCAAGAGCATAATTTAGTACAATCCAACATCTACTCAAAGTTATCGACAACTCTAGTAATTACTTCCAATTTTATTTCAAAATCTAGTCATTACTTATTAGTCTTCCATTTCAAAATTATCGACAACTAAGTACTTAAAATTTATTCGCGAAACTATAACTGTCATTAACAATCATAACACAACTAATTTGAGACCCTAAAACACTAAAATTCGCTACATTTTGCATAACAATGATGGTAGCCCTATTTATAAAAATGAAACTTGCTATTTTGTTAGCTCAATTTATCTAAGTCTGACATTTTCTTGCAATCTTTACAACTAACTAATCGACCAAGTCTTGATGGGGCACCACATCTTATTTACAATCAATGCCTTCTACTTTACATAAATGTAATAGACATCTATATTTCCACTAAGTTAAAAAGAAAAAACTTTTACTTAAAACTTTAAAATAAGAAATATATAATTATTAATATACTTACAAAAGTATGAAGCAAAAAATGTTGCAAAACAGTGTGAAATCCAACATCAGTGTTAGCAACCCATGAGATCGTTATACATTAGATGTTAAACGAATTAGTCGAGATGATATCTGATGCAGGATTTCTGACCGAGTTTTATTATTTATAATTGTCTCGCCTACCTATGGTATACCTAATGCACTAACGGGCAGTGTACCCGGCCGTGTGTAGTGTAGTATTCGGTAAAGCCGAGGTCGTCCCAAGAGCTATGAGTATCTGGATTTTAACTTAAGTCTATTTCACGTTTTAAAAGGGGTTTATGATTTATTTGATTAATTAAACTAATAATAGAAATGAAATAACGAAATAAAAATGAAGTTGTGAACAATAGGGAGAAAATGTACTAGCCTAGTTGTCATCTTATCATGCAATGACTATGTTTTCTAATTAAGCCTTCTACTGCTTCAAGTGGGGCATAAATATCACTAGACTCATGGGTTAAATTCGCCTAGCCTATCTCCCTAGAATCCTCTCCGGAATCAAAGGCACTACTCTCTGTAATAAGCGGAGTTGCAGGTAGACTAGTTCGAGTCATTAAGTGCCACTACATGCTAGATTAATTCTTTGTGTGATCCGGCCTCTCGGAACTTAGACCACACATCTAACTTCTTAAGTTTATCCAACTCGGAGGGTGATCCTATGGAGCATTCTAAGTCCACTCACACACAATAAATGTTGGTCATCCTATTACAATACAATTCTTACCAACACCTTGCAACTTATTACATTAGGGTCATGGGTTAAATTCTTCCTAATGCAACAAGTACAACCGACCTTCAAAACTACCGAAACTAGAGGATCTAACAAATAACTAAGCATGCACACAATAGAAGCAATATTAAAAGCACGAAAACATAATCAAAACATGAAAGGAATCATAACTAGGCTAGCACCAAAGGTGCTTTGCCGATCATATTCAAAGGTACAAACGATTCAATGTTTTGCATGATAAATGAAGACATGAATTCGAAATGTAAAATAAATATGAATCGCTAAAACTTATTGATGTTAAGGCGTGATTTCTCCCTTGGAAAATGCTCCGTATGCTGCTGTGGATCGTCCTTGTGGAACCCTACTTCGTCCCTTGATGAGTTGTGGTGTGAAAGATATATAAAAAATGTAGGAAATAGGGCTGGTATTTATAGGCCCGTCAAGGCTACGGCGTAACCTTGAGTTATGGTTACGCCGTAGCTAATGTAATCCTTGGACGATCTTCGAGGGCAATATTGAGTGAACAAATTATAAGGCTAGGGTGTAGTATCGTTACTAGCATACTACGGCGAAGGCGACAAAGACCATCGAATTTGCCTCCTCGATACTAAATCTGATAAGCTCGAAACTTGGTGCTTCATAACATTGCACCAACAATACTACTATATACAAACAGAAATTCACATTTTTTTTCATAACTACAAGAATAATAACATCCCCCCAATTGAGATGAATCATATATGAGAAAATTTGAGGGGTCTTCAATGATCTTCAAAATATGTCTTCGATGTAGGTGTGATTCTCGAATCTCTCTACTTAAACCTTAAACTTGAGCAAGCGGCGACTTCCCAATCATAAACTAAGACTACACGGTAGGCTAAAGCGAATAGGTGTATCGAAACAATTTTGATTAAGGTATGAAATAAAAAGAATGGGTCTGAAGGGTGTATCTAGGGGTATCTTGCACTAAAGGAGAGTGCAAACAAAAGGGTTTTAACACGGGGGTCAAAAATTCGAGGTGACTAATGAGATGTTAAACGAACGAGTCGAGATGATATCATTATAAATGAGATGTTAAACGAATGAGTCGAGATGATATCGTTATACATGAGATGTTAAACTAATGAGTCGGGAAGATATGGTTATACATGAGATGTTAAACAAATGAGTCGAGATGATATTGTTATACATGAGATGTTAAACGAATGAATCGAGATGATATCGTTATACATGAGATGTTAAACGAACGAGTCAAGATGATATCGTTATAAATGAGATGTTAAACGAATTAGTCGAGATGATATCATTATACATGAGATGTTAAACGAATGAGTCGGGATGATATGGTTATACATGAGATGTTAAACGAATGAGTCGAGATGATATCGTTATACATGAGATGTTAAACGAACGAGTCGAGATGATATCGTTATAAATGAGATGTTAAACGAACGAGTCGAGATGATATCGTTATACATGAGATGTTAAACGAACGAGTCAAGATGATATCGTTATAAATGAGATGTTAAACGAATGAGTTGAGATGATATCGTTATACATGAGATGTTAAACGAATGAGTCGGGATGATATGGTTATACATGACATGTTAAACGAATGAGTCGAGATGATATCGTTATACATGAGATGTTAAACAAATGAGTCGAGATGATATCGTTATACATGAGATGTTAAACGAACGAGTCGAGATGATATCGTTATAAATGACATGTTAAACGAATGAGTCGAGATGATATCGTTATACATGAGATGTTAAACGAACGAGTCGAGATGATATCGTTATAAATGAGATGTTAAACGAATGAGTCGAGATGATATCATTATAAACAGCTGATTCAGCTGCCCTATTTCACGACCTTTATGATGACCTGGAAAATCTTAGTTTGGAGTAATTCGTACGCTTTAGTGTTTGAACTTTTATCGATCTGTAATGTAATTCGTATGCTTTAGTGTTTGAACTTTTATCGATCTGTAATGTAATTCGTACGCTTTAGTTTTTGAACTTTTATCGAGCTCTAATAAAATTCATACGCTTTAATGTTGGAATAATACATATATTTTACTTATTCGTATGTATCTTTCAAGTATTTGTTTTAAGGAATATGAAGATAGTATAGTGTTTTTTAGATAAATAGTAAAGTATTGATTTTGAATATACATTTTAAATTTTATAATTAATATTTTTAACAACAAAAATACTCTTGATAAATAGTAAAGTATTGATTTTGTAAATTTTAAAATTTATGTATTTTTTAAAATTAATTTTTAGACTAACATATAATTTTAAAGTAAATAATTTTTTAAAATTAATTTATATATAAGTATTTTTAGATAGATTATTGGATTATAATTGTTATTTTAAATATTTTAAAAATATGGGACGACATTGTCGTCCCTAAGGTTTTTTAAAAAGTTTTTAAATTGATTTGTGAGAGGGTTCGATACACTAAATAGGATGTTAGTCCTTTACAACGAGTGTATGTGATATCTTGAGTTAATATGATCAAGTATGCGGAAACTACTTAATCACACTTAGAAGGTTATTTGGATATGGAAATGGAATAGTGATGCTTGTGTATATTGAACAAAGAACACCGAAAGTATAATACCAAAGGATTCAATATTATTCAAGATAATACGAGTGATCTTCACTATCACTAGGGTTACAAAACCTTGAATCTTAAAGTTTCTATGACTTGTGATATTGTTGTGTTTATTCTATGTTCTTAACAGATATGAAAGTTCTAAATTAAGCATTATCAAAAGACACACACACATATGACTAAGCTAAGATCTCCTTTTATAATCCAAGGAGATCTTTACAATATTGTTAAGTCTTCTCAAGACTTGTCGAACTACTTGCTAGCTTATGTGAGTCAGTAACTAAGATACAACATGTATCTATGTTTACAACTTGTTTAAATGAAAACACAACAAAGATATTTATCTAAAGTGTCTTTGACTTTTGTGTATACTTATCCATCCAGCAAGCAGACTTAACATTGGGGGTGTTTCTTTTTTTTCTTAGCTAAGGATGTATGTGGGTCCTACTACTATATAAGCATCTTAATGGGGAAGGGTTGATAAATTAAGCCTTGTGGATTAAGATGGAACAAGGGAATTTTATGGGCCCCATCAAAAAAGTAATAATATTAAATTGCATCCCTTAGCTAAGGGGAAAAAAGAAACACCCCCCTTAACATTCGAAGAGCAGACATAATTTAGTACTCACCAGAATTAATCACTAGACTTAACCACCAGACTTAATATTCAAAGACCAGACTTAACCAGGTACCAACCAGACTTAATCACTTAAGAGAATTTCCCGATACTTAATCTTCAGAATATTTAATTCCCAACAATTTGAAAGATAAATATTGATTTAAAAAGTTTTTAAATACTAAAAAAATATATATACATACAGTTTGGGACGACATTGTCGTCCCTAAGTGTTTGGCGGCCAAAAAAAATTGGCGGGATGTTTTTATTTTAGTGAAAATCTATTAAATTGATTTAAAAGTTGTAAAAAAAATATATATATATATATATATATATATATATATATATATATATATATATATATATATATATATATATATATATATATATATATATAAATATATATATATATATAAAACACTTTAGGACGACATTGTCGTCCCAAAAATAGTGGGACCAAGTAAATTGTTTGACTGCTATTTTTTTGCTGAAAATAAGTGGGACCATGACAACAAAAAGGGACGACAATGTCGACCCAAAAAAATGGGGCGTCCCCAAACCCATATTTTGGTGTAATGTTGGTGGCAAAATTTGCAATTTACCCTAAACTTTAATAACTGTCAATTGTAAAATTATTGACTATTATACCCTTATTTGACAACCGGCAATTTTTCATATTTTTTTATTTACCTTCGACTTTTCACTTTTTGTGTTTAGGTAAAAGATTTAACGTACAACCGGGAGGTTATCCCGCGTATTTGAAATTACATCTTCGGATGGTCTTCAGACCATCAAAAGTCTTTTGTGGTATTCCTGTAATTTCCCAGCATGGTCACTCATGCCAGTTGTGCTCTCATTCGAGCACGCTTAACTGTAATTAAAATTACATCTTCGGATGCTTCGACTTTAGACTAAGTGTAGTCTACCTATAATTTACATGTTATGATCTCACAGATATTATTTTTACTTGTCATTAGCGTATATTTTACGGGTTACGTAAAACTACATTTTTTTTTTCATTTCACTTGCATGCATGTGCATACATATCCACATATCCTCAAAATATCAGATACATCTCCCTTATACCAAAAAATTCAAAATTTAAAAATCCTCCCTTTCTCTTTTGTCCTTCTATTCGACGCCTATCACACACGTATATACATACAAACATACACACACACCCCACCACCACCACACAAATTTTATTCCTATCCAACACCATCCCTAAATGTTTTCAATTGTGTCCTCCATTGGATTTGAGCCACCAACTAAATGTCTAGATACATCCCCCTAGACTTTCTCTAGATCATTCCAACCTACACTATAAATATCAACCTAAAACCCTCATTTCACTACAAGAAAAAGTAGTTTTAGGACGAACTTTTTTGGGACGTTCAATAAACAGTGCCAAATGCATGTATTTGGTACCGTTTGGATAATCGTGCCAAAATATAGGTATTTGGAACAGTTACTGAAAAATCGTTTCAAATACATATGCATTTGGAACAGCCGAACAGTGTTTAATAATGCTGCCAAATACGTATGTTTTTGGAACAATTTTTAATAATGGTTTCAAATGCATATATATTTGGAATGGTTGCTAAAAACCGTGCCAAATACGTATAAGTATTAGGAACGCTTATAATATATTGTCATAAATACAATTATTTGGGACTGTTTTTATAACTTGTGTTAAAAATTCATGTTTTAGCCCATTTTCAATAATCTTCGCCACGATTCAACCTACCTTAACCTCAGATCACTTAAGCATTTCTTCTGTTACTTTTCGGTGAATTATCTGCACAGTTTGTTGTGTAAAAGTTACCTCTCAAAGATCGGTTGAATACATTTCTTCAACCGAAAACTCAGTTTGATATCACAAGAATATCCATTTACCTTCTTCATCCAACGAATATCGACATGCATGGATGAAGCAAACTTTATTGTATATCCTTATGAATATGAATTTATTAATTGATTGATCGTATTTCCAATTTCACATATATAAGTTGTACTAGCTTCATGACCCGCCCGATGGGCGGGTACGCTTCATTAAATTGTGTTTCGTAATTATTTTAATAAAAATGAAATATTGATAATCGGAAGATTATGTTTAACAAAAATAACTGGAATAACTTTATTAATTGATCATGTATTATATGTAGAAATAACATTAAGAGTATTATCAAAACACGTTGTTAAAGTAAATATTTGTTCATGGTACTGACTTTGTTAAAGTAAATGTTGTAAACATAAAATGAAAGCATGTAAATATAATATATGTCCATTTTGATTACGGATTCAAAATTTGAAAATTATTTAATTATGAAATTACATTTCAGTTATGATTTTTAAACAAATTGAGATAATTTAGGAGTATAATTGGAAGTGTTTTAATCATTTGAATTTTAATCAAATTGATACAGATCTTGAGTTTTATAAAGAATCAGTTTTGAAAGTAATTTGGTTACAAAATTTGGTTTCATTGTATTTTATTCCACATATATTTGCACAGGATCATTTATTGGGTTAAGTTTCAAAAAAAATCTTGATGAACTTTGTACATTCATTCCTAACATTAAAATTTGATACATGGTTATGATTTCCCTATTATTAGTGCATATATTTCTAATTTCTAAACAGTATATATAATATCTACTAACATCTCAAAACAAAACACACCAATACCACATAAATAAAAAATACTCTCAAAACATGTCGAGTACTACAAAAAAATGGGAATCCATTGAATCATGTTCATCAAACTCAGAACCGCAAAATGAACCTGATAAGAATATTAGTGTTGTAGTCGCACCAGCAAAAACTCATACATCTGATCATGAGCATGGTAACAATAAGGAAATCAATAAGAAAGAACCTTCAGGAAAACCTAAAGGTAGTGTAAACGTAAAAATATATTATAAAGTATTTCAGTTTTTATATTTTCATTATGTTATATAACTTTATTACGATTAGCATTTTTATTTGATATATTGAAACAGATGATGTGGAAGGATTGTGCAAACACTTGGGATGTGAATCTTAATAAGGTGTTTGAGATATTTATGTATGAATGTGTTTTAGTATGCGGAATCTACTACAACACACTTAAAAGAACACAAGGTGGTGAGTTATGTAAACGTGAGTTATAATGAGCAATGAACGTGAGTTATAATGAGTAATGAACACAACTTTAGTAACACAAAATGATTCAATATTATTGATGAAATAATACGGATGATCTAACTATCACCAGGATTACAAAGTAAACTTGAATCTTTGATTGTAATAGGATTTGTGAAATGAGTAACTAAGTTACTAGAGAGGTTGTTCTGTTTTGGTTATTAGTTGAAGAGATGCATGCACGAAGGTGGTGACTAAGGGAACCTTTTATAGAATAAGGTACCCTTATTACAAGTTGTCAAGTTGTTGAATATAATAAGATACTTTGACTATTCTAGCCTACAATTAAATACAACTACCAATGTAACAACTCTGTATATTCTTCTGCATACCACAGAAGACTAAACTACTTCTACTAAGCGTGTTACAATGTACAAAGACTAATAATTCAACAAATATCTACAAACAAATATCTATCAACTTGATCATAATCTTGGCAGGACCTTTATCAACTAGCAGTACCTTCTTACCCAGAAGGTACTGTTAGTACATCTTCATCTTTTTCAAAATCAACTAGCAGGCTCTTGGCTTGTCTGGCAGGCTCTTTGACTTGAACATTTTATTCCCAATAGATGAAGCATGGTTAAATTATAAAGGCATTTGGCACAAGATTAATAAGAATGAAAACGGCAGTTGGAATAACATGATGACTAAGGTAAAGAAGGCTGATTAAATGATCAAAGCCCTTAGTGAAGCCGGACATGACATAACAAATGATGTTGTTGTTGACCACAACGTTAGCGACGATGAAGATTAAATTTCGTTCTTATGTTTTATTATTTAAGTTTTGTTTGTTAAACCTTTCTCACTTTGAATATGTTATTTGGGTACTTTGGGAATTAGTTTTGTGTTTCATTCGTGTAATAAATTGGATTTTATGCAATTTTTGCATGCCATTGTTATCTTTAATTTAATTCACCAATTTAGTAAAGGGAAATATTTATACAAAGTTTTGTAAATGGCATCACATAACATTGTTATAGTTAAACAAAAAAAGATGAAATTGAAATGTCTCTAAAATGACAGCTTTAAAATAAGATATAAAAAAACAATTTAACAAAATAAAACATCAAACAAAAGATTAACAATTTTGGTATGTGCTTAAACACATACCTTTTCTTGACCAAAACCGGACCAAAATAACCAAAAACCCGACCAAAATGCCAAAAGATATTGTGTTTTTGTGTTTTTGTATGTGCAGGGATGGATATCGTGAAAATTGAAAAAAGACACAAGAAATCCGGGAAAACGAGCACGGGATATGGGAAAGACTCAAAGCCGAAGCCGGGAATGCTATTTATGCTCTAAAGTCAAAGTCAACCCTTTGAAGTTTCATCAAATGACAAGAATGGCCTTTGGATATTACTTTTGGAGAATGGCAGAAATAACCCTTTGAGTTTCAGAAAATACAAGTTTGGTCCTTGTATTTTTATTAAACTACAAAAAAAAACTAAACCTTACTACCTATATCCAGATTTAACTTTAAACCCAAAAATCCATTCACTAAATTCCCAAGCCCACAAAATATTACCCAAAGCCCAACCCTTTTCCATACTTAAACTCGTGATCCACCCACAAAACCTAACCCGTCTTAAACCCGGTAGTCAAAAGAAATAAAGACTAGTCAAATCCCTTTTACCTGCATAAACACCCCCAATTTACCCAGAAATGTACTGTTACCGAAGAACCCTAAAACCCCAATCCTAAAAATTACTGCCATTAAGGGCAAAGTTGTCCTTGCACGCGTTTCTAGAAGGACTGACAGCAATAGAATGACACGTGGGAGCACTTGATTGGACAAGCCACCTCACACATATTGATCCAAGGGCCGCGGTTGCAAGAGTGATGATCAAGGGATGATCTGAGGGTTGAGATTGTTTTGAAGAAGCACATTTTCACGCGCATTGATGACCTGGAAGCATTTCCTGAGGCTATAAAAGGAGCTCTCATTCACGATTTTGGGTGGTTAGTTAATTATGTATTAGGAGTAGGAATAGTGTAGTGTAATTTCTAGTTCTGAGTAGTGTTTTTATAGTAGTTAAGCTGTCATAGTTTATTTCTGAATTGTAATCCCTTATTTCTCTTTTGTAATTTTTTTTTAATTAATGAAAGTATTTTGATTCTGTTCAATTTCAATTGATTTTAGCTTATTGTATTTGTCAGTAGCTTATTTCAAATCATTTTCAGCCTATATCTCAAAATTGTTTCAAAAACTCCAAAAATATTGAAAAAGTAGAAAAATATTCAAAAATCCAAAATACTGTTATTCCAGCTTCAATAAGCTGATTTCATATTGCATAAGCTCATATAAGCTTAGATAGCTTACTGTGAGAGTTTGGTTGAATCAATTTCAAATCAGTTCTCAAAAATCCTCCAAAGTCAACAAAAGTCAACTGAGGGGGAAAATAAGCTGTGGTGATAAGCTGTGGATTCATAAGCTGGATTTGGGGTTATAGTTGGCTTATTATAAGCCTGGGTAGTTAAAGTTCCTGAGATCATTCAAAATAATCAACTGGACCACTTGAGAGTTTTAATTACCTTTTCTAGCTTATTATTATTATTTTCAGCTTATTTGTGCTTATTTACCTGTGGATTTTGCTTTTATAGATCATAAGTAATCTAGATAGTAATAGTGTAAAATAGTTTATAGTTAAAAACAGCTAAGTCTAGGTAATTTGCAAAATCAGTTTTGAAAAGGTGTGTTTGGATGAGTATCTGTCAAAGGTATTCAGCCATTTTCACTATTCATTTGCACTTTCTAGGAATCAATTAAGCTGAGATAAGGTGTTGTTATCATTATTCAGTAGGTATTTTGAGGGTTTTAGCTCATTTAAGGGTTTTTAGTCTATAAGTAATTTTTAAGGGAAATACTGCACTCAATAAGCTCAGCTTATGCTGATTTTATTTGGAACCTGATTTTGGAAAATTCTGAGTTGTGTTTAAGTGTTAAAGTAGGTTTCTAAAGGCTGGTTTGATTTGGTGTAGTTTTGACACACTTTTGCGCCATTTTTCTAGACCTGCTGTCACAGGGTACTTTTGTGCAGACTTCCCTTTTTAAGCTGCTGATCTAGCCTTGATTGTGGCTTGATTACTTAAGCTTTGAACCTTATTTTTGGTTTATAGCTAGTTCATATAGTAGGCTTTGAGTTCATAATCTGGGATTAGTATATTGTGCTTATTTAGTTGCTTTTTCAAGGTCTGCAAAGTTGACCCATATAATAGATTAGGCCTGCGATTATTTTATATATATATATATACGCATGTTTTTTTAAAAATGTGGATGATAAATTCAAATGTATAAATAATCAGAAACTAACCTGTTGACCCAACATATTCTTTATTAACAGATTCATTTAAGGACTCGCTTCGTTGCTTCCTGTTACGTGAAGTAGTATTTTCAATGTAAAAATTAACATTTGTGGAAAAACAAAAACAATGCATAATGAAACTGTTATACTTACTTGGGTGGGTTTGCTTCATCTTTATCATTATCAGCAGATCGTTTTGCTATCTTCATTAGAGGAAACATGATTAACAGTTGGGTAATTATATTTTGTTTGTGAATTGTGACGTGTGAAATGGTGAAAAATAAGGAATTTTATAGAGCATTTGAAGTTAAATGAATCGACATTATATTAATTAAGGTAGTGATAAGGTTAATTTTCGAATTTAAATCATTAAATGTGTACATATTAATCCTTTGTGTGTTTAAGGTTGTTATGTTTTGATTGTAGGATGGTAATCCTTTTCTAAATAATGGGTATGATTTGTTGCAAAACATCCTGTATTTGTTTAGTATGCTGATATTTTTTGAAAATATTGATTGATTTTGATTATTTTAATCCATATTATGAGTATCATTTGTTTAAGTAAATATGTTGAAGTAAATATGTTTAAGTAATATGATGAAGTAAATTAACCGAAAATAAAAAATAAATTGCTAACTATTTTAAATAAAAATAAAAGTGATAAGTATAACTAAAAATTTGTTACATGATGGTTATTCATATACGAAACAAAACTTCTTTGAACACGACGTTTGTTGTGGAGTTTGTGTATTCGCCGTCTTTGTCACAACAAAGAACCTTCAAACCTTTTTTCGTCTTTACTCTCGAAACAGCAACATACAGTTGTCCGTGTGAGAATACCGCCTTTGGTAAAAATAGGCTGACTTGGGACAACGTTTGACCTTGACTTTTGTTAATCGTCATACCAAAACAAACTTGAACAGGAAACTGTCTCCTATTCAATTTGAATGGCATCTTGTTGTCTGTAGGTGCAATGATCATTCTAGGTATTGCACATATACAACCAAGTTTTCCACCTGATATTATCTTGCCTTCAATGATATTCGTTCCAATCCGTTGGATTTGCAACCTCGTACCATTGCATAGTCCGGCCTTTTGATCGATATTTCGCATACACATGACAGGTGCACCAACTTTTAAAGTTAACCTGTGGTGTGGAAGTCCTGACATTTCGATGGTATTTAGAAATTCCGTTGTGTATATCTGTTCATCGAAAATTGTATCCGCATCAAGTACATTAATTGTGTCAGAACTTTCGTAAACTTTCTCTTGACCTGGAATTAAAGATAGCATTCTATCATTAATAATGTTGACCATTTCGTGGGTTGGGGCAAGAATAGCTCGTTCTTGTAAATAAACAGGATCCCATAAGTTGGTGCCCAAATCAGGATATGTTTGTTGAATAATGGAACCAACATGATCTTCCGAATTTGCAATCAACATATCTTCTGGAAATTGGACAACTGCCTCACCATCATTATTACCACCAATATTACCATTGCCTATATCTAAAATCCAATCAGCAAACTCTTGGATTTCTTTTCTTTCTGATTCTGCAGAACCTAAACCCAACCTCATGTTGACTGTCAATTTCAGTACGGTGCAT